>OOIL02003100.1:39259-213313 GCA_900332095.2 Cuscuta campestris | reverse complement strand
ATTACCTTGATACAAATTTTTAGATATGGAGTACAAAAGGATGAAGAAATGTCAAAATTGAATGCATATTTACAAAGAGTTATTGGGCCAAGTCAATTTGACCCACATGATCAAGTCACAATTGAAGCAAAGGAAAACAAAAGTTAAAAGAAAAAAAAGAAGACAAGCCGTGCTCTTTCCACGCGCACGAAACGGAAGAAATAAACGGAGAGCAGCGGAATTTGACCCACATGATCAAGTCACAGTTGAATTTTTTTCAATGAAATCAAATGCATGTTCGGGGACCCCAAACCCCAAAATAGTTTTTAAAAAGGGGGGTACATTGAAAAACATTGACCAAACATTGGGATTGTGTAATTGTAGAAGATTAATCATTAAATAACTATGAAAGAACATTATAAGTGCAATTGAGGTTTCAAGAAATCAAAAGTGAAAAAAGGTTTACATACCCCGAATGAATTTGGTACCATTCGATTTAGGAGTACCCCTAAAATTCTAGGGAAAAAAATTATCAATAGTCTTATGTTTTGTTATGACTATTAACAAAATTTAAGGTCAAAGTTGTCTTTTGTTGTATTATTTTTTCCTAATTCGGTATTTACTCATTGTCAGCTTTATGTTACTCTTTCACAAGTAAAGACAAAGACATGATTAAATATATTGGTTCTAGATGACAATGGAAATCCTTACAACCATACCAAAAATGTTCTGTACCTTGAAGTCTTTCAAAAAATTTGGAATGAAAAAAATTCGAGCACATTTTCAATTCCTTAAATATAATTTATTCTACTTTGTCGTTGTAGTTCATTAATTAAAAATTGTGTTAGAAATATATTTACTTGAATCTAGAAAATATATTACGTTGAAAAAAAACTTAGAATCGAAAAAATTGTGTTCGATCCCGTGCATGGCACAGGTTAATATACTAGTATTCTAGAAAGTAGGGTTTCTAGAAATTAAGGGTTTTGTTGTTTATTTATAGAATTATTCATTTTTTCATAAGAATGAACCAAATAAATATTAAAAGGTTTTCATACTCTCTCCTAGGTTTAACCACCAAAAAGGGAAGAATGAATTCTCAAAATAGTACTCTCTAACTATGTGTTTTCTCAAATTAGTTCCAAAATTAACTAACTCTCAAGATATTACTCGTTAATTGAAAATAATGCTCAGTTAAGTCCCTCGACTAACGGCCGTTAAAACAACGTTAAAACGAGGTTAAACTTTATACTACTTTTCCAAAGTGGCAATACTCACGTTTTTGAGTATTTGTCTACTTTTAACTTTTTGTAGTCAATCGTTTTTAACCTTTGACTTATAATTAAATAAAATATATATTGAATATTAATTTGATAAAATAATATTTTGAAAATATTTTATAAAATAAATCTAATAAAATTATTTTTGTATCAATATCTAATATCACTTTTGTTTTATTTGAGATCAAATTTTGACAATTTTGATCGAAAACGTCAAAAGTAAACACATCTTCATGGACACAAAGAGTACTTTCAAACTGGGTGTTTTCTCAAATTGATCAATTCTTAAAATAAAAATACATTAATTATGGAAAAATATTTTAAATTCTATAAGATAACAATACAATACTTAAAACTACAAATAAAACCTTATAAAGTTGAAAGTAAATATTTTCAATTATTTATAATTATTTAAAAGAATAACATGTAAATCAAATATTTAATAATCATTAAAAAATCACCCTAAAATCTCAATAGGAGTAAAACATAAAGGAAATACCAAAATAGGAGCTCTTTCTCTATGTTTTACTCCTATTTAGGGTGATTTTTCAACGTTTATTAAGTATTTTGTTTACATGATATTCTTTTAAATAACTATAACTAATCTAACACGTTAATTTCGAATTTATTAAATTATATTTATAGTTTTTAGTATTATATTATTATCATATAAAATTAAAAATAATTTTCCACAATAAATGTTCTTTTATTTAAAAAATGGACCAGTTTAAGAAAACAACCAGTTAGAAAGTACATTTTTAAAAAATTAGTATGAGGTTTAACGTCTTTTTGACGATCGTTAGTTGAGGAGACTAAACTGAGTATTATTCTCAATTATCAAGTTCTATTTAGAAAATTATGTAATTTTGATGACTAATTTAAAAAAGGCATAAATATTGAGTATTATTCTGAGAATTTACTCAAAATATTTCAGAGTAATAAATCATTTTTAGAAGTCATTTTCTAAAAATTGTTTTTTTTTTGTTTTGAAACGCACCCTTGATGTGGTGCAACCCAATGAATACTGTCCCATACCTGGGTTTACCTAAGCCCAACACGAAAACATCTATACAGAAAATTGGGCAATATTCGACTCTTACAACGAAGTTGCGACGCCGATCTCCGACCACCGACTGAAACTGGGCAACCTCCAACATCCAGGAGTATGCTTTTGTGTTTTTTTACATAATGCATTTTATTCTCTTCAATTAGTTACATTTTTTGCTTTTGTGATAACTGAGAAGGGCTATTTTTTACGCTAATTACCCTGTTATAGTATGAAATATTTGGTTTTGTTAGTATGTCATTCACTTAATTTTTTTTATATGTTCGATTAATGATTCTGTTTTTATTTTTTTGTAATTTCTATAATTTCAGCAACAATATAATTTCCAACTCCGCCTGAACTTGGGTCAAGATTCTAAAAAAATTCACAGGCTGTTAAACCCTGCATTGATGCATTTACTGCCCAAACATTGTCTCAAGTAAGAAGCAAGAAAAGTTAAATATGTGTCATATACCCGAAGCTAAAACATTGTAAAAATATAACCTTTAGCTCCATTGGAAATGGTCGGAATAATTTCTATAATTTATGTTTGATTATTTTCTGTAAATGTATGAGTATATGTGTATGTAAAATTTATATTAATAGATGCTCCTTTGTGTATTTTATTCTCTGTTTTTTATATCCTAAGCTTCGATAATGTTTTTCTAATGGCTTTTGTTCAAACTTATAGTACCCATTTGTTCTTTTGCAATATACACACAATGTCAGTCGCCCTTTGTTAGAGTGTCATGCCACATCGGAAGTTCAAGAGCAAAATAATTGGTGTATAAGCTCTTGAGTTGAACTAACTAATCAACTGAATTCAATCTTTTAATGTGGTTCGGCCCAAGTGTCTTATTACCCAATCCAGTTGTCCATACCCCATCCTAAATTTATCATGATATTAGAGAAGGTTTTGGCACACCTCGTTTGTCAAGGTGTCCGTCTAGACATTCATTCCTAGTGGCCCCTTAGTCTTTAGCCCAGTTGTCCGTATGGAGTATGTACCCAACGGCCTGTGGCCTGTTTAACATGATTGCTCGTCTGGAAGTCCATACCCAGCGGTTCGTGGCCCTTTAGGTGTTGGCGCTCAAAAAAAAATCAAGGGAATGAGAGTTTATTCACAAGTGGTCAACCGGTTAGATTCAAAATGGCCCGGTTGTCCACTTGAGAGGGAGTGTTAGAGTGTCATGCCACATCGGAAGTTCAAGAGCAAAATAATCAGTATATAAGCTCTTGAGTTGAACTAACTAATCGATTGAATTCAATCTTTTAATGTGGTTCGGCCCAAGTGTCTTATTATCCAATCCAGTTGTCCATACCCCATCCTAAATTTATCACCCTTGCTTGTTTGGGAACATTGAGAAAAGCTTAAGGAGACGAAAAATTATTAATTCATACCATGATTACCATCTGAATTCAATGGTTGTGTTTTGGGTTAGAATTAGGTTATTGGCAGCTGAATCATAGACCTACATTATTTAAAGGTCATATACTCGTATTTATACTCCAACTTTTACCTGACCCATACACTACTTATTGTGTTAAACTTTATCATCTTTCTTATTTTCATTATTCATTTGATAAAATAATATTGTCACCTCACTTCTTATTTTGTAGATTTTTTTATATATTTTAAAATATATAAATTCTTTTAAAGCATGTTTGCGAACTTGAATTTTGATTTCAAATCCAGATTTGGTTCAAATTCCATGTTTGGGAATCTTAAAAATTTAGGATTTGGATTTGATACAAATTCCTCTAACTTATAACAAAGTTCAATTATAAATTCTTATACCTCCCCTTGTCAATTGAAATTCAAGTATTCAAATTTTGGATTTGAAATGCAAGAATTGAAATGAAATATTAGTTCCCAAACACTACGTTATTTAATTTACATTGAATTGAAAATAACTATTGTCAAACATCGTAAACCAAAATGAGGCGAGTAAAAAGGAATGGTGGGAGTAGTTATTTTTTGGGTTATGACGATGCCACTGACACCATAAATGCGCCAACACCATTGCTGCGACAAACTGGCTCTTCGTCATAATTTTCACTATGTTCCGTGACAACTATTTTCCATATTTTACACTCCCACCATTCCTTATTACTGCTCGCTATTTTTGTTGTTGTTCTAAATTAGCGTTCACCTTTCCATTTTAGTAACTCTCTCTCATTTACACCAACGTCTCCATGAACTCTTTCATCAACTCACACCATTTCTCACTTCTTAATAAATAACTCAACACAAAGTATACTACATACAGTTTATTCACTCTTAGTCTACGCCCAAGGCAAACTGTGAACAGTGGTTAGTAATAGATGGAGTATGTATGCTCAATGGGGGGAAGAGCAGGGGTGCATCGAGAAATTGATTTGCACGGAGTAATAATTTGTTACGCTGGTAAAGATTTGGGGATGGCTCGCTTCTTTTAGTACTGTTTTCTTAGAATTCAAAAGAAGTTTGAATGTGAGAAAGTTACATTTGATGTTGCTATGACTGTTTTGTTTAAAATACATGCTTTTCTTATTGGTTGACTGCGAAGGTTTACCGATTTTTGTGTTTACTTATAAGATTTCAGTGATTTCTTTGATTTCAGGTGCATTACTGAATTATGGTTATTAATTCTTGTGCTTAAAATGGGCAGGCTTTGCTCTGTAAAAACATATGGTTTCTATAGGCCAGAAAGCTTTATTGTGTAGAAACAATAAAACACGCAATCCAATTGAGGAACAATTGACACATCAGGAAGGTATATATTTTTATCAGTGCAAAAAGGAAAAAAATATGGGTAGAAGGAATGGAAAGAAGCATGCTGCATTCGCTGCTGACAGTTCGGCTGAATATCCGTCAGACGGAAAATCTGTTGATGGTAATCGAAAAGCTAGAAGATCCTCGAAGAACCAACATGGGACTGCTTATACACCATTCATCAGGTTGTGATGCATTTAATGAATATATTGTTAGTTTTTCCTGCAATGTGAAAGCTTGATTGACTTCATTTTACAGATATTAGAATACTAACGTACTGAAAATTTTCATTAGGAATCCGATAGATCCAGAAACAGTGAAGTACTTCACAGAGATTGCAAATGTCATTGAAAGCAAGGAGATTGACTTAGAAGAGCGGTCTATTATATGCGGTAATGCCTTAGAAGAAACAAGAGGAAAAGAAGCAGAACTTGCAACTGATTATGTAATAAGTCATACTCTGCAAATCCTTCTGGAGGGCTGTTCTCTAGATTATCTTTGTGGTTTTCTTCAAAGCTGTGCAGAGAAGTTCTCTTACATTGCAACTGACAGATCTGGGTCTCATGTTACTGAAACAGCTTTAAAATCTCTGTCAGTGCACCTACAGGAGAGTGAGGAACTATCTTTTATCAAAGACACCTTGTTAAAACTATGTGAGGTGTGAAGCAGAGATTTTTTGCTTGATTTCATTTTTAACACTGTTTGTAAATGTCTTTGTAGCACTTTTGTGTCGAAACAGCCTTGTTGTGATTATTTAGTTGTAAATTAAGATGGTCAGTCATTCTGAGAAAAAAATGTGTAACAGAATGAGCATTGGCTTCATATCTGTATATCAATGCTAATTTGTGCCACGTTTTTTTTTAAAAAATCAGGCAATAATTATCAATCCTGTTGATGTAATGTGCAACTGTTATGGATCACACGTGCTTCGAAGTCTTCTTTGTCTATTGAATGGGATGCCCTTAGAACGATCCCATGGGACCAAGTCAGCAACCATACTGGCAGAACGGATGAACTTTAAGGTGCCTGGATCAGACGAGAACATGTCTTATCCTAGCCGAGGGTTCCCAGATTTGCTCAAGTACCTTGTGTCAGAGATGTTAAATGCCACACGAGAAAACATTTCTAATCTTTCCATGGATCAGCATTGCAGTTTAGTTCTGCAGGCAAGTTTATACGATCCTTTCAACTTTGGCTTGATGTTTATTTCAAATTAAATTACTTTTAGTTTTATTCATTGATTGGTTAATTTTCAATATATTTCTTACACTAATAATACATGTTGATGCATCCTACCAATCAAACTGCAGATGGTTTTGAAATCATTAGTTGGAAACATGCCAGAGCTGTTGAATACGATTCAAGTTATTCTTGGCTGCAACATCGACATGGAAGGAAACTTAATAGAGAGTACAACATTAGAAGAAATTCCACAGCATGTTGAAGAACCTTCTTACAGTCGTTTAATTGAGGTATAATGAGTTTAGGGTTTTATTCTGCTCAGTTTCTTTAAAAATTTGCCGCATATTTTTCTATCTTTTCATCCATTTTTTGGGCCCAGATATCTCTAGAACCCATTTATGTCATCATGATTTAAGCTATTTGGAACTTCATGTGAAAAATCGGACCTTTAGCTACCTGAATGTGTTTTTATCTAGGCAGATCTTTTACTTTTATCTAATCACCCTGTCCTACTGCTTTGATATTCTTAAAATTACCCTGTACTTCCTTTGGTCCTTTGCTTTCACAACACAGCAGAGGATTGTGGTCATGTTTCCTGCTAGGGCGATGCATTTGTACTTTGTTTTTGCAATTACTTTCACTTGAAGGGGTACTCTGTTGGAATTAAATTTTTGTTTTCTCTATTTCAAATTTACAGGTCATCATTGAAGTTGCTCCGGACACTTTATACAACGAGTTATTACAGAGGGTATTCAAGACGTCATTGCTTCAGATGTCATCTCAGCATTGCGGGAACTTTGTTGTGCAGGCTTTAGCTTCCCACACTAAATGCTCAGAACATGTATTCCCCGTGATTCAATTTTTTCTTGAAAACATTTGTCTTCTTTGAAATATATGCTGCATAAAGAATAAGGGTTGCACCCCCTCCCTCTCTACATGCATGCACTTACATTAACATGTTCTTGCACAGACCTCACACATACATCATATTTTAGGGTTTAGCACACACAAATCCTTTCTGATTTTTTAAGATCACTTATCACAATGGGATGTTCATACCTCATGCTAATCGATCCGCTCTTTACATTAGATTGACCTAATCTGGGAGGAGCTTGGAACTAAATTTAAGGACCTACTTGAAATGGGCCGTTCTGGAGTTGTCGCCTCTCTTATTGCTGCAACTCAAAAGCTCCATCACCGTGAAACAGAGGTTTGTAATTTTTTATGAATAATTTCCTCTTCAATTTTTACTCAAGTTTCTCAAAACTTGCGCAACTCAGGGAATGAAGTGGGCGGAGATAATTAATTTTAGGAAAACAAAGATGATTGGCTCATTCTTTTCTCTTAGCTTTAGTTCATTTTGCAGTGTTGTCAGGCATTGGCTTCTGCTGTATGTGAAGGAGATGAATCTCTCAAGTGCATTGTTCCACACATACTGTTTGTTGACAACTTTTTTAGCTCTGAAGACAGGCTTAACTGGAGTTGGCCAACTGGTTCCAGGATACACGTTGTTGGCTCTTTGATCCTGCAGTCTATTTTCAGATTTCCCAGTGTAGGTGTCAACATTTATTTATTGGGTTTTATTGACTTCAGTGTTTTAACTGTTTTTATTGGTCCATGAATAGTGAGGGAGAGAGACCACTTTACTCTTACGCTTAACGGCTTAGAATATTTATCATATCGACTTCATATATGAGATGCCTATATACAACAATGACAACAGCAAATCCACTAAAATCATACCAAAAGTAGGGATAGAGAGGGTTTGTGTATGACGATTTTACCCCTTTTCAAAAGTAGAGAGGTTGGCTTCAAGAAACCCCGGCTAAAACATAGAAGCACAAGCAAAGTAAACACAGCAGCACGAACAAAGTGAGAGCACAACGACAATACACGCAGCTTACATACCCACACTAACAACTAGACCCAAAACACAGAAAGCACACATGCACAAGCTATGCACTAAGGTAAGAAATAACACCAACAAAAACTATAGACTAAGGTCCAAAGGTGAAAGGTCTACACAACTACTCTAATCCTAGATCTCCAAGCGTTCCTATCTAAGGTCATATCCTCGTTTAGATCTTGAGGTTGTAAGCCGTGTCTAATTGCCGCATTCTTATTTTCTTGGTCTACTCCTATTTCTCATGCCCATGACCGCAAGCCTCTCTTGTCTCCTCAATGTGGCCTTAACACTTCTCCTCCTCCCGTGCCCAAAGCCCCAAACCACCTCAGCACAAGAACTTATTATTGAGTACCTCACGTGTCTCGACAATCAGTATAATGTTGTCAGCAAAAAGTATGCACCAAGGTACCTCCCCCTGGATATGTTGCGTCAGAACATCCATCAGCAATGTAAACAGGAAGAGGCTAAGGTCAAACCCCTGGCGTAACCCCATCTCTACCAGGAAGGGGTCCAGGTCACCACCGATAGCTTCACCCTGGCCTTCTACCCGACACACATGTATTTTTGTCCGCATATATGTAAGCAACTGGTACACCTGTGCACTCTAGGCATCTCCACAAGATCTCTGTCATCTCTCTTGAAACCTTGTCGTACGTCTTCTCTAGGTTAACAAACATTGTGTGTAGGTTGCTCTTCTTGACCCTATACTTCCCCATCATCCTCCTCAGGAGGTGAATGACCTCTATGGTAGACTGACCAACATGAGACCAAATTAATTCTCAGAAATGAACCTCTTTCCTCAACCTAGCCTAAATGATATGTTTCCAAACCCTTCATGGTGTGACTCAGTGGTGTGATGCCTCTATAATTATTGCAACTCTGGATGTCACCTTTTCCGTTGTACAACAGGATCACCACACTCTCTCTCTATTCATCCAGCATATTAGCCGACCTAAAAATACATTAACGAACCTGGTAACCCACACCAACCTATTACTGACCATAGTCTGCCACCAGAATCTCATCCAGCATTCCAGCCCCATGGTTCTCCCCACACTCATACTGCAGACATACTGCAGATGGCCCTCACCAGTCACCACCTCTTCATGAGATGCACCCGTAGTATATCTTTAAGGAAAACACATACAAGCAAAAAAGAAAGTCATACTTTTCCTCTTGTTGTCATGTTTCATTTATTTCTAGCTTATCTAGCATTTTCAGAACTCTTGCATTTTGCCACCAATTTAGTCTTTGTTCTAGAATAATGCAAAATGAACCTTGACAAAGTTCCTCTTAGTCTCTTGACTATTGTGGGGGTCATTTCCACAAACTTTTAGTTTGACCACATCATCCGAATGATTTCACTAGCATCAACACACAAATGGTTTTTTGTTTTCAACAACAACATTACCTCAGTGCCTCAAAGGCTTCCGCCATTGCGGGGTAAGGGGGTCGGATGTATGGAGCCTGACCCCTATTTTAAAAAATAGAGCTACGATTTTCAGTTTTCATTCCCAGCTAATAAACATATATTTGAGAGGCAATTGCACAATGCTCTACACTGATTGATTGAGTTTTGTATGAATGTCAAGTTAAAGCTCTCATTTACTCAATTGGACAAACTTTAAATTGCTGAACGTCCTCATGAGCTAAGTTTTATTGGATTAATATTTTAACAGAGGACCAGAAGTTGTAAAATGCAAAGTTAATTAAGTCATAGAACTATATACAAACAACAACCCAGTTGGATCCCACAAGAGTAGGGTCTGGGAAGGGTGTGTGTACGCAGAACTTGCCCCTACTCGAAAGTAGAGAGGCTGTTTCCAATATAAAGTTAAGAATTAAATGTTGCAATGACACAATCTCTGTGGAACTAAATGACTGGATTTTCTATTAGGGTGTAACCTGATGGTTTACTTCTCAATCCTTTTTAAAGGATAATGCTTTCCTGTTTGAAACTATTAGTTCTAATTAGTATTTTGTCTGGTATAGGAATGTATACAGGCTTTTGCTTCTAGTATCACGTCATTGGAAAAAGATCAACTTCTTGTGGTTTCTAAAGATCCCAGTGGTTCCCGCGTCGTTGAAGCATTTCTAAACTCTAATGTATCTGCAAAGCTTAAGAGGAAGTTAGTGATCAAGTACGTTTCCGTAGCTACCTGAGTTTTTTTATTGGGCTATTGATATCAGGCTGAACTATGTTTATTAGCATGACACTTCTGCGTCTTTTTAGGCTCCAAGGACATTTTGGTGAGCTCTCTGTGCATCATGTTGGGGCATTTATGATTGAGAAATGCTTTAATACCAGCAACTTATCTCTGAGGGAGACCATTGTTTCAGAGATGTTACCATTGCGAGCCGATTTGTCAAGAACAAAACAGGGGCCTTACCTGCTTGGGAAGTTTGATATTGATGGGTAAGTCACCTCAAACGGGTTTTTGTTGAACTTCTGTTATTTTTATTTTGTTTTTTTCCCTAAGAGTTCCAAACTTGAGCATGCACATAATAATGTTCTTGAAAGGAGTTATGTATTATTATTATTATTATTTGATGGTTAATAATAATAATATTATTATTATGGGTAAGGTTCTAATGACATTAACCCCTAATGTCATCCTATGACATGAGCTCCGTTTGAGGTCCTTACGGTGCTGCGTTCGAAAAATTGATTGTTCCTACCCCTCCTAACCTTCCCGGTAAACCCCCCCAACTCGCCCCGACCCGAACCCACCACCGCTCCCCCGTCAATTGCACCCCACAAGATGTAGTTGACTTTGGAGTCAAAATTTGACTCCAAAGTCAACTACATCTTGTGGGGTGCAATTGAGGGGGAGGAGGGGTTGGTTCGGGTCGGGCCGAGTTGGGGGGGTTAGAAGGGGTAGGAACAATTAATTTTTCGAACGGAGTACCGTAGGGACCTCGGGTCATCCCATGACATTGATTTCCAATGTCATGAGAATCGTGGTGTATTATTATTAATATGTATTTACTCCGTATTTATTTATTTATTGATTTTTCCAATCTTATTAGGAATTAGAATTTGCAATAACTGGTTTTACTTTATGGTGATCACAGATATGCAAGACAACCAGATGTATGGAAAACAAGACAAGCTTCAAAACAATCTGCAAAACAGGAATTTTATGCGGAATTCGGAGCCACTGATGCCACCAAATTGAAGAAAGATAGCTTTCTTGCCGATACACGCCACAAACCGCAGCCTGAGAAGATGAAAGAAGTGAGGAAACAGATTCAGACCAGTTTAACTTCTTCCCGAACATCAGCTACCCCTTTCTTGGCTCACCAGGGTTCAAAGGCTAAAACAAAGCCAGCCAAGAAAGAATCATCAGTGGATTTGAAAGGAAAAAAAAATAAAAAACAGAGAACTGAAAAGGGTAAGGATGGTATAAATAGTAGTACCCCTAGAGAAGGAAGTGAGCACATGGTACAATCAGAATTTAGCGGAAACAATGAGAAGAAGAGAGAGGGGAAGGATAAAAATGGGAAGAAACGGCGCAATGCTGAAGATTCAAAGTCATCTAAAAAGAAGAAAAAAGTAGACGCGTGAAAGCTGGGCTTTATCGAAGGTACTAAGATTTTTTGTTTTGTTTTCGTTCCGGTCATCCAGTGCAGATTAGACAATTGTTCAAATGGGAACTATACAATGTTGTTTTTGGATTTAATATATGCACCCCAAGGAAAATGCGGAGTATATAGAGAGGCAAAGAGAATTTTGAAAAGCAGATACTGTAATTCCTATGGCTAGTGTTCATATTCATGAAAACTAGATGCCTGGGTACATTTGTTGTTTTCACTGATTGAAAATGTGAGAGATGAGAACGGAAATTTGCCATAGAAGCGTTATGATAACGTTGTACATTCTTTTTTTTTAATAACGCAAATGAGTAATAATTTTAAAGAGTAAAAAGAAGTTACTTCCTCTGTCTCAAATTAAAATGCATGTTTATTATTCACAAGGTTAAATTTTATTTGTTTTCTTTCCTTATTTTCGTTACTCATTTGATAAAATAACAGTCATTCTTTGATGTAGTTTTTAAAAATGTAATTTAATTTTTTAAATTCTACACTGCTTTTCATATAAAATAATTTGAAAAAATAATTTCCGTCAAAAATTGTAAATTGAAACAAGTAATTTAAATTGGGATGAAGGGACTCCTCAGTAATATAATTTTGGTACAACAACAACAACTCAGTTAAATCCCACAAGAGTAGGGTCTGGGGAGGGTGTGTGTACGCAGACCTTGCCCCTACTCGAAAGTAGAGAGGCTATTTCCAAAGAGACCCCTGGCTCAACGTCGAAAGTTGCATTGCTTGACTAACTGCTACTTCATTAATTAAAGAAGCGCAGACAGTTTAGAGATCCATTTTGATTTATTCCATCACACCCCAAAGCCAAAAAATAGTGAAATTTTGGCTCCATCGGAGATGATGGAAATAATTTTGGTACAAATTGACTATATTACTCTTTCCCTCTCAAAACTAAAGTCGCTTTATGATTTAGGATGATGGGAAATTCTTTGCTACAACTATAGGTAGGGGAATAATGTGCATCTAGTGTAAATTTAGTGAGAAATTAGTTTCTGGTTAATGAGCATTTAAGTTTTCTTTAAGCACAATGGTTGTGCAAATAGTGAGCACAAAATTATACTCGTATAGAGTAGACACGCCCCTTGGTAGCGTGGATAGTGTATGAAATACGGAGTAATGTAGTAGGCTACACGGAGTGCGAAAATTGCTTTCAGATTAAAGCTATTTCTATAGTATTTCAAAATATTTAATCAAATCAGACATAAGCTTATAGAACGAGTATGTATGAATCATACCACAAAGCCTTCATATTTATAAAAGAAACCGGACTACATGCGCCTATTGAGACAAAGCAGCATGGTTGCCATTAATATCGTATTCGAATATCTCTGTATAGTATTCGAATACTGATGTAGCTGTTAAAATGAGCCAACAAAATTTTTCGGGTAGCATTTAGATACTCAATTGTAGTAATCGAATATTAAGGCGTTCTATATTTTTCACTAGAATGTAAGTATTTGAATATTGGTTTGCGGTAATCATATACTAACACTATGTTTGGTTCAAGGAATTTAGAAGGAAAAGAAAAGAAAATGTATTTCTCTCATTTTCCTCACCAAAATAGAAGGAATTTGGTTTTTCCTCTTAACAATATTTATCTTCTCATTTGCTTTTCTTTCATCTTTTTTTTCTTATTCTCTCTAACCAAACAAGAAAAATGATTTTCCATCATATTTTCTTTTTTTTTCCTTTCAAATTCCTTGAACCAAACATAGTGTAAGGATCTCAGACTTTTTAAAATTCATTAAAATGTAAGTGTCAGAAGATTGATTTTAGATTTTTAGTATGCAATAGCATCACATGTCAAACAATATTGACACTAAGGGGCTGTTTGGCAACTTCTGAATAGGTAAGTGCTGAACCAGTAAAAGGTCTGAACCATTAAGTACTGAACCAGTAAGAGGTTTGAACCATTAAGAGCTAGTATATTGCTTAACTATTCAGAGACAAATGTCTGATCAATTCAGATAAGAGGTCTTAACCATTCAGACTATGTATAATAGTTAATCATTCAGAGGCAAATGTCTGAACCATTAAGAAGCTGAAACAAACAGTCTGAACCATTAAGTGCTAAACCATTCAGACATCTGAACCATTAAGAGGCTGAAACAAACAGCCCCTAACTCCAACATTCCATTCATAAATTCATTAAAATGTAAGTGTCAGAAGACTGATTTTAGTATGCTATCACATGTCAAACAATATTGACACTAACTCCAACATTCCATTTATAAATACTCTTCTAAATCTCCATTTGAGGGATCCGAATTCCAATTCTCGGACATGCTTTGTATATTAGAACATTATTGTCATTTTCCTCCAGGGTCCGGCACGACACAGAGAAAATGGTCCTTGTATCATAATAAAGTAAAGTCTATCAGTTAATTCTTCTAACAATAATTAACATTACTGCTACATGGACGGACATCCTCTCTCGTATTAGAACCGGCACCCAAGATTAACCATTTCGTTGTTCAACCGAACAATGGTTTGCTCAAAGATAGGTACAATACAATTGACCCTTGAAATAAAATTACCAATAAGGTTGAAAAGCCCACTTCTTAAGATTCATAGATAAGTTTTTCCAAGTTCGAGCCCCAATGGGGGCGGAGGCATTGGCTCATCTTACGTCATTAGGTTGAGAAAATATGATCGGATACTACATTGTAATCAAATGAATCACTCAAAAAAAACCCTAATGCTAGTATTAGAATTTGAATATTTGAAAACCAGCTGTTCTGTGTGCTAAATCATCATCAACATTATGTTTTGTCTGGGTTTGTCATTAAATAAACCATTCGAATCTAAAGCCCACTACCCCTTGAAGCAGTTTTTCGTACCTGAACAAATATTATCAAATCGGCCTAATAAAAAAATGGTCCCAGAAAACCAACAAGGGTCAGATCACAGTGAATGCCAAAGATTCTTCCACCACAAAACAAATACACTCCCTATTAATCTAATCAGCCATAACAGGCCCACCACACAGCTCATTTTCACACAATCAAACAACAACTACTTCATAATCAAACCATTTACTTAGTCTGAGAGTGAGGAATATGATCAAGGTAGGTAGAGACAATTTGAGAGAAGGGGAAAATGGGGGGAATAAGTTCATTTATTCTGAATTCTTGACAGTTCCAGCAGTACACACAGTATGAACCTTATAAACAGAAACAGAAAGGGACAAGAAACTACATGAAAACCAGAAAAAAAAAGAAGGAAAGATTAGTTAACTTCTGTTACTAATGGGACAGAGCCCAAATGGCAAAAGCTAACCCCCCCTACAACTACGACTACAATTACCGAACTACCCCCTTCCCCCCTACTACACCCACATGTTGATGATGATGATGATCTGTTAGACAAAAGGTTTTTGGTATATTTGCTCTGTCAAATTTGAGCACTGATATGTTACAGATCATTACTCTACACATCCTAGACTAGGGTTCTTACAAGTAAAATTAAAGCAATCCGCATCATCTTGCGTAAGCCAGAAGCAAGAAGAATGCAGGGCTACTCTTGATTGATTGTACGCCGATACATGTTTTCTAAAGATTCACTTCTTTCCATTCATAACGTCCGGGGAGAGGCTTATCATTCACTGGATCATAGTTGTACCTGCAAATGCAATAAGGAGAGGCGCAACGTTATTGACAGATATTGAGAAAAAAGAAGAGATTGTTTGTGTAGGGGCGGGGGCGGGGGTGGGTGGGTGAACCAAACTCCTACTTTTCAATGAATTGTCTTTGTTGCTGCACTTCAGCATCCGAGAAGAACTCATCAACTTCACGAGTTGCCGGGATGGGACTTTGCGAAGAATTCTGTGGCCTGCTGCTATGGACTTGGCCTAAGCTGGTAAGACGCCTTGATGTACTGGAACCTGGTGGAGTTTGGATGGCATTTGGATCCCTTATGAAACTGCAAGGTGTGCTCTCCCTCGTTGTCCTGCTATCACCCCCACTTTAACAAAGTCAGTGTCTTAAATACAAGTTGGGCATAGTGACGAGCTTTCGTTAAAAAAGTCCGGTATTAAATTTTAAAATAAAACTTATATATTTAAAAAATGCATTAAAAGACCTATAAAACAAGAGGTGACATGACTATTATTTTAAAAGATATAGGAGGAAAAATAATTACAGAAAAATGATGGGCTGGTGGGCGCCAAAGAGCAGAACTGTGATGAAAAAATACCCCTTTGTACAGAATAAATACCAATGAAGAAAATGGAAATTCTTGAATGAAGTAGGGAGTAGTATTTATGCACTACTCTCAAGTTACCCAGGCAAACTGGCAGAATCTTGCTCATACTTCCATAGCGTAACTCAGTACTCCGTATAATACTAAAGACTACGTCCATAGTGGTCGAAAGAAAATATCATATCAGTAATGTTGCAATGAATAAAAAACTAACCCTCCATCAAAAAATGGGGAACAACATTGGTATTTGACCTTATGACTATTTCACAGATGAAAAAAAGAGCACAAAGTACAAAATGTTTAAATGCTACTCCTATCACCTGCTATTTTCAAATTGTAAAAGAACCACATTAATGTATTATCTCCTATAGACTGGTCAGTAGTGTCCTGGATTGCAAAAGCTGAAACAATCACAACTTTTGATAGAAAACATTCCTAAAGACTGAAAGACAATCTGTAAAATAAATACCATGAACAAACACCATCAATTTTGCATTAATTTATACAGGGACTGTAGACTGATCAGCGAAAAAGAGCCATTTAATGAAGAAAAAGTCTGACTTCTACAACCATCATGAAAGGAAGCACGAAGCCCAAGTTTGTAACCGAAGCAGTTTTAAAAAGAGAATACAAAAGAATGAATTTGGCTTTCTTTCTCTCCCCATATTTTACTTAAGTTTCATAAATTGTAAGAATTCAATTACAGACTCATCCATCAATTCAAAGTTGACATTTTTTGGAGGAAAGAAACAGAAAAAACTAAAAAGAACCAGCAATATAAAACCAGGAAGAGAAGACAGAAATTTCTTTAAAAAATTTCTATCGATAAAATGAACATAAAAAAGAGGCGGAGAAACATTTGAAATGAAAAAGTGGAGATAGTCTCTAATTACATATAAAAACAAGAAAACCTGGAAAAAACCACTTCAGGTAAAGTGCAAATCCAAATAGGGTCAGGCTTAGATTTATACAAATAAAAGTAAAGATAATAGAGAAAAACCAGAAACCCACCTTTCTCTACCTTCGAAATCCTCCAAATTCTCCCCGAATGATGCCTCAAAGTCTAAATTGTCTCCTTTATCAGCACCCTCATCGCTACCTTTACTTTCCGGCAGAAAATTTTCGCCCTTTTCCTCTCCGTCCTTATTAACAGAGCTTGAATTTCCAGAGGAACTTTTCCTGAGCGGTGGGCTGGCTCTCAGGTCATGGTTTCGGGTCAGATTCGGTCTAGGGCACGAACGCTGGGGGCGGGGAGAAGACTTAGGGTGGGAACCAATTGGGGATTTCTGGAGGCGGCGGTTGCGAAGCTGCATGTAGGACCCACAATCAGAACAGCCGGCGGAGGAGGCGCTGGGAGCGACGGCCGTTGACCGCTGCAAGCGCTGGAGGGCTAGGGTTTTGGCCCGGGTCCGGACCCCGAGAGAGGATTGTGCGTGGCTGAGGTCCGGGAGAGCGACTTCACTTGAGGTTTTCGACTTCCTCATGTATTTGCCCATTTTCCGACCTTCTCTGGAACCCTTCAGTCTCTCAGTTTTTTAAGTATTTTTTTTCATGGATCTCTGAGAGAGAAGGCTTGGAGATTATCAGTGGGTCGCTACTCTTCCAGAGGACGGGTCTTTGTGGGAAAATTAAGCAGGGGAGAGAGGTGATTGCACTTGTAAGACGGAAAAGAGGGTGAAAAAAACAAGGTGTGGGGACATTGGATAATTTTTTCCGGTTTTATTTTTTTGTCTGTAAGAAAATTATTTGCCGTGTCCATGTGTCTTATCGCATAACTTTTTTATCAAGACTTAATGGTGTGGTGGAGAAGGTTTGGGATGTACTTGGGCTACATTTTTTGTGTACCTTTAACATTTTTTATTCCACAATTTATACTTAATGGTTTTTGCTTTAAAAATGTTCTTACGCGAGTTCGGAACTCTCAGAGTATGAGCAGTGGAAAGGAGAAAATAAAATGTCACACGATGACGTGTTATATTTTCACCAATTAAATGTAGTCCAGTCATGCAGTGGCACATGAGTTGAGTGACAAATCTTACAGTGGCAAGTAAATATTTTTTCACTTTTTTAATATATACTTCATATTAATACTTCAATTTTTTCACTATACCCGAACCCAACCCGACTTTTAAAACCCAAACCCGAAACTGACCCGAAACCCGACCCGAACCCGACATTTCAACCCGAACCCGACCCGAACCCGACTTTTAACCAATAATCAATTTGACGTACCCCAATAATTTTGAAAAGATTAAATCTAATTTTTTTGTGTCTCTTTTTTATGTCTCATTTTTTATTAAGGGATTATAAAAATGATTATAAAAAAACATATTTGATATAGTAGCATTTTGTCAAGAGATTATACGGAGTGCTCATTATATCCATAGATAGACTTTTATATAATAAAATATTCGGGTTTTAGTCGGGTCGGGTGCGGGTTCGGGTCGGGTAAAATTATAAATCCACACCCGACCCGACCCGATGTCGGGTTCGGGTAAAAAATTTCGGGTCGGGTTCGGGTTGAATTTCCATCCCTATGTCTGGGTATGGCTCATTGGAATGCTCTAAAATGGCTTTTGAGATACTTGAAATCTACTAGGAATGTTGGTTTAACTTTTTCAAGAAGTGATAAAAGTGTTAAATTGATTGGCTATGTGAATTCCAACTATGCAAATGATAGGGATAATAGAAAATCCACTACTTCCTATATGTTCACTTTGTGTGGTTCTTGCCACAGATGCTTTTAAAGAAGCTATTTGGAGGTCTTTTATCTAAAATATATACTTGCTTGATAAGAATGTGGTTGTGTTTTCTGATAGTCAATCTGCCATTCAACTATGCAAAAATCCTGTTTTTCATTATAGAACAAAACATATTGATGTTAGGTTTCATTTTATTAGAGACATAGTTGAAAAAGGCATTGTCATGCTAGAGAAAATTCCTTCGGAGTCTAATCCAACTGACATGACTACTAAGTGTTTACCTATTGAAAAATTTACCTTATGTCAAAAGATTTTAAACAAATACCTGTGAGTGTGTGTTGATGTAACACCTTAATCCGTCCAGGTCTGCAGCCCTTTTCGGACTAAAATATTGATTTGGTAATCGTGATAATTTAAAACATTTCAAACATTTTATTCATTATAAGTAATATTCGATACATAACTGTATAGAAATACGAAGTGTTTAAATAAAATGCGGAAGCGACTTTAAAATATGTCTCATAACAACATAATTATTTATTTCATTCAATAGTCCACCACGACTGTCTCGCCCCTCCCGCTTCCTGGATAAGCCAATCATTCATTTTATCTACCTACGTGTAGCAAATAAAACACACTACACGCTCAGCGGTGAAGCTGAGTAAGCATATCTAAAACGTCGAACATCCACATAAATTGAATTTCAGTTCATAATTGAACCATTTGATATCATGCATGTAATTATTCATTATTCAACGTTCATCTTTCAATATCCAATATTTATCATAATCATATTCAATATTCAACATTCAACAATATCCTTAAACTATCCTTAGTCTAAGGCCAATTACATTCTTAAACTAATTCTAGTTCAAGATATTCTAATCCTTAAGCTAGGCCTAGTTTAAGATATATTTTTAAAAAGAGTTTTCAAATCTTAAACTTTCCTTCGCTTAAGGTCAACCAAAAACCGACAGCGTAGTGTTCACTGTTGGGTTGGGTGGTACCCCCAAATGAGTAGATACTCACGTTTGGTTCTTGGATCCCGTACGTACGTTTTAACCCTAGCCACCGGGCATCATACCTGCAAGGCCTAACTTAAATAGGTATATCTTAGAGTTCTTCTAGATACCTTTCAAAATCAACTTCACTATGAGTATATCTTAGAGTTGTTCTAGATACCCTTAACAATACATTCTCGTTATGATTATCAATATATCCCTTTTTAATTATGATTAAGTCATAAATAATCAGCATTCTAATCAGTAGGTTCATCATTCATAATATTTATTCACCATAATGATGATTCAACATAACGTTTAATAAGAAATAGTGGCCTAGTCTTGAGTGTTAACACCCGAACTTACCGTCATGCATCATATAATGTTTTAATTTGTTAAAAACATCATTTTTATTGTAAAAAATCATTTTTATAATGATTATAACACTCCAAAAAACTCCCGGAATTGGCACGGAATATTAGGCACGGACAGGCCGTGACTACGCCGAAAAAAAGAAAGTAGCCACATGGCGTGTTTCTATTTGCGTTTCAATTTGGCTTTGCATTTGTCCATGCCAAATTTTGTGCCAATAGCGTAAACGTTAAGACGTTAACAGTGTTGTCGGACACCGTTTATTCTAACCAATAGGCACAGATTTAGCTTTTCCAATTCCTTACCTTTCTCATAAAATTCAAAATCGAAATGGGCAAGACTGTTTTGTCATGGAAATAGCCGTGCCTAATTCCGTGCCACTTTCCGTAAGACATAATTTTATTTATTAAAACATTTAAATCATACCCATAACAAAAAAAACTTTTTTATTTTAAATATATTAAAATTGGAAGATAATAAGACTAAAATTAGAGAAAAGTACAGGATACAACTTTTTTTTAGATGAAATAAAGAAAGAACTACAATAATAGGAAATTATAAAAACTTATCTACAAAGTTTTTGTACTATAAAGTAGTTGGGAGTAGTTCACATTGCAATAATTGCAGTTCACAATTTCTTTATATACGAAACCATTTCATCCAGAAACATACAGAGTATTTCAATTTCCTTACATCCATCCAGGTACGATATTTTTTTGGATTTTTAATTTCATTACATTTATTCAGTAAGTATGTGTAATATGAATATTCATTTCAGTAAGTATGTGTGTAATATGTTTTTTTGGCATTTTAATTTCATTTCATCCATTACGCGAGTGTTTAATATTTATACAAAATTTACATGAAAAAACATCTTCTATCTCGCTAATAAATATAGTTAATTGATGATTTATTTACAATAATGTACATTTTGTGAATTTGAATTTATTTTAATATATAGATTTGATATTTAAAAGATTTATTCCAGTTAAATATTTTAAAATTTTGAAACTACTAGGCACGACGGGTATAGTGCCAATAGTCGTGCCTAGTGAAGATTCCCTGACATGATTTGATTTTGATTATGTACCAGCGCCGTTGGCACGGCTGTGGACGTGCTTAGTCCGTGCCTAAAATTATTCTTGTCTTTTTTCATTGATTTTAGGATATAAAATCATTCTTGTCTTTTTTTAGACATTCTTGTAATGATTTATTTTTTAAAAATTTTAATTTTTTTAGCACTTGTAACTCAGGTACTATGTCTATATCATCTAGAAGTTGGATGTACAACAAAAATGCTTTGATTAAACGCGGTTTGACACGTGAATATCTTGATGGTGTAGAAGAATTTATTTCATTTGCAAGTGCCCAAACTGAATTTCTTGACAGAGAGAAAATTCGATGTCCTTGTGGGAAATGTAAAAATATGTACTTTGTTACTGAAGACGACTTGCGTTGGCATTTATACACAGAAGGTTTTATCGAGAATTATTATACTTGGTATTGTCATGGCGAAGTATTGAATCCGTCATATTTTCCTTAGACAGTTGGCAGTTCACGTGTAGTTCCTGTAACACCCTAATCTGTCCAGGTCTGCAGCCCCTTTCGGACTAAAGTATTAACTTGGTAATCGTAAAATTTAAAACATTTCAAACACTTTTATATATCACAATAATATTTTCATATCATAAATAATACGGAGTTTTCAATATTGCGGAAGCTTAACAAATCATAATTATAAACATAATTTATTTATGTTCTTTAATTCAAAACATCGCATCCATTCCGACAATCTCGCCTCCGTCCGCCTCCAGGATCACGTCACATCATTCTTTCTATTAACCTGCGTGTAGCAAATAAAACATGCTACACGCTCAGCGGTAAAGCTGAGTAAGCATATCTAATGCGTCGAACATCCATATAAATTGTATCTCAATTCACAATCAAATCATTTGATATCATGCACATAATATTCAGTTCAAATATTCAATAATTAATATTCAATTTTCAACATTCATTATTCAATCGTTCAACATGTATGTTCTTCATTTGTCATTCAACAATATCCTTAAACTATTCTTAGTCTAAGGCCAATTATTTTAATATTTGTAACCCTTAAAGGAATTCTAATTTAACAAATTAAACTATATTCCAGTATACAGAGTACTCCTAATAATCCTTAAGCTAGGCCTAGTTTAAGATAAAAGGGTTTTGGAAATCTTAAACTTACCTTAACTTAAGGCCAACCAAAAACCGACAGCGTAGTGTTCATTGTTGGGTGGGTGGTACCCCCAAACGAGTAGGTACTCAAGTTTGGTTCTTGGATCCCGTACGTATGTTTTAACCCTAGCCACCGGGAATCATACCCGCAAGGCCTAACTTATGTAGGTATATCTTAGAGTTCTTCTAGATACCTTTCAAATCAACATTAATATGGGTATATCTTAGAGGTCTTCTAGATACCCTTGACAATACATATTATTTTCACAATCATCAATATATATTCATTATGATTTAATCATTCATAATTACTATTTTTAATCAAAACATTTATCAAGATTTAATCATCATAATCACCAACCATTAATCATTACCATAATCATCAACATATTCATTTTTAATCAGTATGTTCATTAATCATAATCATCAATCAACATAACATTTAAAGCAATAACAATTAGCGGTCTAGTTTCAAGTGTTAACACCCGAACTTACCGTCATGCATCACATAACATTTTTATTTGTTAAAAACATCATTTTTATTGTAAAGAATCATCCTTAAAATAATCATAATCAATTGGTATCAAAAATAGGATTTTAGAGCTCAAAAATAGCAATTTCGGGTAAATATTCGGATCAGAACTTCGGGGGATCGGCCCAGCCCTCTAGATCGATCCATACTATGAAAAATCACTCCCAGGGGATCGTCCAAGCCCCTGGATCGATCCAGACAGTGGTGTTTCAGCCACTGTTCATCTTCTTCTTCATTCGAGTCTAATTTCGGAAATACCGTTTTTAGTTATCGAACTTCAACGATACTATATAGAGATGTTCTCCGAGGTTCATAGATCATTTTGGAATCATTAATTCATAGTTTTAACATCAATTTCATGGTTTATTATTCTTGGTTCTTCAAGCATGTCAAACACAAAACTCAACCAAACGACCGTTTATGAACGTAGAAACGATATATCTGAACATTCTAGTCGATAGATATATCTACGGGCTTACCTCGAAGGTACATGAAGGTTTTGAATATTTTCCGGCGCATTACTCCCAACTTCGGCGACCTTTCACCAATATGATAGCACCACTGCGTTCTCCTCACTCCCAGCAACAGAATTGATATGAGAATTGTGAGAAATGATGGAGAATTGAGGGAGTGAAGGTGGTCTTATATAGGGAAGGAATGGAGGAAGAAACCAAACAATACTATGTAGGATTTGCGTAGGAACGTATCTTCGATCGGCTGAGTGGAGTAGGAAGCGCCGTCCCTGATTGGGACTAATTTTAGTCCCAATCGGGGTACACTTTTTGGTCCAACTTTCTCTGAATTGAATTCCGTTTGCACCGATGTGATCAGACAGTCAAACTCTATTTAATGATATACTTTTATATTTACTTGTAATACTTTTTCCAACATCATATTTTTGGATGTTTGACTTTGACAGAGTCAAAATTGTTTAATTGACTTTTATCGTAAAAGGTTCCCACATTAAATTTATTCTCATGGTTTATTTCAAGAATATATTTCAAAGTTCATTTAATAAACAAATTCTCTATTTACTCTTAATTTTGGTCTGTACCCAGGTTCCCAAATAAGATCACACAATAAGTCAACACGTTGGATTTACCTCTATGAGATTTATCCTGATTATGATATTGGATATCAAAACACATTTTATTTCGACCCAAAGGCCAACAATAATTTATTTTAATCAAAACAAATTTGATTAATTGAATATTTAATTCAATAAGTTTTAGGGTATATTTTGGAGCGTTACAGTTCCAGAGTCGGTTTCTGCATGGGGTAATTATGAGAACATGGCTTGGGGCCAACAGGTTGTGATTAATGATGTTCCGAGCTCATCGTCTCATCAACATACTGACGATATTAATACATTTTTGGCACGGATACGTACCGTGCCTATTGCAATATTTTATAAATGTTATCAGGACAAAAAATGCCGTTGTTTAGTCGTGCCTAATCAGCAACGGGCGATTGACACACACATAGTCGTGCCTAATATCTTTAACGTTTTTCTTACAAAGGTTAGTTTGGAACGAATTTGTTATAAGCGACGTCGTCTCTATCTTTGGAACAGACTAGATTTCCGTGCCATACGGTTTGGAGCTTCGAAATTGGCAGCGTTTCAAATCCGTGCCTAATACCTTAGCCACGGGAAACTAAAACTATAGTCCGTGCCAAAAGTCGTGCCAATTCCGCGTTTTTTTGTAGTGTAATCAATTGGTATAAAAAATAGGATTTTAGAACTCAAAAAAGCATTTTCAAACAAATTTTCAGATCAGAATTTCGGGGGATCAATCAAGCCTTTTGGATCGATCCAAGCTAGAAGAAACACTCCCAGAGGATCGATCCAGGCAGTGTGATCGATCCAGGCAGTGTAGTTTCAGGTCACTGTTCATCTTTTTCAACCTTCGGCCCATTTTTCGGGTATACCATTTTTAGGTACCAAACTTCAATTAAATTATATAGAAATGTTATCCAAGGTTCATAGATCATTTTGGAATCATTAAATCATATTTTTAACATCAAATTCAAGCTTTATGATTCTTAGTTATTCAAACATGTCAAACACAAAACTCAACCAAATGACCATTTATGAACGTAGAAACAACATATATAAACATTCTAGTCATTAGATATATCTACGGGCTTACCTTGAAACTTAACGGAGGTTTTGAGAATTTTCCGACGAAACTTCCGGCGAGGATTACTCTTAGCTCCAGTGACTTCACACCAAATTGACAGCATTACAGTATTCCTTACACTCTCAAGAACACAATAGGAGAAGAAGTAGGGAGAATGGTGTAGAAATGAGAGTTTAGCTCTCTCTTTATATAGGGAAGATGAAGAAGAAGGAAACAAAGTCTAAGTAGATGCTGCGTAGGAAATTCACGTTCTTCTTTCGGTGATAGTGCGACTTAAGGAGATTCAGCATGTTACTCTTTGATTGGGACTAATTTGGTTCTAGTCGGGGTATACTTTTTGGTTCAACTTTCTCCGAATTGTACAATTAAATTCTATCCAACGATATAATTTTTATGTTTATTCATTATACTTTTTTCGACATCATATTTTTGGGTGTTTGACTTTGAGAGAGTAAAAATTGATTTGTTTGACCTTTACTCCAAAAGGTGCTCATATTCAATTCATATTATTTATTCTCATGATTTATTTCAATAAACCATCTCAAAGTTTACATCATAAACACATTATCCATTTATTTTTGATTTTGGGTCTATACTCAGGTTCCCAATCAAGGTCACATAATAAGTAAACATATTTGATTTGTCTTCAAATTATGTTTATTGGATATCAATACATATTTTATTTTGGCCCAAATCCCAACAACAATTTATTTTAATCCAAACAAATTTGATTAATTGAATAATTAATCATTAATAAATCTAGGGTATGTTTTGGGCGTTACAGTTGATCTTTTGGTCTTTTCTGTCTTTGTGATTTTTTCTTTTGTTTTGTTTTTTGAACTCGTTGACCCAATGATAGAGTTCGACTCTGCGTGAGTTACTTTTGGCATGCTTTGTGATGTTGCCTAGTCTTCATCACTTGAGAGCACTTTGTGAACTCTCCACCACTATGGGTGTTCTCATTTGTTGATTACACATTTAGTGGTTATTAGGCTTTGATGAGTCATGCGGTTCCTTGTAAACTATGTGCACTGCTTTGGGCCAAAGGTGGAGATTGTTAATTTATTTGCGGTTGGCCCAAACATATTAATAATAACTTGACACCCAACCCAGTAGCCCATTTACTCAAGCCCATCCCATATTCCTAACCTAATTAAACTTGCCTTAATTACCACCCTAATCTCTACTCTATAGAGAGAGAGAGAGAGAGAGAGAGAGGTTGTGTGCTTGCGTTTAACCGTGCAAAAAAACTCATCCTTCTCTTTTTGGGTCCTCCGTGTTATTTTTTTCCTCTGTGTGTTCATATTTGTTCTTCTCCATTTCTTTGTGAGTGGAGTCTGGAGAGGTTGGATTAGGGTGTTGCTCCTTTCGGTATCTTAGTAGTGCACAACTACGAACTGAATTTTACGGGTGACCTGAGCCTAATCGAAACAAATAAATACACATAATAATAAATATTATTCTAATTGAGAAGAAAAAGGAAAAAATAATACTCCCTCCGTCCCTGAAAACCTTTCTCCTTTCTTTTTTCATTTGTCCCAAAAACACTTCTCATTTCTATTAAAAAGTCACTTTTACCCCTTACTTTTTCATACCCTACCTATCACATCATACATTTTTACTAATAATCTATCCATCAAATCATACTTTTACTCATCACATCAAAAGACATGTTACAAATGATTGTACGGATTACAATAGACGGGAAAGATGATCGGTCCCGGAAACTAAAAGGAAAAAAATCCGAATTTATAATTTTATTCGGATTAACTACAATAAATAAAATAAAATTAGCTTCTGATCGTCGATGGCCTTCGTTGACAAGGAGGACTTTATGCACTAAAAAAAAGCAGCGAACTGAGACATAGAACTCGAGAACAAAGTGTGCAAAATAGAACACTGTAAAAAGGCAACGGAGTCGCCGGAGCTATCCTTAAGGTAATAGTGCCCGCCTACCGTACTGGAGAACGTGGGCACTTTCCTCCCAAGATAAAACCGCTATCGTGTGTAGTGATTATACGGACCGACTACACACTAACGAACAACGTCGGAGTATTGCCGACCAAAAAAAACGTTGAAGAGGATGGCTTGAAACTTTGGCCAAAAACTAGAGTTTTTGTACTCACAAAGGTTTTTTTTCTTTCCCCCATTTTTTTGTTCGTGATTAGAAACCAAGAGGGAAACAAAAAAGAAAACTTTAGTAACAATAGGCAATCTACCTCTTTTCCTCTTCTTGGGTGTACGTATATATCCAAAACCAAGAAGCATGAAAGGCCATTTAACATTTAATGGAATTAACATGTGCCTTCATTTTTTTAAAGAATTGAAACGGATCAATTCTTTATCATGGGCATAATGACACTCAGCAATAATCATAATGATTATATCATTTATGTTCATTATTATCAACCGTTGGCATACACGTTAGTTTAAATTTTGTTCCTATAAATTGGAGATTAGTGACCAGTTAACTCCAAAATTGGAACTAATTAGAACAAACGTGTAAAACAGGTTATAGAAATTTGAAAATAATAAATATTTTCTTCTACTCAACAGTTCATCTGAGAATCAATTTCTCATTCACCCTCTACCATTTTTGGCGTATAAATTATCAAAATATTTGTCTCATTTTAGAGAACACACGTCCATTAATTAACGGTTAGAACCGTTAGTGGACCTATTGACAAATATACCCAAGTTGGTCCATTTAATGCCTATTAAAAAATGCCAAAAATTCCAACAATCCCACACATGAATGAAAATTGATTTGGGGTCGACAGCATCACACGGTTGAAAACCTGCAAAGAACAGGTAAGTGTCTCCACCTTTGAACCTGTCCGTTCTAAAGTATACCTTCTTTACTGGCTGTTCAGTAGAACGCGATGTCTTTGAACTATACTGCCGTTTGTGTAAACGATAGTATACCATACACAGATTCCAACCAAACATCATTCTGTTCTCATGGTTGTGCCCATTTTGGTCGTGGGACACGCGCCTGGTTCTGCGAGAGTGTTTAGAGGATTAAGCCCAAGATCCTCCGTTTGAAGCGACCACACTTCACTTTTACATAGGTGATTCTTTAAGAGTATCCCGATTACTCCACTTAGACCACCGTGTCTATTGTTTAAGAATCATTAAAGCATATTTATATGCTAACCTCATCATTTTTGGGAGTCAATGTCTTTAACAGGAACAGAAGGGACTGACCGGAGGTTCCGGTACTGCCCCCACAGTGACCACGCTTTATCCTACAAGTAGGTTGTCCCATTGAACCTAGGTACCAGCCACGTTGGGGTTTTCCTTCATACGACTGTCCTAGCACAAGGGCTTCAAACCCATTCATGCCACCAACTTCTCATACAACTCATTTGTTAACCCTTTGGTTAGCGGATCCGCGAGATTATCTTTTGACTTCACATAGTCAATCGTGATAATCCCAGTTGGATCCGAGTATCCTTCCAGTACCGGTGGATATCTCGAGTAGCATAAAGCATAGTCACGTGTATACCGCAGGTATCTCATCACACGTACAATAGCCTTCCAATGCTCATCACTCGGATTGCTGGTGTATTTACTCAGCTTACTTATGGCACATGCTAAATCTGATCGAGTGCAACTCATTAGATATATCAAATTTCCAATAACTCTCGCATACTCAATTTGAGAGTTACTAGAACCTCAGTTTTTAGCCAGGTGTGCGTTGACGTCTAATGGCGTCTTTACTACTCTAACATCATCCTTGTTGAACTTGTCAAGGATTTTATCAATGTAATTGGATTGACTCAGTGCTAGACCCTCAGGTCTTCTCACAATTTTATTTCCAAGAATTACTTCAGCCAGACCCATATCTTTCATGTCAAATCACGAGTTTAACATGTCTTTGGTAGACTTGACCATCTTGTCATCGCTACCAACTATGAGTATGTCGTCTACATATAGACACAACATGACATACCCTTGGGATGTGTTTTTTAGATAGACACACTTGTCTGATTCATTAATTTTGAACCCAGAGTTCATCATTACCTGGTCAAACTTCTCATGGCATACTTTTGGCGCCTGTTTAAGACCATATAATGACTTAACGAGTTTACATACTTTCCTTTCTTGACCAGGAACTATAAACCCTTCTGGTTGTTCCATGTAGATCTCTTCTTCTAGATCTCCATTAAGAAAAGTTGTTTTCACATCCATTTGATGAACTTCTAAGTTCCGCAAGAAAGCTATTGCAAGTATCATCGTAATGGAATTTATCCTTGACACAGGGGCATATGTGTCAAAATAATCAAAGCCCTCACGTTGATTGTAACCCTTAATTACAGGTCTGGCTTTGTACTTATCAATGGAACCATCCGGTTTCATTTTCCTCCAAAAGATCCACTTAGAACCTAACGGTTTGCATCCAGGAGGTAGTTTCACTAACTCCCAAGTGTGATTCTGTATAATAGAATCAACTTCACTTTTAATTGCCTCTTTCCACTGAGGTCCTTCAAACGAATTCACTGCTTCACGATAAGTTCGTGGTTCATTTTCTAATAAACATGATAGAATATCGGGTTTAGTCTCTATCAGAAATGATAGAGTCCCCGATTCAAATTCCAACAAATAAGTTAGAAAATCATTACCAAAGGACTTCTTAGTTCGTGTCCTTTTACTTCGTCTTAGTTCAGTCTCAGTTTCGATTTCATCAATTATACCGGTATTAGACTGATCCGAGGAACCATCGTTCAACATTTCATCATGTGAACGTTTGGACGAACTTGCTTCTTCCCTTGGCTTTAACGGAAATATATTTTCGAAGAATGTTGCATTCCTCGATTCCATTATCGTGTTCTTATGTATTTCTGGATTATCAGACCTATACACTAAGAATCGATACGCGCTACTACTGTAGCCAATAAAGATTCCATCAACGGTCTTTGGACCAATCTTTATTTTCTTTGGTGGTGGTGCTAAAACTTTTGCAAGGCACCCCCACACTTTCAGGTATTTATAGGAAGGTTTCCTATTATACCACAACTCGTAAGGAGTCTTATCAAGTTTCTTTCGAGGTATTTTATTTAACAAATAATTTCTAGATAAAATAGCATCCCCCCACATATTTTGGGGTAGCCCCGAACTAAGCAACATCGCATTCATCATATCTTTGAGAGTGCGATTTTTCCGTTCCGCCACACCATTTAATTGGGGTATATATGGCGGAGTTACCTGATGCACAATTCCATGTTGTGCACACAATTCGGAGAATGGAGCTTCGTACTCCCCGCCCCTATCACTCTTAATCGCTTTAATTTTACGATTGATTTGATTTTCTACTTCATTCTTATACCGAATGAAAGTGTCCAACGCCTCATCTTTACTTTTAAGTAAATAAATATAGCAATACTTCGTGTTATCATCGACAAAAGTGATAACATATTTGTTAACACCTCTTGAAGGCGTTGCTTTGAAATCACACAGATCCGTGTGAATTAAATCCAGTGGCTCAGTGGTTCGCTCAATTGTTTGAAACGAACTTCGCGTTGACTTCGCTTCAACACACGTCTCACATTTGTGGGACTGGTCGATGTCAAACTTAGGGATATATTCCATGTTAATTAATTTCCGAAGAGATGCATAATTAACATGTCCTAGTCTTCCATCCCACACATTGGAGGACTCACAAACATAGGCAACAAGAGTTTTATTAATTTTCTCAACAACAGTGAGTACATTAAGCTTTAAAAGCCCATCAAAAATATAACCTTTGCCTATGAATATTTCCTTTTTGCTCAAGATCAGCGTATCAGACTCGAACACCATGCGGAATCCATGTTTGGTCAATAGTGAGCCTGACACCAAGTTTTTCCGTATGTCCGGCACATACAACACATCATTCAGTGTGAGCTCCTTGCCGGATGTCATCTTGAGCTTAACTTTGCCCACGCCTTGAACCTCGGATTGGGCGGAGTTGCCCATCCACACCTTGTCGCCAGAAGTCTCCTTAAAGTCAAAGAGCATTGCCTGATTGGAGCAGATATGATGAGTGGCTCCGGTGTCAACCCACCACTCTTTCGGGTTAGACCCGACCAGGTCGACCTCTGTCACGACAGCACAAAGGTCCATAGCATCTAGCTCCGAGCAGAGAGCTTCTTCCTTCTTCTGCTTCTTCTTCTGAGGCTTCTTGCGACACTCTGAAGAACAGTGGCCCGTAATGCCACAATTGTAGCATTTCCCTGCAAACTTAGTCTTCGCGACGCCTCCTTTAGGACCAATCTTCTTCTTGTCCTTATTTGGCTTGGGCCCTTTGGAAGAACCCTCTTTGAGTGGATGCTCCACCACATTGGCCTTAGAAACAACTACTTTCTTCTCGCGAGTAAGACCCTCTTCACGGATCCGGAGACGAACAAGCAACTGTTCTAAAGTCATCTCTTTCCGTTTGAGCTTGAGATAGCTCCGGAACTCATCCCAAGTCGGCGGGAGCACATGAATAATCGCCGCCACTTGGAATGCCTCACTGACTCCCGTTCCCTCGTCAGTGCACTCATTAAAAATGAGGATCAATTCTTCAGCTTAACTCACCACGGGTTTGAAATCCACCATCTTAAAATCCAAAACCTTACCGACAACGAATTTCTTCGCACCGGCGTCCTCGGCTTGGTATTTGTTGGACAGTGTAGTCCATAACTCCTTTGCGGATGGAGCCCTGCTATAGACAACATATAAGGCATCGCTCAAACAATTCAGGATAAGGTTAATGCATGTATAGTTATTTGCTATCCATGCCTCCTTAGCCTGAATTGTTGGCTCGTCCGCATTCTCCCCCACAACAGGGGGATCCTCCCTCAAGTACCTCGCAAGGTTGAGGGTGGTCAACCAAAATAACATCCTTTGCCGACACCTGTGAACTTTGCCAACACATCCTGCCAAAATAACATCAGCCAAAATAACATCCTTCCATATTTTAAAGCCAACACCTGTGAACTTTGCCGGTTCTTTGACAGAGTTCGCAGGCAGCATGACAGTAGGATGTCCGACCGGTGCGGATGTGAAGACACCCGCGTTCGGTCCAAGTGAGGGAATGACCGGTATGGCCGAAGCCATATTCGGTCCGAGTGGGGTGACCATTGTGGCCGTAGCCGCGGTTGGTCCAATAATCGAGGTGATCGGAGCAGACCCCATTTTCGCGCTCGATCCAACGAAGGTGGTGATCAGAGTGGACCCCATGGCCGCACTCGATCCGAAAGGAATGTTAATCAGAGTGGTCTGCCTAACAGAGCCACCCAATCCAGCCGAAGCATTCACAACCGGAGTCTCGGAACTACTCCCGTTTCTAGTGTGAGCGTCAAAACTGAATCCGTCCATACCCGCCATCGTGCACGGATATGACTATTACCTTAAGATTGTTACAAATGATTGTACGGATTACAATAGATGGGAAAGATGAACGGTCCCGGAAACTAAAAGGAAAAAAAATCTGAATTTATAATTTTATTCGGATTAACTACAATAAATAAAATAAAATTAGCTTCTGATCGTCGATGGCCTTCGTTGACAAGGAGGACTTTATGCACTAAAAAGAAGCAGCGAACTGGGACATAGAACTCGAGAACAAAGTTTGCAAAATAGAACACTGTAAAAAGGCAGCGGAGTTGCCGAAGCTGTCCTTAAGGTAATAGTGTCCGCCTACCGTACTGGAGAACGTGGGCACTTTCCTTCCAGGATAAAACCGCTATCGTGTGTAGTGATTGTACGGACCGACTACACACCAACGAACAACGTCGGAGTATTGCCGACCAAAAAAAACGTTGAAGAGGATGGCTTGAAACTTTGGCCAAAAACTAGAGTTTTTGTACTCACAAAGGTTTTTTTTTCTTTCCCCCCTTTTTTTGTTCGTGATTAGAAACCAAGAGGGAAACAAAAAAGAAAACTTTAGTAACAATAGGCAATCTACCTCTTTTCCTCTTCTTGGGTGTACGTATATATCCAAAACCAAGAAGCATGAAAGGCCATTTAACATTTAGGGGCTGTTTGTTTCAGCCTCTTAATGGTTCAGATGTCTGAATGATTCAGCACTTAATGGTTCAGACTGTTTGTTTCAGCCTCTTAATGGTTCAGATGTCTGAATGGTTAAGAGATATGCCTCTGAATGGTTAAGTATTATACAGAGTCTGAATGGTTAAGAGCTGTTATCTGAATTGATCAGACATTTGCCTCTGAATAGTTAAGCAATATACTAGCTCTTAATGGTTCAGACCTCTTACTGGTTCAGCACTTAATGATTCTGACCTCTTACTGGTTCAGCACTTACCCATTCAGAAGTTGCCAAACAGCCCCTTAATGCAATTAACATGTGCCTTCATTTTTTTTAAGAATTGAAACGGATCAATTCTTTATCATGGGCATAATGACACTCATCAATAATCATAATGATTATATCATTTATGTTCATTAGTTTAAATTTTGTTCCTATAAATTGGAGATTAGTGGCGAGTTAACTCCAAAATTGGAACTAATTAGAACAAACGTGTAAAACAAGTTATAGAAATTTGAAAATAATAAATATTTTCTTCTACTCAACAGTTCATCTGAGAATGAATTTCTCATTCATCCTCTACCATTTTTGGCGTATTAATTATCAAAATATTTATCTCATTTAAGAGAACACACGTCCATTAATTAACGGTTAGAACCGTTAGTGGACCTATTGACAAATATACCCAAGTTGGTCCATTTAATGCCTATTAAAAAATGCCAAAAATTCCAACAGAACATTTTTGGAAATTCAATACCAAAATACACTCCCCTTAAATCCCTTTTCAAAATCAAAACTCTCATGTTTTCCAGGACGGGGGAGTATTATTTTGCATGTCATTCAAAGCAGGATAATGTTTTTTTGAACGAAGATAGTATCATAAGCATTATTATAAATTTTAAAATAATAAAATCATACTCCGTATTAAACAAATAAAATATAATTATATAAAAATGCTATTAAATATTGAGAATGTATATGATGAACCTGTATGAAGTAGAAGGTTTGATTTATTTAAAAAAAAGTTGAAAGTAGGCAAGTAGGGCGCCATTGTAGATTTTGTAGGGGTACCTCTCGGATGAGAAAGTGTTTTATTTGGAAATGCATGAAGTAGCTTTAATTTGATTCTATTCGTAATTGCCATTTGCCCTAGTGTTACAGACTTACAGTATACCTGAAGTACATTTTCAATGGAGTGATATTATTTTATCCTTTTTGTACCATATTTTGGAGACCAATGTCTTTTTTTGTTCGCCCAAATATTCACTCACTTGTGTGTGTCTTTACATGTGCATAAATTATGTCGATATAGATTAGAAAGCAGAAAATATGATTCTCCATAATAACATAAGTTACAATAAGCCTTTTATACTTTTCTTAGTTTTTTCATCATCCAAGCCACCTGATTGAAGATTATATTGTCAACACATAGATCATTTATAAATAAAGTATCACTATAGAGAATAACACTAAAAATCTATTACAGGTGCCTCCATTGATTACAATCACAAATAATTTTATACATACACATACGATAATCTTTGTGTCCATAAATGCTTTGTTTGTGTATGTAAACGAGACAACCGTGGTGGGTTTCTAGCATGATCGCACTATATCAATCTGCTCCACCACCAATAACTCCTTTTGTTGTCACTCCAAAACCTCCGCCGATACCGCCACCAAAATTGCTTTGTAGTAGTCCACCCCCAAAGCCACCCCCTCCTCCAAATCCTCCGCCCATACTAGCACCACCATCAACCATGCCACCGGTACTACTCCCAACAATGCCTCCGCCAACCCCACCTCCAAAACCTCCACCAAGGCCAAAACCACCTTCACCATTGCCTCCATTTTCAAAACTATTCACCATGCCTCTACTTATATCATCATCATCATCATCTCCCAATCTATTTTTCATTCCACCACCTAAACCAAACCCTATACCTCCCCCACCTCCACCACAAAAACTTAAATCTTCACTTAAACCACTCCCATCACCTTTATCTATGCCTTCTCCCCCACCCACATCATTTTCTTTGATTACATTAGCAACTACATCTTGAGAACCTTGACCATCCTTAGCCCCAAGTCCATTTATTAGATTGAAATTTTTATCCCCAAAACCTTTAAGAAGAGTGTTTTCAAAGTTTTCATGGTAACATAGATTCCATCTCCCATAAGCACCACCCCCAAATCCATCAACACCTCCTCCAAATCCTCCACCAACACCCCCACTTATTTCACCTCCACTAATAATTGTGTTATTAACGATCACATCTTCAGGCTTTTCTTCACTTGCGACATCAATTTTTCCTTCAATTTTTCGTTCGGTTTCACCAATTGGTTCAGCAACAAATGCACTTCTAAGAAATATACCTTTTGCGAAATTACTTCTTGTATATTCATGTGTACGATGACTACGTTTGAGCCACTCTTGATACAACCCGTTCGCAAATCTTCCTCTATTGTGGTTGACGCCAACTCCATCACCATAAGCCAAAACTAGAATACAAACATTCAATATCAGCAAAGCATGAAAAACACTATAACGATTAGGGAATCCCATTTTTAACTTTTTATTCAAACATATATAGAGAAATGAATAAATAGAAGGAAATGTTGAGAACTTAGAAGGCTCAAATTTAAAATGCTATACAACATATAAAGAATTTGTGTATGAGCCTATTTATATAGCAAAAGCTCAATAATCACATGTGGTTGAAATAACAAAGACTAACCAACACATACCTACGTCATGTGTAATAAATGTGTGATATTATCGAATTGATGAATCTAATAACTTCAACTCTTTTTTTCAGTTGATGAATCTATAAATTTTATACTCCATTCCTCTAACAAAGATTATCATAATATGATTTTTTTATTAAACTATGTAATGCTTTGGTCACAAATTACGTATGCTTTGAATATTAAAAAATTTTGATATATCAAAACTATATTTTGAAATCAACCTAATATTATTAATTAAATTTACATTATATCAAATAGTAGTACGGTTTGATCAAAAAATCAAAGATAATATTTTTGAGACGAAGTGAGTAATAAAGTATAGCTTGTTAATTCTCTTTTACTCCATATTTTTGTTCTTTTGAAAGATCCATATTTGATTATAAGGATTTTGACTTTCGTCTTAAACATTTAATTCTATCCTTTTGAAAACGAGCATAATTGGTGTGTCCATGCGCTGGCAGATTTAAAAGGCTTTAGAAGTTTAAACAATTGGATGATGGCAAACAGTGGATTGATTAAAATAATTCCTTTTAAAGAGATACTAATATTCAAATAGTCATTTATTATTTTTGCATTTATTCGGGAGATAGAGTGCCCACATATGGAGTTAGTTTATCTTATTAACTAGTATTATACCCGTGTGTTGCACGACTCGTATTTACGTTATGAAATTATATTAGTGTTATTATTGAAGAATACAAACAAATCATATACCGGAATATAAATTTTTTCATTATTTTAAATTATGAATTACAAGTTTTGGAAATTTTTTTAAACTACAATACTGGTATAATTTGTGAGAAAATCATCTGCACAATATATCAAAATTTTCAAGTTAATATGATTTGCTCTTGAATTTGCAACATATTGGTAGGGGCAATAACCTATTTATAAAAACCAAAGGGAACTGAAAAGTGTTGGAATTTTTGGCATTTTAAAAGGCATTAAATCTACCAACTTTGGACATAATTATCAATAGGTCCACTAACGATTTTAACCATTAATTAATGGACATGTACTCTCTTAAAAGAGATAAATTAATATTTTTTTTATATTATGCGCCAAAAATGGTAGAAATGGTGAATGAGAAATTTATTCTCAAAATTGACCCATTGAATAGAAGAGTATGGTTGATGCATGCACATGCATATTTTATTGAACCATATTATTTTTACACAGTATTTAAAATAAGTCCATTTTTACAGAGTCAACTGGCCATTAATCTCCAATTATTCAGGACAAATTTTAAACAGAGCGTAGTTTAACGGACATGTTAATGATATAATTAACTATCATTTACCATACACACCACTAACAGGGATAGATCCATGTGTATGGTATTAGGGGCTAATACCCCCAGTCAAATCCTATTGCTAAGTTACAAAAACAAAAAAAAAGTTGATTGATATTGTTGGTGCCCCCATTCAAAATAAGAGAGTGCCTCGTGTGGCCCCGCTATCCAGCTTTCAAGTATTTCTTTCTTTTTTTAAAATAAATTAATTGTTTTCCTTTTAGGTATAATAATTAGGTTTACAAGTTATTTGTTTTGTACTCCCTCCGTTCTAAAAAGTCTTTCCTGTTTCATTTTTTGCGCATCCAATAAAACACTTCTATCCCGTTTTAATGCCAAAAAACTTTCAAAATAACTTCTAGCCACATTAAAGAAGAAATTTTGTAAATTTTAGACATTTTAGATGTCGTTATAAGTGTTTTATGGGATGCGCAAAAAATGAAACAGAAAAGACTTTTTGGGACGGAGGGAGTATGTTTTAAGTAGGACTGTGCATTATTCGGTCCAAACTCGGACTGACCCGGAGACCGGTCAAAACTAGACCGGACCGGTCCGGACCGGTCCTAATTCGGTCCGGTCTCCGGTCCATCAATTTCCGTTTTTCGGGTTCCGGTCCGGTCCGGTCCAAACCCGATGAGACAGGTGGACCGATTATATGAGCTTATATCTTACGGAGTACTATTTTAGTATATGGGCTTAAGTACCATACAAATTAACCCATTAGTCCATTATCCCAAATTATGAAATCCAGCACAACCCTATCCAATAGCAAATCCACAGAGGGCAGCACAGACCACAACTCCACTATTCTCGCCGGCAAAAGAAATATCAAACGACGAACCGATTCCGGCGAATAATCTGACAAAACACAGGCCTCTCTGGGATTATGAGATTTTTTATGGGATTTTTTTGGAGGATTGGAGTAATGAAGTATATTGTTTTTCTCAATTCTATTAATTTTTAAAGAAATTGCCATTCTCCCAAGTGCAAATCTTCAAAGTTCCAATTAATTGGCATATTCGGTCCTTATTCGGTCCGGTCCGGACCGGTCCAGTTTCTTTCGGTCCGGTCCCGGTCCGGTCTTACACTTTGTCGGTCCGGTCTACGGTCCACTACTTTGCTCTTATTCGGTCCCGGTATGATCCCGGTTCGGTCCAGGTCGGTCCGGGTTTAGACCAATGCACAGCCCTAGTTTTAAGTTTACTTGCTCTATTTTGTTCTTAAAAATATACTCCCTACAGGCTATACCTCATAAAAACTTCTTACTTTTCCTTTTCATTCACCCTATAAAAATCTACGCTTTTCTTTTTTTAAATAGTCACTAAAAATTTTCTCTCCTCTTAATTAATTTTAACCATTACTTTTATTTTTTTAACATCTTTCTTGAATTGTGTAAAAGTCAAACTGAGAAGGTTTTATAAGAATAAAATTAAGTTATATTATACTCTATAGATCATTAAGGAGTAATTTTAAAAAATTTCATTTTAATTATTTGAATGACTGCTTCACATAAAGTTTATTGCTCTTTTTGTTCCAAATTAAAGTATTTTTTATCAATCAAAAAGTTAAACTTAATTTTTTTTACTTTTTTGTTACTCATTTGATAAAATAATACAGCTATGTTGTAGATCTTTTAATTTAGTTTTTAAATACCCACTATGTAAATTATATTTTTTATTTTCTTCTTTATTTTCAAATAAATTATATTGAAAATAATTTTAATAAATTATCGAAAACGGAAACATGCCCTTTAATTCATGACCCCATGGAGCATGTTCTATTTTCAATCAATATTTGTCTCTAAAAGAAAGCTCATGAGTGCTTCTCCCAAACCTGGTTCTAGGATGTCCCCAGTACTTTTTAATCCTAAATCCTCTAGTGACCACTAATGCCTTAATAATTATCATTAGTGCATGGTGGTTACATATTGTGTAAAGTCACTCCATTATGCACATTAAAGTGGAGCCTCTCCCTTTGGTGAACTCCATACGTGAGTGGAGAAGAAAAAACAAGAAGAAACATTTATTTTCCTTAGCTTATTAAAGAAAGGATAAAACATTTTTCTTCTTAATTAAATTCTTTAAGAGAGCTCTTGGTTTTTTCCAACCAAATATTCCGGCGATTCCCTTCTATTTTTCCGGTAGGCGACGCTCCAACATTGTTCTTGTTCGTTGGTGTGTGGTTGGTTCGTACAACCACCGCACACGATATCGGCTTTATCCTGGGAGGAAGGTGTCCACGTTCTCCAGTACGGTAGGCGGACACTATTACCTTTAGGACATCTCCGGTAACTCCGATGCCCTTCTACAGTGTTTGGTTTTTGTATTTCGTTTACAAGTTCCACATTCCAGTTCGCTGCTTTAATCTTGTGCACAAAGTCTTCATTGTCGAGCAAGGCCTTTGAAGATCAGAAGTTATATTTCTTTTATTTATTGTAGTTAAATTCGAATAAATTGTAAATTCGGATTTATTTTATTTTATTTTTAGTTTATTCTGGGGCCGTTCATCCTCCCCATCCGTACGATCACTTCCCAACACAAAGATACCAAAACTAACATTGACCGTGATCAATAATGCAAAATGATAATAAAAAATTTGCATATTTAAAAAAAGCGTCCATATAAAAAAATCTTTATAAATAATGATCTACATAAATAATAATCTTTATATCTCCATATATAATTAAAAGTTCATTTGATTTTTATCTATACTATTGTATTATTAATGCATGCTAAATATATTCCTACATATTGTATGTAAATTATAATAATTAATAATTATAATAATATAGTTTTTATGTCCCGAAATATAGTAAATATATTCCTACATATTATGTAAATAATAATAATTTTAATAATAATATTAGACCCTGTTTATGTCCTAAGATATAGTAAAGTTTTATATATAATAAGTTTTATGTATGGTAAATATATTCTTACATATTTTATGTCAATTTAAATAATTAATAATAATAATAGTAATAATAATAGTTGGCCGTGTATATGTCCCTTAATTATTATTAATAATTTAATAAAAACTTTTCATGTAAAATAATAATAATAATAATATTTTTATCAATACTCCACCTTATATTTTCATCCCATTAACTTTTTTTTGAATTTCAAATTTAAACTTATATCAATTTTAAACTTATTATTATTACTATTACTAATCGCTTTTCCATATATTATATGCACACGAAATTTCCATATATTATACACACCATATATAAAAACATCCATAGTATCCTTATAAAATAATATGCATATATAATAGTGTATATATGTAATATAATAATTTTCTTAACAAATAAATTGATCAAACACTCACAAAATTTCCATATATAATGAATGCACAAAATTTACCAACCTTATAGTTTCGTCCCAATAAAAGTCACGTGATTATTATTATTATTTATACCCCAATTTATATTTGCGTCAATAATAATAATAATAATAATAATAATAATAATAATAATAATAATTATATTAATGCCAACCTTATAGTTTCGTCCTATTACCTTTTTTTATATTTATACAAAATTTAAACTAAAATTCATATCAATTTTAAACTTATTACTCTCTCCGTTCTCAAAAACACTTCCTCTTTCATTTTTTTCACTTCCAACAAAACACTTTCCCTTTCTATTAAAAAACTACGTTTACCCTTACTTTTTCATACCCTACCTATCACATCATATTTTTTCTCTAATAATCTATCCATCACATCTTACTTTTACCCATCACGTCAGGGGCAAATTTGGAAATCAACTATAATTTAACACTTCCTTATTTTTGCCCCTAAATCAAATGGGAAGGGTTTTTCTAAACAACAATTCCTGTTTAAAAAATGACACGCCTTTAAAATGAGTAATTTTAGTGTTATTTTTTAATTATGATTAATCTATTCTACACATCTCATCCTACTCTTTTATAAAGTAAGGGCAAAATTAGAAAATAACACCAAAATTACTCATTTTAAGGGCGTGCCTTTTTTGAAACAGGAAATATTTTATGGGACTATCTTCCCAAGTCTCTTTTTTCTCCGTCCTAAAATGATCTTCCCACATCATCTTAATAAAGGATGTAAATAGACTGTAACCTCTCTCTCAATTATTGGCATCCTCCTCCGTCCGTCTCTGTTCCTTCTCCCTCTTCCTCCATGTCTCTTCCTTCTCCCCCTTCCTCCATCTCTCCTTCCTCTCACTTCCTCCATCTCTCTTCCCTCTCATTTTCAACTAATCTTCATTTTCCTTAATAGATCTAATCCTCTCCGTCTCTCTTCCCTCTCCTTTCTTCGCCTCTTTCTCAAAACCGCAGATCTAGATCTAAAGTTCTCTCCCCCTTTCGATCTGCGATTTTTCATCGTCGCCGATATCAAGGAACGATACTGGCGATTCATCGGATGTCAGACCTGCAGCGGAGACCACAACCAGATGTACTCCGACGTTGAACTTTGCCGACAACCAGTTGCTCAGGAAGTATGTGGTTTGTGCACCGGGTTCTGTCGATGTTGACCTTTGCCGACAAACGGTATTCCAACGATGATTTTTTGGCAAGTTTTTTTAGTTTTTTTTTTCAATTTTTTGAAAGTTCACTGCTGGGTTCAATTATTACTTTTCTAGTTGCAGTGAGAGTAGATCGAGTCATCCCATCCCTTAAATCGTCGCCGACTCTCTGAATCGTCTCCTCCAGCACGGACTATCGGATCTTCGGGCTCAGCTGTTCATCCACTCCCCCGTAGCAGAATAATGACCGGGCCCATCTCTTCGTCTCTGTGTTGCACCCCCTCTTCTCAATCATTGCCCTTGGGAAGGAGGGGTATTTTTGGAAGTCTAAGACATATTTATCGATCCCTTAAAAATGAATTTTAGTCAAACTAGGAAGATTAATATATGACGGAGAGAGTATTATTTTTATAAAACTATTATTTCTATTATATTTTGGTTCCATAATAATAATAATAATAATATTATTTCCATAAATAATAATTTCCATAAATAATAATGAACATATCTATTTTAAACGAACACAAAACATTTATACATACAACAATTTCAATATTTCTATATATAAATGACATAAAATATATAACAAAAATGACTACATGTAACGAATGATTATTTCCATATGTAATGCACATAAAATGCATATATAAAAATATCCATATAAAATGAACACAATATTTCCATATGTAACGCAATATTTCCATATATTGATGCATAGTCAGTTGCGCGAAAATCCGGTCAATAATTTCTTTGTTTTTAAATAAAGTATTGATTACATCCTTTTTTAATTTCAATTAAAAGCTCACATGGAGGAATTATTTTATACTCCGTTATTTCCTAGTGCTCAATTCTAGACAGTAGATCAATTTGTAACTACAAATCTATGTTTATTACTGCATTAGCTTTTGGGTGGAAAATGTTAGTCCAATTTCCCCTGCTTTTAAATATACATAGATAATTTTCCTATTTTTAAATAAAGTATTGATTTCATCCTTTTTGAGTTCCCATTAAAAGCTCACTTGGAGAAATTATTTGCTATTAATTGCTATGTTTGCTACCTTTCCGAGTGTTGAATTCTCGACTGTAGATCAATTTGCAACTACTAATCTATAGTTATCATTGCATTAGCTTTTGGGCGGGAAATTATTAGGCCAATTTCTCCAGCTTTTAAATATACATAGATATTTATGGTAGAGTCCATTAGGATTATTGTTTAGAGTCAAATATTGTGTGTGTGTGTGTGTGTTAGTTACTTAGTAAATAGTGTGTATGTGAGCCTAAACTTTAGGAGTAGCTGATAAGTAATGTGGTAGTGAACCTAAAGTCTAGGAATAGTTACTAAGGCTCCATTCCATTCAACTTATTTTTTCTGATCTGATTTTATTTTTTGTAGTTCTGATTTGATCTGATATGATCTGATCTGGTCTGATCCAATCTAATTATCTGATTTGATTGGATCTGATCCGATCTGATTAATTATGATTTGATTTAAAATTCAAATCAATAATTTGATCTGATTTTATAATAACTTTTGAAAATTGTAATGATAATTCATATTATAATATAATCATTATTTTTTATTTTATGATTATTTTTTAATGAAACAAAATTAGTAAATTCATACACTAGAATAATGATTCATATTATAGTGCAATAATATTTTTTTCATTCATATTTTATAAGGTAATATCTCAAGAAACTCAAATTACAGATAGCAATAAAAAGTTTCAATTTCTTTTTCTCTACATAAACTGTAATCGCACAAAAGTTTCATTTTCTTATATTTTTTTCAAAAGAAATTAAATTTATTTTTTGAAAGAATTGTATCAAGTGAAACAAGTAAAAAGTATGGAATTTAAAAAGTATGGAGTAATAACGATAATGATAATGATAATGATGATGATGATAATAATAATAATAATAATACTTCCTAATAATAATAATAATTCTTGATTGGATCTGGTCTGATCTGATCTGATTGGATCTGATCTTATTAGATCTGATCTGATTTTAATAAGAATAAGAAAAAAGCAGGAAAAAAAAGTTGAACGGAACAGGGCCGAAGTAGTGTGGTAGTGGGCCTAAATTCTAGGGATTGGTAGTTATTTTGCTTTTATAAGTTGAACGGAACGGGGCCTAAGTGGAGGCTAATTATTTGTAAAACAATCTAGTAAGTAATTTAATATTTATAATTGGAGATTCTCCTTGCCTTTATTACTTAGATGAGTTTAAGATTCAAGCTCATATTTTGAGAAAAATTTTTCTTTTATTACTTTATGAAGTCTATTTTAATAAGATTCTTGCCGATTTAATTTCATAATTTAATATCCTTCATTTATTTTCCTCACCAATCTCGAGTTCTATCATTTGGATCTTTATGGGTTCCTGCTGCATAAATTCAGTTTCTCCATTTTCTTAATACAATTCCTCATCCCATAGTTATACTCCTTATGAAGTACCCAAATTGCTTTACATTGTAGCTCACCTTGATGTCATTAATTCCAAATGGGTGGCATCAGAAGTTCATGGTAAGACTGTTAATTTCATGACACCTTGCAAAAGAATCACATTTAGTAACTTTCATCTAGAGTTGAAGGGAATGAAAATTCAAAAAGTAGAAGGGCAGTGCTACAATCGTTCATACGCCCAAACACCTTACCATTGCAGCAAACAACCTCAATTACTCCTATCCAACAAGTGATTTCCTACGTGATGACAAGGGAGTTTCAATTACAACCCTAAGTCAACGCCTCATAGTGAATGCAATCGTTTGTCTTGAGTGCCCTTGCATGATTCCAACTAGAACATGTTTCACGCATGGCAATTGGCAACAACAATTTGAATTAGGGTTGCTCTAATATGAAGGTATGATTCATATAGGTTGCCACTATAAAATCTCTCCATTCTCACCTATAAAATTGCCTGGTGAAGCAGCCATGATTCGTATGCCAAGTGTTGTTGAGAATGCCTCCAGATTGGGGGTACAAAAATATTCTATACATGTCAACACCATCATGTGAAATTCTGCAGCATCATCGATAAAGCTTCATGAAATCTTGAATAGTGGCATCATGCATCGATTTACCTTTGAAGTTGCTATGTCATATTTAAAATCTTTTGCTCGAAGCACCACTGCTTTCATTGGAGTTTTTCATTATATTGTCGTCCTACCACTTCTGCCAAAACCTCCAAATATACATAGAAGTTGTCCAGATTTTGCCTTGAAGACAAGGGAAATTTTGAAGGAGGGGATAATGATAGAGTGCCCGCATATGTAGTTATTTTATGTTATTAATATTTATGGTAGTTATTTTATGTTATTAATATTTATGGTAGAGTCTGTTAGAGTCTGTTAATATATGTATGTATGTATGTATATGTGTATGTATATATAAAATAAAAAAATTGACCTGATAAACAATAACCCTAACAGACTCTACCATAAATATTAATAACATAAAATAACTACATATGTGGGCACTCTATCATTATCCCCTCCTTCAAAATTTCCCTTGTCTTCAAGGCAAAATCTGGACAACTTCTATGTATATCTGGAGGTTTTGGCAGAGGTGGTAGGACGACAATATAATGAAAAACTCCAATGAAAGCAGTGGTGCTTCGAGCAAAAGATTTTAAATATGACATAGCAACTTCAAAGGTAAATCGATGCATGACGCCTTTCATGAAGCTTTATCGCTGATGCTGCAGAATTTCACATGATGGTGTTGACATGTATAGAATATTTTTGTAACCCCAAACTGGAGGCATTCTCAACAACACTTGGCATACGAATCATGGCTGCTTCACCAGGCAATTTTATAGGTGAGAATGGAGAGATTTTATAGTGGCAATCTATATGAATCATACCTTCATATTAGAGCAACCCTAATTCAAATTGTTGTTGCCAATTGCCATGCATGAAACATGTTCTAGTTGGGATCATGCAAGGGCTCATTATTTGTAAAACTATCTAGAAAGTAGTTCAATTTTTATTGGAGATTCTCCTTGGCTTTATTACTCATATAAAATTAAGATTATTCCTCATATTTTGATAAAGATTTTTCTTTTATTATTTTATGAAGTCTACGCCAATTTCATAATTTAATAAAAATATCCTTCATTTATTTTCCCTACCATTTTTGAGTTCTATCAGCATAGACTTCATAAAATTATAAAAGAAAAATCTTTATCAAAATATGAGCAAGAATCTTCAACTCATATAAGTAATCAAGCCAAAGAGATCTTGTAATTATAAACATTGAATTACTTTCTCAATAGTTTTACAAATAATGAGCTTCAATATTTATAGAAGCCAAATACTATCTCCGTTCTCATGTACTTGTACAGTTTAACTTTTTTTAAGTCAAACTGGATAAACTTTGAGCTTCAATTACTCTTAATTAGTATGACATTTTAATATAATGAAATACAACTTTGAAAGTTCTAAATAAGAATAATTTAATAAATTTATTTTTATGTTAAAATACATTACGTTTTTAATTAATTAAAGTTCAAAGTTGATGCAGTTTGACTTTAAAAATTTTACTGGACAGATACACTGGAAAGGAGGGAGTAACTACCAATCCCTAGAATTTAGGCCCAATTCCTCACTACTTAGTAAATATTCCTACACTTTATGTTCACTACCAAATTACTTAGCAACTACTCCAATAATTTAGACACACTTACAGACTTTTTGCTAAGTAATTAACTTTTATATATATATATATATATATGGGCTGGTTCACGTGAGAATGCACCTTGTGGAGAAAAATGAGAATAAAATCTAGCTATTAGATCTGATGCATCGTGCGGCTCAGATTACATCATGTGCTCAGATTTTTAGATAGTGCATTTTCAAAAAATTTGGGTGCATTTCGACATGATGTATTTTCAAACCATTTTGTTGCATCTAATTTCGATGCAATCCTGACCCTTAGATCTCACAATCTAAAGCACCAGATTCATTCTTATTTCTCTCCTAAGATCACATTCTCACCAGAACCAATATATATATATATATATATATATATATATATATATATATATATATCTGTGTGTGTGTGTGTCTATATATATATATAGATATATATATATATATATATATATATATAATATATATATATATATATATATATATATATATATATATAATATATATATATAACATTTGACTCGGTAAATAATAAACCTTATGAACACTACGATAAATAATAATAACATAAAATAACTGCATATGCAGGCACTCCATCACGCTGTTAATGCATTTTTGGAGCACCTATGGTGCTCGGTTATAGGAGAAAATTAATGGTTAATAACCCTAAATTCTCCTCAACCCCATCTCAGCCTAGGCCCATCTACCACTCTCCAAATGTGTTGTCATAAGGTAATTCACTAATGACCACACATTTATAGGGGGGTTGGGGCCGGGGCTGTGGTGACGGGCAGTGGAGAAGCTGGAGTGGTGGTTTTAAGGGAAAGGGAGCATGAACTATCAATTTTGTATTTCTGTAAGCATGGCTACTGAAGGTAGAGGCTTCCACTCATGCTTTTGGACAGGAGTCATGAAGTTGACCCAAAAAATAAATCCATCCGATAACCAATTTGCAATCGACCTGCCTCTTGACATATTATAAGAAAAATATGAGATAAAGACAATCTCGTGTATAGTTGCATCCGTTGAAACAAGGCACTCCTTCTTGATGATATCAGGAAGGTGAGACATGATGATTGCACAAGGCAGAATTGAAATAAGAGATTGATGGTTGTTTCCCAAAGCGTGGTCCTTAGCCACGCCTCCAACAAAAGATGTAAAATATGGCTTGTAGATCGCCTCATCATCTTTAGAATCTTTTGCCCCAAGAGAGTCGCTTATGTGATGGCCAACCCTAGCAACTTCATCCGCAAAATCCGAAATTTTAAGAGGAACATCATCGGAAACACTTACCGGATCAAGATCAATTTCCTCCTCAGATTCTTTGTCACGAGAATCCATGTTTTACATAGGTACCGTATGGGTCAGACTTGGTAGAGAAAGCGCGACTTGGAGCGCCTAACATGTGCACCTGGAAATTTTGTAAAAGAATGGAATTTTATTCGGCACAATTAGAGGACCACGAATCAAATCTTGTATTGAGCAAGAGATATCCACGTCGAATGCATATAGGCGGGCCTCATTATTAGTTGACCCTCAATATGAGAGAACAAATGGAGCGTCTTGATAATTTCATTAAGTTGAGCATAAACTAGACACATTCATAAAAAATCTCTATTAAACGAAAAATATGATAAACTAGACACACTCTTTTGTCAAACTCAGCTTTTTCATGATCAATCATGAGGTTATCAATAGAGAGGGTTGTTGCATAATCTCTGAACACAATTAAGTAGCGGGCGGAAGTAAACCAAAATAGAGATACGGATATGTAGCTGTTTTCCAGTGCACCTTTGACGGCCTACTTTCGTTGATCTAGTTTGACAATATGGTTGTGGCAGGCGGTGTTATAAGCCAGCAGCACAATGCTTGAGCAAGTAATTGGATCTTTGGTGGACAAACAGCTATAAGTTTTTTCACCAAGTTGAGTGCAATAATACTCTGTAATTAACAAAATACCATGACAAACTGAGAGCAAAGTCTGTGTGCCCAAGGTTGACAGACCGGATGAATTTTGTCAAGGTATCGATGTGGCTACGATTGCAAATACCTTGCTTGTTGAATTTGACAATTCGTGCCACACGTTGCTTGTCTAGTGATTGCTCTACTTGCCCTTGAATCAATTCCCAGTGGAGGATGAGGAAGGCAAACACTAAATTTGATGGGGATTATTATCAAAGCATAAAATTTCCAAATCATAGTGATGTGATTATTATCAAAGCCCCAACTTTTGTTGATGCTTTGCTTTTTTATGGTAGGGGAGATGATTGGATATGAACACAAATTGTTTTGATGGTCCAGCCGGTTGTGCAATGAAAAGATATTGTTAGTGGTGGTGAATCAACTTTTTTTATAATTGAACCCAATGAAAGCACCAATGATACGTATTTGTACAAGATAGAGAAGAACTTTGAGCGTTTAAGCGTTCCTCAAGTTCCTGAAATTGAGATGAGATGTAGAAGAATGACTGAGACAAAAAGGAATCAATTTCCATCCAATCGAGAGAGGGGAAGTGTTGCTATTGATTATTATAGAAAAACTAACCTGATAGCTCAATAAAATTGACGAGGAAAATAACCGTAAAGAAACCTCGAAGAAGCTTATTATATCGCTCACAAAATAAAACCTAGATTACATGCAGCCTCTTGAATCTCAAGTTCTCGGACACCTTTTTCTCAAGCTTGCTGAAGAACAGTAGGAATGACCATAACTTCCACCGAAGTTGCACTCCTTTCTCTAACCTTGCCTATAAATTCACCTTTCGACCAATGGCGGATCTATGAATAAACTTGACCGGGGGCACCTTCAGGGAACATGGTAGCATAACCTGGGTGTCCGGAGGTGCTGACCTTGGATTTTTTTCATAAAAAGATAATGTGAAATGATAAAAAAATATTTCCTCGTACTTTCCAACTTTGACCTTGTATGTAATAGTTAAAAGTAATATCTATTGAGTAGATAAATCATAAATGTAGATGATGTAATAGATAGAGTAATAGTTTAAGCTCTGTTCCGTACGCCTGATCTGATTGGCTGATCTGAATATTTGAAGTTCTGATCTGATTGGGTCTAATCTGATTGGATCTGATTGGATCTGATCTGATCTGATTCAGTCTGATCTGATCTGATTGGATCTGATCTGATTAGATCTGATTTTCTCTAATTAGATTTGGTGTAAATGAATTTAAATTTGATTTAAATTAAACTTAAAATTATTACAAAATTTAATAGTTTTAAAGTATTACAATTCATATGTACATAAAAAAGTAAAATAAGAAAATTAGCTAATCATTAATATGTTTAAACTTTTTTTAAAATATTAAACATCTTTTAAATATCAAAACTTTTTTAATTTGTGTGAAAACTAAATACTCGGTATTAAAATAAACAAATATTAGAAAATATTGATGCTATTCTACAAAAATATCTCATTCTATATACATATTACATAATGATATATTTCATGTTACAAATTAAAGATCATATAAAATTTTAAACACTAATATCGCTTTCACCTCTATCAATTTTGTCATAAACTCACCCTTGTGTATATTATACCATCTTAAAGTTTAAAAGTAGGTCTTTTTAAGTATAAAACATTTATAGTTTTGAAAACTAAGTTCTGTATAATTATTTTATAAACAAGTGTTTTAAAATAACTCTTTTTAAAGTATGAAAAATAAAACTTTTTAAGCTTTAACATTGCTTCCATGCATCATTTCTATCCTACAAGCTAAACAATTATTTAAAATAATGGTTTGTAGTTGAAATATAATAATAATAATAATAATAATAATAATAATAATAATAATAATAATAATAATAATAATAATAATGGTAATAATAATAAGACAAGGGGATCCAGTCTCCCCCTTGTTATTCACCTTAATCATGGAGTATTTAACCAGAGCCCTTTCCTACTACTCAAAAAATGACAGATTCAAGCACCACCCTAGATGCAAGGATCTTAGTTTAATCAATATTGTGTTTGCTGATGATTTAATTGTTGCTTGTAAGGCTGAAGTTGACTTCATAGAGTGTATCCTTTCCAGCCTTAGGCATTTCAAGGACACTATGGGATTAACTCTTAATTATAACAAGTCTCAAATCTTTCTAGGAGGAGTCACAAATGAGATCCAGAGTGAGAACTGGTATGGCTAAAGGAGCTTTTCCTTTTAGATACTTAGGTGGACCTATAACTGCCTCCAGGATAAGTGAGAGAGATTGTGATGTTCTAGTGGATAAACTAACTAAGCAGATTACTTCCTGGACCACAAAAAATTTGTCTTATGCAGGTAGAGCCAAGTTGATCAACACGGTGCTGTATGGTATTATTTCCTTCTGGAGTAGGATCTTCTTGATACCTAATAAGGTAATGAAGAAAATCATGGCCCTCTGCAGGAATTATCTCTGGAGTTCTTCCCCTGAGTATAAAAAATGTCCCTTAATCAATTGGGAGGAAGTCTGCTTGCCTAAACAAGAAGGTGGTTTAGGCCTTAAAAATCTGTTGAAATGGAACCAAGCCAGTATCATGAGGTTGATCTGGGATATTGCTAGTAAAAAGGATACTTTATGGGTCAAATGGATCCATACCAAATATTTGAAGGGGGCTACTGTTTGGGAATACTCCCCCAAACAGGATGACTGTTATTACTGGAAGAAAATGCTCCAAAATAGAAAGCTGTTTCAAGGCATGACTACTATGACAAGTTATGACAGCAAGATTGGATATGATTGGCTTATAGGAATGCATACAAGGGTTGACTGGCGTGACTTGGTTTGGAACAAATGGTCCATACCAAAACACAAGTTTATTGCTTGGCTTATATGGAAAGGGATAATTCTAACCAAGGACAGGCTGAGTAGATTCATGGACATTGACACCAAGTGTGTGCTGTGTGAGGAGGAGGTAGAATCTGCTGACCACCTTTTCTGTACGTGCTCTTTTGTTGTATCAGTGCACAAGGCCCTTCGTCCTTGGTTGAAACATGATTTAGTTTCTACATCACTAACTGAGTTGAAGGAAAAAATGTGGAAAGGAAAGAATAGGAAGGACAGACTGTGGATTGCTTCGAGCATAGTATCCTGCTGTTATTATGTGTGGAAGGCAAGGAATTCCAAGCTTCATAACAAGAGAGAAGAAACTAGTGCAAAAGTTGCTGAAGAGGTGAAGACTGTGTTAGCCATGGCAGTGAACAGAAGAGACTGAATCAATGAGGTTTATCCATTGGTGGTGTTTGTAGTTTGTAGTAGTATGTGTTTAGTGTATTCTGCCCAGGTCTTGGGTTTGTATGAACGTTTTGGTTTTAATAAATTGTGCTTTGTTCAAAATAATAATAATAATAATAATATAACAACAACAATATTTAAAATTATAATATTAATTAAGATTTCGCTATGTGTAGTTTTAAATAAAGTAATGTGATTTAATCAAATAATAGTAATTATTATTTAATCCTTGAAAAATATAAATATTATCTTTTATATTTTTTCTTGATTTGATATTATTGCATTTGATCTGGTTTGATCTGATCTGATTGGATCTGGTCTAATCTGATTGGATCTGATCTGATCGGATCTGCTCTGATCTGATCTGATTGGACCTGATCTGATCTAATTTTAATAAGAATAAGTAATAAGTAGAAAAAATAAGTCATATGGAACAGACTCTTAGTTGGGACAAAACTGATTATTTAATGAAAGGTAGGGAAGAAGTATTTTGTGGGTAGAGAGATAAGTAAAAGAAAAATTATTTTGTGAAATGGAAAGAGTAATATGTTTTATATCAAACATATTTTTAAAATTAAGGAGTCACGGAAAAGAAAAATATGATGTGCAAAGTACATCATATTTTACAACTTTCATTTTCTAATTTTATTATCATGTTTTTAAATATTTTACATCATAGTAAATCATAAACATTTTAGTTTTGTCAATTAATATGAATATCAATTATTTTGTCAAATTTTCACTCTTTTAAGAGTTTTGAAAATTGAAAGAGTGTACTGACCTCATTAGCTCAGTGGGGGCACTAGTGTATTGGACTAGGGGCACCACTCCATTTAAACTAGAAAAAAACTTTTTTACACTTATTTTACAAGATTTTGAGAATTGAGTGGGGGAGATTGTCCCCAATAATCCCTTATTGCATCCGCCCTTGCTTTCGACTCATCTCTATTATTCTGAAGGACACCATCGATACCTGCCTTGTCAATGAACGTTTTGCAACTCCCATCAATATTGAGTGTCTATTCAAAATCTTGAGTCATATTCCACCTGAGCGAGTAATCAATTAGAATAGGAAGATTGCTTACTAAATGTTGCCTCCTAAAAGTAATATTAATTTCTCTAATTGCCTCTCTGGTCTAACCAAACTTTGGTTTATTTTCAATCTCCTCGCCACCAAAGTCCACAAATTATATCCTAGAGTCGGCTGTACTTGAAGAATCCTATAGCCGGCGAAAATTAGCAGAGGAGCGCGATGTTGATGGTGAACTCTGCTTTGATGGGAGAACAAAGGGAGTATTGAGGAATTTTTAACCATGATGGCATGGATTGCGGAAGAAGAAGATGATGACGACGACAATGAAACAGTGGATCATGACTGAAGATGATGAACCCTAGCTAGCTGCATGGATTGTGGAAGAAGATGCCTAATAGAGGTTTGCAGCAGTGACAACCATGAAGGGGTTGATGAAGATGAGGATGACGATGATGATGAAGATCAATGCTATAATTGAGAGTAATGTATGTTTAATTAGACTATTGGATTATAATTTCTAAATTTGAAGAGAATGAATGGTAGATTAGTTAAGAATGAGCACTACGTTATTTCTGAATGAGCACCACTTTGCTTAAGAATGAACACTACGTTATTCGTAAATGAATATTATAATTATATTAAACAAATGTGTGAAAATGAGTACTTCATTATTTCAAAATGAGTACTACGTTATTTCAGAGTGAGTACGACTTTATTTCAAAATGAACACATATGTTTATGTGAGAATGAATATTACTTTACTTCAAAGTAAGTACTACCCGGCTGTACCTTACCTCTGGTACAGTCGGTGGCACCATATACTAACTCCCAAAAGTTCTAGCGTTTTGCCATCACCACCAAAAGTCCTTGCGTTTGGCCATCACCACATTCCTGTACCACCAGCAAGCAGTGGGGAATGTGAGTTTTTGTCGGTGAATGTTGCGTAGTCATAGACAAGGAGTGCCAAGGAGGTAAGACCCGAGTCTGATTCCTTGCAACTGTACTGGGAGGCAAGTATGCTAAACATAAGATCTCTGCAAATACCATGTCTAGGCTTCACTCTTTGCTACCAATATGTAATCAAAGTATAATTTGTTTTTTCTCAGTGAGCATTCAACCCGGTCTGAGGAGTTCTCGGGATGAGACTCATCCTTTTGGGGAAGTGGTTTTTTAGTGATACTGAAAATATAAAATACAAATTCGGTTTAGATTATGCAATCGGATTGGATTAGCCCCAAACTGGCTCTAACAGGGTATCTACCTTTGGGGGCCCACTGCCTCTTAACAATCTCAAGAAACCACAGATCCGATCAGAACAATTTCCATCTGCAATGGCTGGGAACACTCGCTCCTCTTTGAGCTACCTAATCATCATCTCTCTTCTATCTCTCCACACCACTGTATCTCTCACTCTATGTCTCTTCATACATAATTGCTGAGATGTAGTTTTAGATCAAGCTAACAGGATTGTGTTTGTTTTTCCTCTGGTCCAGATTATCGATGGAGCCTCGGGGGTTTTCTTCCTCGATAGTCCCGATCAGCGGTATGTTCGCCCTTCTTCATCTGATGAGGTAATCGTTGTATCAACATTTAGGGTTGTCTTTTTTACAGTAATCATAGCTTGAATCAATTTTCTTACTATCTAATAGAGCATTGTGATCACCTATCTGAATGACAACATTCCTGGAAAGCATATTTTGTTGATTAAGAATTATTTAAAAGGTTTTCAATTTTGAAAGGCTAAGGGTTGTAGGAATCTAGATATCATAAACTTCAATTCTTATGGTATACAGGTTTTTATAGAGAATTAAGTTGAGGTGTTGCTTAACGTGCTCTACTTAGTTCATTACAAGGAGCATCTTAAAGTTGATTGCTTAGTATTAACAGTTTAAAGTTCCTTTGGCCACCAGTTCCTGTTTTACTTAGACCTATCTTTAGTTGGCTACCATCTTGACTTCTCAAAGCATACTATGCAATTATCTTTAATTACCCCCTCCCCCCTCCTGCCCCCAGCCTCTGTCATTGAAACTAAAAGGAAATTGAAACAACTTTGACGGTTTAGTAGGTTAGTGTGTGAATGTGTGATAACTAGCTTTTGAACCATTTATATTTTCAAGAATGGAACACACGACCACACTCCATGACAAAAGGATTTCGATTAAGTGACGATATAATTAGTCTCTTATGTGCTTGAATCTAATTAATACCCCCTCCGTCCACAAATTTTTCCCGTTGCTGCACGTTACGATGTTCGACTAAAGTTATTTTTGATATATTTTATATGAAAATTGGTCAAAAAATGAAAATTCTATACTCCCTCCGTCCTAAAAAGTCCATTCTTTATTTATGTGTCCCACAAAGTCTTTCCCTTTTCCATTAAAAAACTACTTTTACCCCTATTTAATTCTTACCACACCTATCACATCATATCTTTTTACTAATAATCTACTCATCACATCCTACTTTTACCCATCGCATCAAATGTATTTTTGGAAAGTCAATACAAAAATTTCTCTCTTAAATTTCTTAAAAAAGTCAAAATGAGAACAACTTTATGGGACGGAGTAAGTATTAAAAAACTACATCAAAAGATCTACAGAACTTGAGATGACATGTCTTTGTGGTGTTGACATTCTACTCAGACCTGCTATAGAGTCTTTTTGTCTTGATTTCAACTACCGGTAGTCAATGACGGTACAATTGCATAATCATTAGAATTTTAGAGTTCATAGAATTATAGATGGACCTGTGTTCCTGAATAGTGAATGTAGTTGAGTGTTGAGTTGAATTATTCGATAAAAGATTAAACAATGGCCAGTGTATGTATGTGATTTTACTTTCAATACAGAATGCTGAGCCTAATTTCTTCTGTAGTAAATTGTCTTCATTTTCCTGTTTAGACTTCTTCGATGTCACTTCCAGAAGTCGGTGCTGCTGTATCAGTCTTATTGGGATTTTCACCTCCAGCCACCCTTTCTACTAAGAGTTCATCTAAGGTAGTAAGGGAAATCCATATGTAAAGTCTTCAAGAAAAATTATTGCATGTTCGTGTATAAATTTTGTTTTCCTTATTATTTTTATTCTTTTGTGATTTAATAATTGGCAGTTGAATGAGGTTCTTGCACCTAATCCATTTGATAGGCCTCGTGCTGTTCTTTTGCTAGAAGTCACAGGAGCTGAAGGTGTAGTAACATGAAATCTTTATTGTTTTCACATGATTGATGTCTTTATGCACTTTTTGAAAAAAAATGAATGCTGTAATGTGTGTAAATGTGTGTGTAGAGCATGAACACATGTATTCTCATGCACTTGTTGAAAAAAATGAATGCTGTACTGTGTGTAAATGTGTGTAGAGCATGAACACATGTATTCTCTCATCTCACCGTCTTTCCATATTTTTGTGTGTGTTGTGTAGGATCACATTTTTTGGTTGGCTCAGAGGAGTTTAGTGTCACTCACAAGAGAGACGTTATTTGGAGTACAAATACTAACATTCATCTTCCAGGTAGTTGTCCATCTCAAATTCTTGTACCAAAAGGATAAGCCTTGTTGCATGATTTCTGCCATGTACTAATGTTTTTAACTTTAATAACATTTATACGTTTCAGGGGAGGAAAGTGTATCTGTGCTGACATTGAATGAACCCTTGAGTTTGGATTCAGAGAATGAACTATCTGAAAAAGAACTGATTGACTTTGTCGGTTATTACTATTACCTAGAGGTTTTATATTTTCATTTTCAAGACTTCCATTTCCTGGGTTACTATCTGTATTTGAAACTTTGTTTAGGCATCATGGCTGCATGGCTCATATGTAAATGTTGCGAAAGAACAGTTTACTGAGGCACTTATTGTACCACTGGAGAATGAAGATGAGTTGAGATTTGATCTATCAAAGGTATCTACAGAAATTTTATAGCAGGCTTTCATAATTACTAGCTACTGGTTATCTCTCAAGTACTGTCACTAAGGGTCCTTTCTTTTTCATATACAGAAAGCTGTAAGAGAATTTATAAAAAGCCTTATTTCACTGTCCCATGATTGTCATAAGGCCATGGAGCTCCATCACGATTTGTTTGGAAGTAAAAACAATAAACCTGAGCTAATTGTTGCAAGATTTGGCGCCATTCAGGTTACAGATATAGTTCTTTTTTATGCAATATCTAAAAATTTGGAATTTCTTTAGACATTTACGTAGTATTTAATGAGTTTGAGCTGCTGTATGGAATATATCAGTTTCCTTTATTGTAGTAGGCTCTACCAAACCCCTTTCTAGCATGTTGGAAATTATGGTTGTAACTTTTTCCTCCCGCATCTCACAATCAACTTTATGCTTTCCTTTTCCATCAATCTCAAAAATAATTTTTACACTTCACTTTTTTCTTTTTATGGAAAAGAATATGTGGCCTACATTATTTCATTTTAAAACTAATTTCAACCACCTTTTTCTTTCTTTTCAACACTTTTCTTAAACTCCGCCTAGTCAAATTTTCAGTTTAGGTTGAAATGGAGGGGGAGTATTTGTTAAATTTATTTGACAATTAAATCATCAAATAATAGTAATTACTCCGTGTTATTATTATTATTACAAGAGTATATTATATGCATGCATATATTTCATATTCACTGTTTGAGATTACATGTATATACACTTCCTAAAAGCCTTTGTGTATCTATTTTGCTGTGCAGGAAATGACAAATAAGCACGGGACAGAAAATGTTGAACAAGCTATGAGACTGTCTGTTCATGTAATTTCGAAGATATTTGTTTCGTTACGCAATGCTTATAAAGGTTACACTTGCTCTTGTGATTGTGAAAATGTGGCAAGAGACTTATATGCTAGCCTTTGACTATTCCATATTCACCAACCTTTTGTAATCAATAGTCATTTCTTGCATGGAGATTGGAGATGCTTTGTACTTCAAAACCTCAATAATTGTTATTATATAATACACGCTCACACAAATTTTATGTGTGCATTTGCACATAGGCGCAGTTCGCTGATATGTCTTTAGTTATTATTTAAGTTTTTCCTCTGACCTTACATGTCTATGTTTTGTAACCAAACAGGTGAAATCGTTGGAGTAGTTGTCTACAACTCAGCCTCTGAACCGATGCTGAATGTGATCCATGATTCCCGACAGTCTGCACGCTGGCTGGTGGAAACAAATTCCTTGCAAAATGCTACTGTTATTGCAGCTCAGCTAATGGTTAGAAGAACAGTAGCATGGACCACTGGAATTATGCTAATAATTGCAACTCTTTTAGGGGTACGTCTTTCTAAGAAGCTCTCACTCTTTTATTACAACGTTCTTGACAATTAGCTTCGTTCATATTGTCACCATATGCTGATTGTCAACACCTATGGCCACAGTGATGTTGTGCATTGTTCCTCCAAGTAAAAACATGTATTGGTGGGTACAGTACTGTTATTCGAGCTGAGTCAAGCTGAGTACCACATATTTGAGCTTGATTTCTTAAAGTTTTGATCTTAGAACCGAGCTCGGACTCGACTTGATTTAAGCTCGAGCTGAGAACCTTATTGTGTCAATTTGAGCTCTTGAGACACATGGGAGTACTAATCATTAGAGTTAAAATGACAACTATGCTTTATTTGCGTGTCCTGGTCGAGTTTTCAAGATGTGCTTATCTAGGCATGTTACGAACCAAATCAAGCTTGAGCTCGACTAGTTTGTGAATCGAGTATAAAATTGAGCCTTAGCAAGCCGAGTCTAGTTTGAGCCAGTCTTTCACATAACAACACTAGGTGGACAACATGAGTTAGGACACGCTTTTCTAATTTCTACTTATGCTATCCTTTTTTGCAGATATACTTCCTTCTCAATATGTCTCTCACAAGGGACACACTTCTCTATTCTAATGTCAAGCTCGATTGAGATTTTAAAAATGGAGGATGCATATGACCATGGGGGAGATTCAGGGTTGGAATCAGACCCGTGCCGGGTACGAGATATTGTATGTAATTGCTGTGATGCAGCATCTGTTACTCACATTTCTCCTTTGAAATCTCCATCACTGTCCAAAATAAAATAATCATTCTAGTTTTGATCGTGTTTATTTATGCTCGTGAAATCCTACTGTATCCAAAATTTGGTTTGGAATAATGGCACCAGTATCTTTTTTGATTCTTTCTCTCTTGGTTCTTGAAGTAATATTCTGCGCTGCTTCTTAGATTTGTTCTAATATTACGGTTAGATCTGTTTTTCATGATTTTGAATTCTCATCCTTTTGGAATCTATTATCAATTTCGAGAAGCGCGAGCGAATGATATGGGACTTGTTTGGAAATAGCGTTAGAGAGTGTTAGTGTTTTGAAAAAGCTATCTACCGACATCGTTTAGCATTGGCATTTTCAAAGTAATCTGCACCGTTAAATTTTTATCTAAAACGTTAACGTTAATCTCTAACGCTATTTCCAAATAGGTCCATGATGGAGAGGAAATGATGCCTTATAAATTGGTTCGCTTATTTTGAATGGCGGGTGGCCAATTGGTAGATGATATTCCCCAATGCCGCAACGAGATGCAACTAGGCGTGTTCCCTACATATATTTCTAATTGTAGCATTTGGTATTGACATTTTTTGTTTAAACAAGCACTTTTTCTGTAGCGATTTTAGGCGTAGAATTACTTTGAAAGAGTTAAAACTAAAGGTTGCTATTATATACGGAGTAACATTTACCAAACGATGAAGCTGTTACTATATAGGCCCTTAAACTCATCCAGCTCGAGTCGAAAGTAGGTTACTAGTTGCTTAGAATTATGTTTATTGCTTGTTTTTAACAATTTTTATAGCTTGTTGTAACTAATACTATATGATCACTAGTTGCTTAGAATTATGTTTATTGCTTGTTTTCAACAATTTTTATAGCTTGTTGTAACTAATACTATATGACCTATGATTAGAGGTGGCAATCAGGTCAACCAGATTGATTCTGGATTGGATTTTTTTGGTTCAGATATACTCCATATATTATAAATGGTTGGTTCGGATTTGATTCGGTTCTATATATTTTTCAGTTTCGGTTAGGTTTCGAGTTAGTTCAAATACAGTTCAGATATAAATCGGTTCAGATAGATTTCGGTTCAAATAGAATTTGGATCGGATATATTTTGGTTTCGGATCTAGTTCTGTTCGGATATATTTCAGTTTTGGATGTGTTTTAGTTCGAATATATTTCAATCAAATATATTTTGGATGTATATTATATTCTAATGAAAATTTACTTATCCATGTTTTTTATGTTTTATCACATTTATCAATCTATCATCAAATCAACACCTCATATTATTTTATATTTTTTCTAATTATACTATCTCCACCCTAAATAATCTTCCTTTTTTGACTTTTTAGTCATATTTTACAAATTTGGATTACAAATGATGAAAAATGTATATTTAATTATGATATAAATTTAATATAATTAAATTGATTTTAAAATTTAAATTTTAACTATCAATTTTTTCACATCTATAAATACATTTATGTTTATAAATGCAAAGACAAGATAAATTCAAATAGTGTTGCACTCTAATTGGATACAATTTGGTTAAAATTAAGTGAAATTAGGTAAAATTAAGTGAATTCTGTTCAATTGGGCGCAAAACTTATAATCTATTTGAGCATATTTGGTTGAAAATAGAAAAAATTAAATTTAATGGAGTCAAATATAATTAATTTTGCACCTAAATTTAATGGTGTAGATCAGATTTGAAAATGATAACACTAAATGCCGCCGCTAGAGAGCCTTTTCAAAATACTAACACCAACATCTAACGTTATTGAGTAATACTGAGTGAATTGGTTTGAAACTAATCAAATTAACTCACAAACAAATAAAATTTATTGTAATGGGATGAAATTAGGATAAAATCTAATTTTTCCATACAATTCATCATACAATCCTTTCGTCCCAAAAAGAATATCACAGTTCACTATTTAAAAATTACGAAAATTTTAATTATTTGTGTGTTATCATTGATTATTTGACACAATAAACTATTATTCTTGTAACGTCTTCTTTTGTAAACCTTTTGACATATGTTTTTAAATATGTAAACATTTTTTTATTTTTATACCAATCTTTAAATAAACTAAATTTAAAAAACTTAAAATTTTGCTTTGTTTTGCTCTATGTAGGATTCTTTCTGAGATGGAGGGAGTTTTTTCAAAATAAGATTGTTATAATTAGGTTTTGTAACTTAAAACTGAAATCTGTACTGTATTTTTAATATAATATTGAATTGGAGACTTTACGTTTTCATGTCTAATCTTTCCTCCTAAAGTTCAAAATTTTTCCCCATTCTTTCTTACTTTCCCTCAATTTTATCACTCTTCATTCGCCACCATTCAACCCATTTCTGAATTCTCACTCACCTTCAACTCTTAGACCTAATTTTTTTCAAGTGATGCTTCATCTCGTTTTTCAAATATTTTATTCCCTTTAATTTTGCTAATAACAAAATAGTTGTCTCATTTTATTCATCCAATATTTTATATGTATAACTTCTGTTCAATTTCTAAATATAATAAATTTAAGGCATGAGATTTTGCAATTTTATAAAGATGGTAATATATTTTATGACGAATGAGCAAATAATTTAATTAGTTCAAATGGTAAAATAAAATTAAAAATTTAAAAATATAATATGCTTATTGAAAGGCAAACAATGTTTCACATTTTATCAGTTTTAGTTCTAATCGGGTTCAGATATTATCGGTTTCAGATCTAATCAGTTTCGCGTTTTATCAGTTTTGGGTATTATCAGTTTCGGATCTTATCGATTTTGTGTTTAATCGATTTAGACATGATAAGTTTCAGATCTAATTGGAACAACTTGTAACAAATTGAATAATACTCTCTCCTTTCTAAAATTAACTTCTCAGTTTGACTTTTGCAGTCAAACTTTTTAAACTTTGACTGTATATTAAGGGAAAAATACATTGAATTTTCATATAAATTTATTGGCAATAGATTCATTTTGGAATATAGTTTTGAAATATATAATTTTTATAAAATATATTTATATAAAAATTGATATATTGATGATTAAAGTGTCGCATTGGAGACCGAGAAAAGTCAAATGAGAAATTAATTTTAGGACGGAGGGAGTAGAGAATTTGAGCTAATGCTATTCCAATGCCCCCTCAAGTTGGAGGTGGATGAACCCGTGACTTGGAAAGATGCTTGTGATGTAGGACTCCAAGAAGACTCTTGGTAAAGAAGTCAGCAAGCTGACTAGATGTGGGAACATGTGTGAGAGTGATGAGGCCATTGTGGAACTTGTGTCTGCCTTGTTTTTAAGTGGAAACATAACATGGGCAACAAAAAACCTTTAGGTGATCATTTTTACGTGTGGTTCCAAAAAGGACTTCATAAGGAGATTTCTCTTGTAAGAGTTTAGTAGGCCAGAAACCTGTTTATGAGATAAGTGGCTTAGTACGCATTCACCCCAAAATTTGTGAGGAATATTGGAATGTATAGAAAGGACTCTACAGGTTTCAAGAAAGTTTTTATGTTTTCTCTCAACAATACCATCCTTTTGAGATGGAAAATTGACCCTATTTGTCCAATCCTGAGAACGTCTTTTGACCAACGCCTTCCTCTAGAATTAGCTTGCAAAAAAGACTAAGCCTCCATTCCGTTCAACTTATTGTTTCTGATCTGATCTAATTTTTTGTAGTTCTAATCTGATCTGATCTGATTGGATCCGATATGATCTGACCTGATTTGATATGATATGACCAGATCTGATTGGATCTGATCTGATCTGGTCTAATCTGATTATCTATGATTTAATTTAAAATTCAAATCAATAATTTGATTTGACTTTATAATAACGTTTGAAAATTATAATGATAATTCATATTATAATATAATCGATATTTTTTATTTTATGATTATTTTTTAATGAAATAAAATTAGTTAATTTATATATTAGAATAGTCATTCTTATTATAATGTAATAATATTTTTTATTTTATGATTATTTTTTTTATGAAATAAGAATTTTGATTTAATAGTTTAATTATTAGTTCATATATACATTAGAATAAATATTTAATTCATATATACATTAAAAAGTAATTAAATTTAGATAATCAATATAGAGAAGAGATAGTAATTTTATTAAAATATCTCATCCTTATAAAATATTAGCGCGTGCTTTGTAGTACAAAACATTTTTATGATTTATATAACACCATAGATATAATTGATATTTCTGTTACAATAAAATATACTCTGTACATAAATATCAAATGTTAATTTTATTTAAGTCGTGATCAAAGTTGATCAACTCGATGTAGTTAAAGATCAAAACTTTAAAAACACAAATTATAGGTAACAATAAAAATGTATTTTAAAAGTAAAATTAGACTGACATTGTCAATGTATTTTAAAAATAATTTTTCTGACGTCTAATAATTGAGGATTACTTTCTCAGTATTCTATTTAACTTGTTTCTAAAGTTTATTGTTTTTCATTTTTAATAATAATAATAATAATAATAATAATTCTTGATGGGATCTGATCTGGTTGGATCTGATCTGATCTGATTTGATTCAATCTGATCTGATCTGATCTGATTTTAATAAGAATAAGAAAAAAGAAGAAAAAATAAGTTGAATGGAACGGGGCCTAAGTTGGTGTTTCTCTGTGTTGGTGCTTATTGACTTATTGCTTATAAATAGTTTTTTTTACTTATAAGATGCTTATCCATAACACCCTAATCCGTCTAGGCCTGTAGCCTCTTTCGGACTAAAGTATTTAACTTGGTAATCGCAAAAATTAAAACTTTTCAAACACACTTTATTAATCCCAATAATATTTTTCATAACATATAGAGTACGGAGTATTCAACAATATTGCGGAAGCGAATTTAATATTGACATATCATAAATCATTTCAAACTTGTCACATCCATCCTGACAATCTCGCCCCATCTGCCACCAGGATCACATTGTTCTTTCTGTTTACCTGCGTGTACCAAATAAAACACACTACACGCTCAGCGGTAAAGCTGAGTAAGCATATCTAATGCGTCGAACATCCATATAAACTGAATCTAAATTCATAATCAAATCATTTGGTTCCAATCGGGGTACACTTTTTGGTCCAACTTTCTCAAAATTGAAATCCGTTTGCACTATTGCGATCAGACAATCGAATTCTATCTAACTATATAATTTTTATATTTATTTGAAATACTTTTTCCGACATCATATTTTGAGTGTTTGACTTTGACAGAGTCAAAATTGGTTTATTTGACCTTTATTCAAAAAGGTTCTCACATTTAATTCATATCATTTGTTCTCATGATTTATTTCAATAAATTATTTTAAAGTTCATATTATAAATAATTTCTTCATTTATTCTTGATTTTGGTCTGTACTCAGGTTCCCAATCAAGACCACACAAATAGTCAACATATTGGATTTATCTCAATGAGACTTATCCAGATTTTGATATTGGATATTAAAACAAATTTCGTATCGGCCCAAAGCTCAACAATAATTTTTTTTAATAAAAAAAATTTTGATTAATTGAATAATTATTCATTAATAATTCTAGGGTATGTTTTGGGGCGTTACATTATCAGTTAAAAAATGTTTCATGTTGATAAAATGACATAAATGATATATAGAAGTCATTTGAGGATACTAATAATATGTGAGGAATAGTTTTGTAAGTAATCTGGTCAAAATGGATAAACGAAAAAACTGGCTTAAAAAATAAGTAAGAGGGTATTTGAGACTGACTAACTTGTGGGTAAGCAATTTTCAGAAAAGATGAAAGCAGAAGCACCATATGTCTGCTTCTCTGAAATGGTGTTCTATGTAGAAAATGATGGTGAAGAAAAACAGAAGCTCGTATGCCAAACAAAATAAAATGATTACCACTTAAAGCAAAAGCAAAATTCTGAAAACCAACGCATTGCCAAACACTCTCTTATTTTTTCTGGTTTATAAGCACCTTATAAGTAAGCTTATAAGCACAGAGAAAACATCATCTGCAGACATATAAGTTAGAGACAACTTATAAGCACTTTTGACCAGTTTATAAGCACAGAGAAACACCCACTAAGAGGGTGTTTGTGAGTGCGGTGAGTCTTGAAAAAGCAGATGCGCTAAATCAAAAGTAGAAAGCAGTTACTCCGAGCTTTGGTGAAACTTACTTTTAGAGTATAATTTACATTTCTAAAACCACAATCCATAATCTAAAGTAGATTGAAAAACACTTATAATTGTGTTTCAATAAAGTCGAAACTCAAAAGCTTTTTTCAATCACTCCCAAACAACCTCTAAATCATGACCCGCTGCCCAAAAAAGTCATCCGATCGTAAAAATGCAGAAAATTGCGCCTTGGTACCCCTTATTTTGAGAAACTAACTGCCGCGTACCTTAAATTTTTAAAATATTCTCCGGGGTACACTTTATTTTGATAAATTAACTACAGAGTAACTCACATTTTTAAAATATACTCCAGGAGTCCAGGATACTTCCAAATGTATATTAACTTATCCGTGAGGGACATTTCATTTCATTCGAGAGCTTCGATTAAACTGGATAGATCGTATCCGTAAAGTATAAGAACCAAGGTTATTTTTGGAATTCCAAACTCTTTAAAATCAATGGTGTAACAGGCTTTGACGGAGAGTGAGACGAAATGTCTCTCACAGGTAAGTTAATGTATATTTGGAGATACTCAGATTATATTTTAAAAATGTGAGGTATCAGTAGTTAGTTTTTTAAAACAGAAAGTATCTCAAAATATATTTTAAATTGGGACATGCTTGAGAGTTAGTTTGTCAAAATTGGAATACCCATCGTTTTGGTATAAAAAAGTTTGAGTTTGCAGGAACAAAATTCGGTGTTAAAAATAGAATTTGGTTAGCAAAAGACTAAGCGTATATACGAAAGGCAATAACAGCGACTGTAAAGGACACAAAATTTCCCTCCAATCAATGCCATTTTCCCTCCAATTCATCAAACCCTACATCGAGCCTGCTACGCCTTTGGCACCACTTTCTGACTCTTCCCAACTGTTCGTTCACTCTGCTGACCCTGCGAGTGAATTTCGAATCGATTAATGGAATTTTCGTCGGGATTTTAATATTTATAGAGTGAATGAGCATTGTACTATTTTTTTCCCCTTCTGTTTGAAATAATTCTATTCGGAATCGTTAGGGATTTTGTCGGGATTTTCCTTATCGTTAAATTCATTGAAGGACTGTGGATGTTACGATGACTCAATCCAGAGGAAAGAACGATGAAGACCTGCCGAATGCGAGTTATTCAGATGCTGATTTGACTGATGATGAAACGCAGCCTGTTGATAGTCCATTTTTCACAAAAGGTATGAATTTTTTGGCCTAGTTTAATTCTTTTTGGGCCGTTTAACTTTTTCGTGATTGTGGCGATTTGGATGATCTGGTCTATTGGGAGAAGTGATATGGAGTCCGTTAGACTTGTGTAATACTGGCAAGTTGCATGTGAGAACTATAATTTGCAAGTAAATCCAATATTTTTCTGTAATGGGATGAATTCAAAAATAAACCTTTTTTTGTTTGAAATTTCAAAGTGGAAACTCATGTTCCTCTATCATATTTATAAAAGGTTGCGGCCGAAAAGTGGAAAAATCTTGTAAAGTTGATATTTTTACATAGCTAGTGCCTAGTGACATTTTTTTTAAGTTTTGAAAGGATGGAGAAATGCATTTATGTGTTTTTCTAAATGTTATGAGGTGTAACAAAGCAATATGATCTTTGTGAGAATTATAATCTATTAGTAAATAGAATACACACATAAAAAGTAGATTGAGGTTTGTCTATAATGGGTATTCTGTACGTGAAAAGAATACCTAAAACATTACGTAGTATTTTATTATTATTTAAAGTCGGGAACCCGTGTTGGGTCCCATTATTCATTCTGTATCATCAAAGCTCGTATTGAAGGACAAAAAATTCAGGTTAAGGTTATATTTTTATGTATCCAATGTGAGAATTAATCATTTGTTTGGTCTTGAAGGAGGGTGAGATGCATCCATGCATTTTCATTGTATTATATGGAATACAAAGAGCACTATCACATAGTGAAGTAGTCATTGTTATGTAAAGATCTTGTATGTTCTTTAAAAACGTTCAATATTGTAATGTTTTTTTCATGGAGTGAAATTACAAAGTGAAAAAATATTTTTTTAATATTTTATTTAAAAAATGCTCATGTAGTCTCGATTCCTTAAATGATCTACCCCATTTTTTCGAAAACATTGGTGACAAAGCATCTATTGTCATTATTATTTTTACTGTTATTATTATTGATTTGTTATTATTTTTATTGTTGTTGTTGTTGTTGTTATTATTATTATTATTGGAGTATTTAATTTCCAGCACTTGCAGCGAATTAGCAAGTATACAGTGATTCCTGAAGTTTGTGTATGTGTTTCAACATGCCAAATTAAAACTCACAAAAAACATCTTCTATGTTACATTTGAAATACTCAAATAAGTTACTCTTGCTTGATTAGGCGGTAATATCCAAGGTGAGAAGGATCATAAATGGCTAATGAACACAATGCCTGTTGATGATCTCCTTCAATGCGGTAATGATTTTGAGACTCAACCAGTGGATCTTTATGGGGATACCCAATTATTAGATTTTTCCGGGAATCCCCATGAGGTTGAGATTGAAGGTGAAACACAAGTGGTTTATGACCATGATGGTGTGGAGCATATGCATACTCAGGTGTTAGATGAGTGGAACTTTGAAGTCACAAGTGATAGTGATTGTGAAGGAAGTGATAGGACTGAGGTCATTTGTGAAACTCAAGAGATATCAGATAATACTGCTATTTCTATGAGCCAGCTGGACTTTCAAAAGACTAGACCTGATGAAGAGGCTGACAGATGTCTTGAGGTTCAATCAGATGTTCTGAGTAACATGAAGTGTCATTCAGGTAATCTATATGAAGGAACATGTTTCTCCTACAGGAGATTTTCATTCTCTTTCAAACTCATATTCTTTATGGTTTTCTTTGGACATGTGTTTATTTGGTAAAGTTTACATTTCCTTGTTACATTGAAGGCAGAAGTAGATTTGTCATTGATAATGGTAGGTAGCCAATTCCAAAAATGAAATAAGAAAAAAATACTCCCTCTGCCCACTAAGTTGGGAACAAATGATGGCGGCACGCAGAAAAACTGAAAGTGTGCGGTTGATTATAAATATGTAAAGTACGGATAAATTAAGGATGGTTTTGGACCACACAAATATGACAAATATAGAATGATATAAAGATAGCATGACATACAAAAATGGTAAAAAGAGGTCGATAGTGGGAGAGATGGAGTAGGATAATTCTTCTAAAATTATTCAAGGAAGGACCTCTCTTGAATAACCTCTAGATGCCAACAATGGAGAATCTCCCAATGAAAATACAAATAATTTTATTTTTGAGGGGCTAGGATATTTTCTGTAAGAATGAAATAGAACAGAAATAATATAATAAATCCCTACAACCTAGGAAATTAATTCAAAACAAGCCTACTCAAGATTATGATCTGCTTATTTCTCAACCAACTCCTAAAACAATTAAATAAGATATCTAAGTTAATGAATTGATGATTAATTTTGACTAAGTCACACTATTGGAATTAGATTAAACTAAATATATTTTCCTCCGACTAAGATTTGTATCCGATAACACACATAGTGAAATATAGTCTAATATTACCAAGTGTAAGTAATAGCTACTGCGTTTTTGTCAGGTTGTTTTGGTTGGTAAGGTAGTAGTACACAAAGCACATATTTGAGAATTGAAAATAGTGAAAAGTTGGTTATTGATTGGAGTACTCTACTTTTAGTATAAACTAAGATAACCTCACTCTCGGTGTTTCCTAATATGTAATCCTTCATATGTTGTCACTTAACACAAGTTTCAACGAGAGCCCGTGTCTTCATCATGTCTTTAATGCATTATTATGTTTCAGGACCTGTGCATTGTGGCTTTACTTCTATTCGTATTGCATCTTTAAGGTCCTCTGGTTTGGCTGCCAAGGGATTGGCTCATAGTAGGTCCGACGGTGATTCCAATAAGAGAAACAGTTCATTAGAGTTGATACGGACTATGCAAGACATGCCATTTGTTGAGGAAAACGCTAAGAGGAAAGTTAACAACACACATGGTTGTGAGGATAATGTTGAACTCAGTAAAGTTCTAGGGACTGAAAATAGGTGCAAATCTGGTAGCTCAGCTGCAAGGAAACTTTTCACAGAAGATACTGTGGATGATATGGAATATGCAGAGCATGGAAATGCTGATGCTAACAATGTAGCAGATTTGCCTCAGATGTTTACTTCAGAAAATTTATTGGCTGGGTTAAGTTACATTGATTCTCAAGAACCTGGAGATGAATCACAGGCTAAAGCATTTGATGTTGTTGACAGATTTCTCAAGTTTAATGGAGTTCAGGATGATGAAGACATTGAAATGGGAAAGTCATCTGTTGAAAAAACAAAGTCTGTGCCAAGTGCAAAACGGACAAAGAGGTTGATTGTGGCAGCCACTGGAAGCAGGCATGAAGTAGATAGTATTTTTGATTGGGACGATAACTGCGAGGATGATGGTGGTGGGGAGTTTTTTCAAAAGAATAAGGAACTTCTTTTTGATAACAAAATCTCCACGTCTCGACGGAAGCCTATGCGACTTAACACTGACCAAAAAAGAGTAGTTGGTAACTGTGAATGCACAGTAGAGATTTCAGAATCGTGCAAAAAGAAAGATACTAAAGTGAAATCAAATAGCAAGAAATCAAATACTATGACTGAAAAGCCAAAATCCAGAGGTAAGTTTCTGAAAGAGCTTAACAAGAATTTGATTGATATGTTTGATGATGAAGTAGAAGAAAATAAAACTGGCAATGATGACGTTCACACGACAGATGTGGGTATTGATACTCAAATGGCTGCAGAAGCTATGCACTCATTGTGCTTCGGTTCTTCCTTGATTGAAGAAGGATCTATCACTGCAAACATAAAAAACAGTTCATTCAAAAGTGGAGTGAATCATGAGTCACAGCTGAGACAAAGTTCTCAAAATAATGGATCCTGTTCTACTCGACCTGCCACACGACAATCCTTGAAAGCTGAACAAAGGGTTGCTACAACAGTTAAAATTGCTGAAAATCCCAAGAAGCAATGTGATGGAAAATTACTAGAAACAAAGAGCACTAGGTCAAATGTTAGATTACATGATGCTGCAAAGCAAATTCAAGCTGCAGAAAGGAAGGAAGAAAGTGCTTTCGGAGCCAGCAAAAAATTTGGGATTAATAGAGGCCTTGATACCCCATCTAACAGCTCTATGTCTTTAAAGAAGAGACCATTTCATGAGCTTAGCAACTCACCGACACCTGTTGCTCATAGAACAAGGCAGCACTTTGTAATGAATCAACAGAATTGTACTAGAAACATCCCAAATAACATGACAAAGGAGATAAATGGTGAAGAAGGTGCTTTTAATTCTAATAAAAGTCTGCCCGATGATGGATCCTGTAACACCAGTACCAAAAAGAGATTCGCTTCTAAACTTGGAAATATGGATTTATCTGTGAGTAAGATTGGTCAAATGATCCATCCCAAAGGAATAAGAACTCGTCGAACGCGGGCATCAATGCTACAAGAAAACAATGACCAGTCTAATATGAGACCAAGCAGATCGATTACCGACGGGGGAGCTCCTGTGTATATGAGTAAAAGAAAGAAAATACGTATTGCTGAAGAAAGTGTCCTAGAGTGTTCGCAGAGTGTCCATGAAGAGGATGCTTCTAATAATGGCGCAGCTGATGCAGGTGGCATTTCAGTTCCAGGTATTATACTCAATGGAAAGGCTCCTAAAAAATGCAGTAAAAATCGTGATGTGCAATGCCAAAAAACTAAGGATGTGTGTAAAGCAAATGAAGTGGACGCCTCACCGAAGTATCAACCCAAAACATCAACCTCTCCAAGTACCACTCCTGTTAATTGTATGACACCTAGGATTGAGGCATCGCCTATATGTGCGGGTGACGAGTATCATAAGCGATCATGCCGCAGTAGTGCGTTGAGATCCTCTCTTATTAGAGAACTGAATTCCTTACAAAGTGATGGAGTACCCATGAATGTCAAGGATTCAAGGAGGCGGAGAGATATGACAAATGTCCGAGTCTTGTTCAGCCGCCACCTTGATCATGACATAACCAAACAGCAAAAGAAGGTAACAAGGATGTGATTATTTTTCTCCAATCTAACATATTTTTCTGAACTTACATTATCCATGTAATGATTTTTCTTGAAGATATTGACTCGCTTGGGGGCTTCACTTGCATCCTCTATGTCAGACGCTACTCATTTTGTAACAGATGAATTTGTACGTACAAGAAATATTTTGGAAGCTATTGCTTTTGGGAAACCAGTGGTTACACACTTATGGCTTGAGAGTTGTGCACAAGCTAGCTGTCTTATAGATGAGAAGAATCATATACTGAGAGATGTGAAAAAGGAAAAGGAGTTTGGCTTTAGCATGCCAATTTCATTGGCAAGAGCAAGGCAACATCCACTTTTACAGGTAGTGATGAAAAGATATTTGTGTTATGATTAGGCACAGACACTTAAGATTACTTTTTTGCTGTTTATCTGCAGGAATTTAGAGTCTTTATCACCCCAAATACTAAGCCTGGTACTGGAATATTAAATGGTCTGGTGAAGGCTGTTCACGGTTTGGTATGTTCTCCTATCCGATTCATATCACAATGATTGCTTGTCCCATTACCCTTGACATTTGCCATTCATTTTCCACACGAATGAAATGCTTTTTGTAAAAATGTTCCCAGCCAATTGAGAGATGTGGAAGATCTGCTAGGAAGGATGTGACATCGGCAGATGATATTTTAATCTTGTCTTGTGAAGATGACTACGATCTCTGTGTACCTTTCCTTGAGAAAGGTTGGGTATCTTATTCATGTACTTATGCATAACCTTTTTTTCCTTCACAGTACTTTATTATAACTAGCTATCTCTTTGTACATGCAGGAATACCAGTTTATAGTTCGGAGCTTCTACTAAATGGAATAGTTACTCAGAAACTGGAGTATGAAAGGTTTATACTCCATTTGTATTTCTCAATTTATTTGTTTGGTTTTTTTATATTGTTGTTGCCACAACCCACCATCTTTCTAGGTTTCTATATTTTTCATAAAACAAAATAGCACTTTTAGTTTTAGTCCCCTTAAATATAGGGAAATAGTGGATGTAGTCCCTAAGTTATTAGCCTCACCACTTTCAGTCCTGGAATAATACGGAGTATGATGTTTAGCTCCCTCAGAAGAAAATTTTGACTTAAATTAGAAATTCTTTCAACCTCTATTTTTAAGTAATACAACTTTAATTTATATGATTGTAAGAAACCCCGTTAATAAGATTGACACTTCAAAATCCATTGTTCTTTATTTATATGATCAAATCCATAAACAAATAGTTAAATTGTCAAATTTTTTTTACGTAGTATATTACAACCAGCCTAGTAAAACCCCACACCTAGTAGAAATGTAGAACAACCAACCTAGTAAAATCCCACAAATGGGGACCGGGGAGGGAGGGGTGTACCCAGACCTAGAAAAGGTAGAGACGCTGCTTCCATAGGCTTTTGGCTCAAGCACAAAAGACAAAGCTAATTTCTATATACTAATGAAAGAAACAATAATTCATTGTGAATTTCTATGATATATCTGTATTTCGTACTCTATGGATTTTCAGTTTTATATAATCTGTGCTGTCAACTTTTTTGTCTTTCAAAGACAACCAATGGCATAAGTTCTCAGAATATTAAAGATTTAAAAGGTGTTATTACGGACTAGAGTAATGGACTAATCGAAGCAAACAGAAAACGTAAAGACACAGATTTAACATGGTTCGCCAACGTTGTGTTGGCTACTTCCACAGGCAAGAACGGAGGCGGATTATATTATGACAGTGGTTCCAGAGTACAGAGTTTTTGTGGCCTACCTCTATATAAATAGGCACACAAGACGGGCTAGGCCCAATACAACAATTAGAGCCCAATATAATAACGTAGCAGCGAGACCCATGTTTCCTCATTTGCGTAGCAGCAAACAATACAGATTCAAGACATATTAACAAAAGGGAATGAAAGATGAAAATAGGATGGCAATTCACAATGAATAATGTTTTTGTTTATCAACTGACGTTTTACAGTAAACTATAATTAGATCAGGATTTAGTTTTGTGTACATTTTACCTTGCAACTCCATTGGTCATTTTATACCTTTCTCCCCATATCTGTTACGGAGTGTTACTCCGTATTTGTATCGCCATTTTTATTATTATCACGTATAATAATAATTATAATAATAATAATAAGTATTATTATTATTATTATTATTTGAATATAAAATAAACTTACATGTTACTCTCCTAATTATTTTATGGTTGGGCTGGTTTTGATATGTGCTTCCTAACTATTTAGTGTTCTGTTTCATTGTAGGTATCAACTATTCACAGAGCATTTTAAGAGAACGCGATCCACAGTTTGGATGAAGAAGAATAACAATCAAAATAGCCATGTGAGAAAATCCTGAGTATAAATAATCTTTTTCTTGTGTCATGCCACATTTACTAACCTCTGGATAAGATTTCTTTTGATTGGTCCATTTGTATGCCACATGTAAATAGCCATGTTAAGAATAAGAAATAGAAACCATAGTTTTATACGAGAGTTAAATGGTGTTTGTGTTGAAATCATTTCAACATCTCTTGTATATTTGATACTCCGTATGTAGTAATTTAAAAGAATTTTTAATACATGGGATTATAAATATTCATATTTTTAAAAAATACAAGTAACATTTGAAATATAGATAATCTAATTTGTTGTAGTCCGGTTTCGGTGGGAATGACCATTATTGAGAAAAATGAGAATGATATTTTTTTTGTTTGTCATGGTGCATTTTTTATTACGGTACTGCATTTTTAATGACATGAAGATTTGACTTATTCATAAATGTGTCACTACAAAGTTTTCATCGCATATTACATGACATGTCTATAGAGAACTTTTCATTGGCTGGATCATAAGCACTCTCTGTTTTTATTTTTTTATTTTATGGTATAACCACTTCAAGAAATTAAAAAGGAAAAAAAATGGTATGAAAAATAATTTGTCTTGTTTGGTTAGAGAATAAAAAAAGAAAAGTGAAGAAAAGAATGAGAGAACAAACTAAGAAATGGGAAAACAACTCTTCCATTTTGGTAAGGAAAAAGAAAAAAATGTTTCTTTTCTTTCAAACTTTCACCAACCAAACATAGTGTACTAGGAGAAAGGTTTGTCTATGTTTGTGGTTTTCTACTAGTCAAATACATAGCTATTTTCTTGAGTAAATTTTAGAAATTATTATATTTCTTTATGGTAAAAAACCATCGAGTAGACTGACTGAGAGGCTGGGTATGAGTGTGTAAGCAAAGAATGAGAGTAAAGAGCGTAGACTGACTGAGAGGCTGGGTATGAGTGTGTAAGCAAAGAATGAGAGTAAAGAGCGAGACAGTGCAATATAGGACTATATATTAGCTACTATTCGGATTCGTTTAAGTGAAGGGTTGGAGGCATTTGTACTATCCTTCCAATTATTAGTTACTATCTCCGTTCCAAATTAAATCGCCTTTTTACTATTCACGAGGATAAACTTCGTTCACTTTCTTTCTCTATTTTCGTTAGTCATTTGATAAAACAGTATAGTTATGACACCACAAGTCTTGTAAATCTTATGATATAGTTTTTAAATATGATTTTTATTTTTTAATTCTACACCATTTTTCATATAAAATGATTTGAAAATAATTTCAATCAAATATCATAAACTGAAACAGTCAATATAAATTGGGATGGATGGAGTACAATGGTAGCATGCCAAGATTAACGTTCCTTTTTCATCTGGCTGTTGTTGGTAGTGCATAGAATCTTATTTGACATGGGCTCGCTATTACGACAATGATTCCATGCCCGAACATGTCTATGATGCTATGACAACAATTGCGCATTGGTTGTATAATCTCTTTGTCGAGTACGGCTCTATCTTCATAGGCTTATCGTTGCTTCCCGAGTCGGGGCATTCCATCCCTGCCCGTAGCTCTAAGGTCGCGAGTCTTGTGCTCGGCTCGGCCTACCGAGCTCAACTCAACAAGCTGCTCACCCCAGTGCCCTTTTTGTTGTTTCCTAGAACCTCTTGTGGGGTATGCTGAGGGACCCTTTTGGTGATGTGGAGCTGCCTTCCATTATTTTTAATTTGAGTCCTTTCATATTTTTGATTGGATAACACTTGCACTTGAAATATTCGTGCAATATTTTAGAAATGATCCTTTTACAAGGAACACTCAATGTAGAATGGAGTATCCGAGTGATAGAACTTTGTTTTATTTTAGAAAAAAATTGAAATGTGTAATTTGGGACTGATGGAGTACTTGTTATTTTTTTCATTTATTTTTTATCATAAAAAGTAAACACTTTTGAATTTTTAAAGCATAACAAAAACATAAATAAAAAAACTTTTTGAAAAGAAAACAAAGAGAAGAAAAAAAATGAACAAAGATACGTTTTAATGTCTAATATACACATATTTTATACCTTTTTTAGACATAATTTGGAGTAGTTTTGAGTCTCAATTGAATTTAATTTTATATTTTATTTAAACTTTCTGTTTTATTTTTGTAGAGCGGTCTTATGTTTGGTTTTATATGTTTTGTAGGCATTTTGAGATTATTTAGACGCTATGAGACTGAATGCAAGAATGGAAAATAAACTTAGAAGCTTGGGACCAAATAAAATGAAGAGATTTGAAGAAAAGAAATATAATAGAATAAAGAATAAGGTTGCCCCAGCCCCCAACCTTGTAGATGCCTAGCCGTTTTCTGACCAACACGCCAAACACCTCATTTTTGGTGATTTGGCTCCCAGAATCTACAACCTTTTCAAAATGCGGCTCAAGAGTAAAAGAAGAAAAATGACAAAACATCGACAGTTAGAGGAATCAAACACAGGATCATGTGATGAGTTTGACACACTCATTTTCATGTGCGCTACTCTATCTTTGGTCACAATATTGTGACTGTTTGTATATACTCCGTATATACAATTTTATCTTTAAAACCTCTTGCCCTCTCTTCTTCTAAAAGGTTGAACTCCCCAATTTCCACTCCCTCCAATTCCGAATTCTCCACTTCCATCCACCAAACACACAAAAATCACTCCATCTTCATCATCATCAACACCATCATTATAATTGGAGCTCAAGAACACATTTTCAATTTTTGTAAGACTTCTAAATTCATTTGGGTTAGAAGTTGGTGTAATTAATTGTCCATCTTAATATTTTACATTTTAAACATGGATTCTTGATTTTATTTTTATACTAGATGTTGTATTTAAAAATAAATAAATATTGAATGTTTGTGATTTTTAATCAAAGGCCCAATCATAAACTTAGTTGTTAAAAGGAATGTCAGCTAAAATTGATATACTCATAAAATAGAACACTTTTTAAAAACACCGTAAGCCTTCTCTACATTTAACCGGGACTGAAGACTTTCATGTGGACATAATTATTGAGTTGTATTTTTACACCATTGAATTGGGTATTTATACAATAAAATAATTATGGTTGGCGTTGTGACTAAATAATTACTCCAGATTTATCATTAGCATGTTAAAGTCAAAATTGTTATTATTTAGGTGAATTGCGAGGGGATCCCTAAATACTTTTGAGCAACCCCACACATTCTATATAAAAATAAGTTGAAAATCCAATCTTTATAAAAACATTGAACAATTAATTTACCAATTTCTACCCCTAATCTTTTATCATCAAAACTTTGTGTTGTTTGAAACTCTCTCCTTTTACACTTTTTATTTTATCACTAAAACCAAAAAGACCAAAAGTATTTTACAACTTCTCTTATAAACTTTTGTTTAAATTAAATTAATTCACGTCTCCTTGAGGTTCGGCACCCTACTTACAAGGGTTCTTTTTAGTTGTTATTTTTGTCCATTCTAATTTGCAAATCAACTTGGCGCCGTTGCCAGGGAAGGACGTGGTGAAGAAAGAAGTGCTAAAGTTGTTGAGAGCGGGATTCATCTATCCCATTTTAGACAACAAATGGGTTATCCCTATTTATGCGGTTTCAAAAAAGGAAGAATCACCGTTGTAAAAAATGAAAAAATGAACTTATTCCCACCAGAATGGTTACTGGCTGGTGCATGTGCACTGACTACCAAAAGTTAAACAAAACCACTCGGAAGGATCATTTTCTTCTCGTGTTCATTGATCAACTCCTGGAAAGAATGACCAAACATTCTAATTTCTGTTTTCTAGATGGCTTCTCGGGATTCTTTCAAATCCCGATTCATCATCATGATCAAGAGATAATGACGTTTACATGTCCTTATGACACATTTATATACCGGTGAATGCCATTTCGATTATGTAATGCACTTGGAATTTTTCAAAGGTGTGATTACTATTTTCTCAGAAAACATCGAGGAGATCATGGAGGTATTCATGGATGATTTCTCTACCTATGGGAATTCGTTTGAAGATTTTCTCATGAATTTAGACAAAGTGTTGAGCATATGCGAAGAAGCCAATCTTGTACTAAATTGGGAGAAATGTCATTTCATGGCAACAGAAGGAATTGTACTTGGCCACAAAATATCTGAACGTGGTATAAAAGTTGATCCGGCAAAGATTGAAGTCATCAAAAAGTTGCCACGACCAAATTCTGTAAAAGGAATTTGGAGTTTTCTCGGTCACGCCGAATTCTACCGTCATTTCATCAAAGACAATCTCAAAGCCCTTGAAAAATCTACTATCCGAAGATGTATATTTTAATTTTGATACTGATTGTCAAGAAGCTTTTTCTAAGCTAAAGATGGCCTTAACAACTGCTCCAATTATAAGGCCACCTAACTAGAGTTCACCATTTGAAATCACGTATGCTGCTAGTGATTATGCAGTCAGAGCTGTGTTAGGACAACGCAAGGGAAGAGAAGTCTATGCAATATACTATGCAAGTCATACTCTTAATGACGCACAACTCTATTATGCAACAACTGAAAAAGAGTTTCTTACAGTAGTCTTTGCGATTGAGAAGTTCCGATCATATCCCATCGGAAGCAAAATCATTGTATACACTGATCATGCTGCCATCAAATACCTCATGGAAAAGAAAGACACCAAACCAAGACTTCTAAGGTGAATTCTTTTACTGCAAGAATTTGACATGGAGATCAAAGACCAAAAGGGGTCAGAAAATGTTGTAGTTGACTACTTATCACGGTTGGAAATTCCTAAAGCAAAAACTATGCCAATGAATGACTACTTCATCAGAGAACAACTTATGTTGGCAAAAAACATTGATCCACGGTTTGCTGACATAGCGAATTATCTTTCCAATGGAATAATTCCAACCAGAGCAACTTATGTAGAAAAAAAAGAAGATGCAATATGACTCTTAAAATTACATTCGGGGGAACCATTCCTCTACATAATTTGTGCTTATGGAGTCATACAAAGATGTTTGCTCAAAGATGAAGTTACAAATGCCTTACATCATTGTCATTCTTCTGCCTATGGAGGAAATCATGGTAGGTCCCTTGTTAAAAGTTGTAATCGTTGTCAACGCACCAAAAACATCGAGAGGAGAAATGAAATGCCTCAAAGGGGAATTCTTGAAGTTAAAGTTTTTTGACGTATGGGGCGTTGATTTTATGGGTCCATTTTTGAAGTCATCAAATGGAAATAAATTCATCATCGTAGCTGTGGATTATGTATCGAAATGGGTTAAAGCAATTGCCACATCCAAAAATGATTCAAAAGTGGTGATCAAATTAGGGAAAATTTTCTCTCCATTAGGAGTCCTAAGAGCAATAATCACTAACAATGGCACCCATTTTTGCAATAAAGAATTGGGACGAGTTCTTGAAAAGTACGGGGTTCATCACCGACTCTGAAATAAAGAATTGGCACCCATTTTATTTGCTACAATCAGGTAAACTGAAAGAATGGTGTGATTGATCCTGGTGGCAGACGGGGGCGAGATTGTCGGGATGGATGTCATGATTTTGATCTGTCATTTCTAAGACATGAATTAATTATATTTTGTGATTGTGATTTGTTATGCTTCTACAACATTGAAAACTCCATATTGTTTCTGTTATGCATATTATTTTGTGATGAATAAAAGTGTTTGAAATTTTTTCAATTTTACGATTACCAAGTTTATACTTTAGTCCGAAAGGGGCTGCAGACTTGGACGAATTAAGGTGTTACAATTTGGTATCGGAGAAAAAGGTTTTGAACCCAATTTTCAGATAAAAATTTGATTTAAAAAACATCAAATCACATCTTCGACTCTTGCATCCCTTTGCTCTTGGAAGGTAATGAAAATTTAAATATTGAGATTGATTGTATTTAATTTTCATTAGATGACAACCGTTAACACTGAAATGATATCAAGTGTCGACCAAAGTCAAACTTTCGTACTCGGTAAAAGAGGAAAGAACAAAGAAAAGTGTACAACTCTCTGATACGTTATCAACGTGCGCATCACATCGCAAGGATGATTAAACAGAAAATATATTTGCCATGGGCGAACCCTGGGGGAGTACACACACAGATATATATATATATATATATATATATATATGTATGTATATGTATGTATGTATGTATGTATGTATGTGTGTGTGTGTGTGTATGTATGTATATATATGTATGTATGTATATATATATATATAATATATATATATATATATATATATATATATATATATATATATATATATATATATATATATATATATATAGGAGGAGTATTTTTAAAACAAAATTTGCTCAATTTAATATTTTCCTTTCATGCTAGTTAACCATTATTTTTATTCTTTGTTTTTATCTTAATAATAATACTAATAATAATGAGAATTGTAATTAGAATAATATGAAAGATACACCAAAATAACTTGTTTGAAGTCATTGTTGAAAAAAATTTGAAGAAGCTGAAAAAAATTAGAAAAATTGGAATGAGTTGGTACAAATTGGAAGAAGTAGGAAAACATTAAATAGTTAAAGGGCACGATTCTATTTACACTAGCCAATAGTGCCACTAGCGGTGCCACTGCAATTTTAGAGAACCTCCGGTGCTCCTTTTGAAAAATTGATTCTTTCCACCCCCTAACCCACCCTCTAAACGGCCTAACCTTAGCCCCACCCTTACCCCCCACCTCATCCCCGCCCTAAGCCCCCTACCAAATGTGTGGCTATTATGCATTACCATAATAGCCACACATTTGTAGGGGGGCTTAGGCAGGACTAGGGTGGGGGTTGGGGTGGGGATATAGGGTGAGAGGGTTTAGGGGATGGGTTGGGGGAGGAATCTTTAGTTTTCTGAACGGAGCACCAGAGGTGGTCTAAAAATGCAGTGGCACCGCTAGTGGCACCATTGGCTGGTGTCAACGAAACCCCACTCATTATAAAATATTGAAAGTTTAGTTAGGTATGAATTGATTCAGACTGAGCAAGACTAACAATGTATTTGAAGTATTGCTTTAGTGGTCGGGTGACAAATTTGGAAGTGGAAGTTAGGATTGATTCAAATCTAGTGTCTGAGAAGGATAAGTTTCACTATCTTGGTTTGATTATTCATGCAGATGGGGAGATCGAAGGAGAGGTAGTTCAACGTATTAAAGCCGCTTCAAAGTAGAAGCTAGCCTCAAGGGTCCTGTGTGATAAGAAGATTTTAGTTAGGATGAAAGAAAATTTTTATTGGTCAGTGATTAGGTCGGATATGCTTTATGGAGCGAAGTGTTTCGCCGCTAAGAAGGCTTATGTCGGTCAACTGCAAGTGGCACAAATGTGAATGCTCAGGTTGACATGTGGAGGACAAGTTGTGTGTGGCCAGAATTCAGCGGCGGAGCCAGAAGCTCGCTTACGTGGGGCACATTACGGGACTGGGGCAGCGCCCCCTGATATTTTTTGTTAAAGCTAATTTGATATGAAAAAAAGTAATAAATTTTGACTCAAGCATTCAAATAGTTCAAAATATAACAATAAAAAAACAAAATTTATAAAATCTAACCAATTAAGACTATGAAATTGAACATTTAATAAATAATAAAATAACAATAAAAGTAATTGGACATTTAATAAATAATAATCTCTCAAATTAGGAAATAGATACAGAGTATTATATATAATAATCATTCAAAATTAAACCTATTAAGACTATACAATTACCACAACTCATCACTTGGAAACAAATATAAATTCAACCATTAAATATTTTACTTATAAATTATAAAACATTTAAAAACTTTAAAATAAAAAATCTGTACAAAACAGGGGCGGAGGCGGTGAGGAGCCGAGGCTCTTTGGCGAACTTGCAGAGGCGAGAGGCCACACACTACTAGAAAAAAAGGTGAAATCGACTACCCCATTTGCATCGATTTTAGAGAAAACCAATGCTAATGGGGTACTGGATTTCAACATCAAGACCATTTTGAATTGTTTATTAGTAATAACTAATTCAAAAGCCTTTTGAATCGGTTATTACTAATAACTGATTCAAAAGATTAATACCTTTTGAATAAATTGTTAGTAAGAACCAGTTCAAAAGGCTTTTAAATCGGTTATTACTAATAACCGATTCAAAAGGATTGGTTAAATTTAGCCACTGAGACCCTATATCTTACGCGATTTTATTATTTTATTCTTGTTTCTTCACCGTCATCGTCGTTGTGCTCACTCTAGGTCACCATCGACGGTGGGCTGGACGGCTGAAAGCAGCAAAGAAATGGGCGAAGGAGGCACTGAGGAAGGATGTCAAAGATGATGAACACTACTCTCTGGAATCTGGATTGGATTCGCCATTTTGGCCTTTTAGGATTGGGAGCAAGAATTAGACTTTGACAGGAGTAGGACATTTTCTTTGGCTAACCCTAATCACAAACGATGTCGTTTAGGGTATCATTTTTTTTAAAAAAAATGAAAAACGACGTTGTTTTAAGGCAGAAAAATAAAATTAAAAGAACACAACGAAGAAGAAGATCATACTCCATAGTTGTTGCGCCTATCATGGGGGGTGGGGGGTGGGGAACCATCGTTCCTTCGTAGCTGGTCAGAGCACCCAATCACTTACGGCCATCAATAGAAGCTCTTCGCCGAAAAACTGTTGGGGGCACGTGCCCATGCAGCCCCCTCCTCCGCCCCTGGGCCAGATTGAAATGGTTTGGTCACGTGAATTTGCATAGGGTTGAGGCCCTGATGCAAATATGCAAGAGGTTTACCATAGTGGGCCAGTGTAGAGGAAGGTGTACACCTTGGAAGAGTTGGAAGGAAGTGATCAAGTACGACTTAGAACTTTTAACCCTAACCATGGATATGACCTTAGAAAGAAGCGTATAGAGATTTAATACTAGGATAGTTGGGTAGTCCCTTAAATAATGATCTTTTTATTGTACTTATTTGTGTGCCTTTGTCTCTCTATACTTTTCTTGACATGAATTGCTACTATGTACTCCCTCCGTCCCACAAAACTTTTCTCCTTCCTTTTTCATCTGTTCCAAAAAACTTTTTTTATTTATATTAAAAAGTCACTTTTATCCCTACTAATTCTTAACCTACCTATCACATCATATTTTTTTACTACTAAGTTACCCATCACATCTACTTTTATCTATCACATCCAAGGGCATTTTTGGAAAGTCAACACTAAAATACCCTCCTCTTAAATCTCATGAAAATTAAAACAAGATATATTTTGTGGTACGGTGGGAGTATTTTTTTTCTTGCATGGTATTTTCTTTCATTCTACCATAGCTGAGCGTCTCTTAGAAACCATCACTCTACTTTCGAGTAGGGGTAAGGTCTGCGTATACAAACCCTCCTCAGACTTTACTTTTGTGGGATCCTTTTGTGTTACGTTATTAATTGTCATTGTATAAGCGTCCATGTTATAAAAATATTACTCCCTTTGTCCTTAAATGTACACATTATCCAAAATGAAGTAAAATTCTAAGTATTTTCAATTTATTTTATTTAAAAATTGGTATAGAAATATAAAATAAAACTTGCATATTTAAAAGTAAATCAATAATTCTACAAAATAGGAAGTGGCAAGCTAAGAATATGTTATTTCACCTGCTAATAATCAATCCCAATTCGTAGATAATTCATAAATGGTACTCAATTTAAAAAAACTATTTCATAAATATTCCTTTAGGCCAAATATGAGAAAACCTTTTTTCCACAAACAGTCCCTAAAGGCCTAGTTATAGAATATTTTTCCAAAATTGAGGATCATTTATGAAATATATAAGGATTAGGGACTAAGTATAGAAAATCACCTTAATTAGGGACCATTAATGGATTTTACACAATAAAAAATATAAATTGTTACAATGAATCCCACAATGGATGTCCAATAATCAGTATATAAGCTCTTGAATTGAACTAACTAATCGATTGGTTCAATCTTTTAATGTGGTTCAGCTCAAGTATCTTACTGCCCAATCTAATGATCCATACTCTATCTTAAATTCTATCCTGGTATCGAAACCAGTTTTAGCCCACCTCGTTTATTAAGGTGCCTGTATAGACGTTCATTCCTAGCGGCTCTAATCTTTAGTCTAGTTGTCCGTGTGGATTGTATATCTAGCGGCCTGTTTCACCCGATTATTACTCGTGTGGAAGTTCATACACAGCGACTTGTGTTTCTTTAGGTATCATCGCTAAAAACAAAACCAAGGGGATGAGAATTCATTTGCAAGTGGTCAACCGATTACATTCAAAATGATCCAATTATCCATTTAGGGGGAGTGTTAGAGTGAATCCCACACCGGAAATCCAAGATTGAAATAATCGAGATATAAGCTCTTGAGTTGAACTAACTAATCGATTTGATTCAATTTTTTAATGTAGTTCAACTCAAGTGTCTTATTGTCTAATCCAATTACACACACCCCATCTTAAATTCTATAATAAAAAACCATCTTTTTTGTCATTTTTAAATATAGCCAGTGATGAGTTTAAATGTTTGTGAGATGGAAGTAATATAATTGAATACAAATATGGACTACCACTATCAAATAGTGGAGCGCCACTACTATATCCGTTTAGCATACGACCCATAAAGTGTGGAGTATCATGATGAACAGCATTAGCTAGAGAGAATAACTAAGATCAAATGTTATCAAGCATCTTTTATAGATGCAGCCAACTCAAATGAGCTAAATTTTTACGTGGTTATAAGGTCTATATTCATTTTTTAAGTCTTAGTGCATTAATATCATAAAAAATGGACCCATTGCAAAAATATATGATCATTTAACAGCTCATAAAAAATGTGAGAAAGTTCAAATTTCACAAATAATTTTAAAAGGCATCGAGGAACAACTCTTTAAGTGATGACAAAAAACGATAAGAATATCCAAAAAAGAGGAACGTATCCCTTAGGGTCCCAGAGAAGCAGCTGGACATTACGTTCACCAAAGAGATAAATTATGTTTTAATAATAGATTGGTGTCAAAAAATGGATTATGCATCTGGTACCCACAAAGGTTATATATTTAATATAATTGTCTCTTAAATCTTAATGCAATTGCTAAAATTCAAATTCGAATATTATTCTCTCAACATCATTTGCCTTTACAATAACGAACTCTCCCCCACGCACAGTGACGGATCCAGAAGAAATATTGACTCGGGGCACCATGCATTAGCTACAAAAACATGGTGGAGTTCGGGAAAGCGTCACTAGATTTTTTTTCAAAGCTGACTTGAAATTATAAAAGATTCATATCAAACAAGTATTCAATTTTACAAAAAAAGTATTCAAATAGTTAAAATTAAATAAAATATTCCAAAATTAGAAAATTGAGAAAAAGACTAAACTAGGAGTAAAAATGAAGAGAGTACTAAAATAGGAGCTTCATGTTTTTATTCCCAAAATAAGAGTACAATGGTATAATGTCAATATATAGTACCAAAAAATACGGTGGGATGCCATTATATAGTGTTATAATGTAACAATCCGAACTCTTAATTTCGGGATAGAAATACAAAACTTCTATTTTGAGAATAAATTCTATGCTTACTCTTATTTTGAGTGATTTCTTTAGAAAAATATACTCTGTAATTTACAATTTGGAGAATAACTTTATTTACTCCACAATTAGTATCATATTATAAATATTTTATTTTCAAATTTATTTAAAAAATCAATTATGTATATTGTGGAAAATAACTTTATTTAAAAAATCAATTATGGAGAATAACTTTATTTACTACATAATTACATGAATTTACATCTTAGTTCAATAATTATGTGTCAAAATTTTTTACTCTCAATTCTATCTCACTACTTCCTTAATAATTTTATTTATTAATATATATTAAGATAAAAATAACGTGTTAGATTCAATTAAATAAACAACTTCATATTCTATTTTCATACAGATTAGTAGGAAATACTGCAAATAATATTTAACCATACAAAATAAATAAAACATGAACCTAATTTTTAAATAAACAAGGAATATAACTCAATTTATCAAAAAGAAAAGAAATAAAATATAAATGAGGCGTGTGGCTAATTCCCTACTACGCAAAACTTACAAGATTTTTATTTTTTATTTTTGAAAATGTCATACTCCGTCATTGTGATGGATTTTGAGTTTTGCAAGTGGAGGGGGTACTCAATTTGGACTAGGGGCATCAAAGTAATCAACCCAAAAATTAATCTTGAATATATGTATATCTAATAAAACAGGGTCAGTTCACTTGGGGCAACTAATCACCATTTAGATCGGCCACTGCTCACGCATGGATAAGGATAAGGATATCTAGTGGAATGTCCAGGAAGAATCTAACCCAATATAAATTTAAACCTAAGAGCACTGGAAATGGTCATGAAGCCCCAGGGCTTCAAACCGGGGCTTCAAACTCTCTCTCTCTGCCATGTCAGCTTTAACTTACACCAAAAATTCACTGGAAATGGTTTTGAAGCCCCGGGGCTTCAAACTGGGGCTTCAAACCTTCATTTTTTACATTTTTAAATATACATCTTCTAAATTTAAATTAATAAATTTAAATTAATTTATTATTTTAATTAATCGCAATGACACTAGTGCATTAAAAAAAATTAAATTCATTATAAAAAAACTTACATTCATAAAAAAAACATTCAAAAAAAAAATTACATTCATTTAAAAAAATATTACAACCAAAAAAACAACAGTACAAAGAAATCACTAATTATTCGAACGACTAAAGATATGCTCGATCAAATCCGCCGTTAGTGCATTGTGAATCTCTCGGCTTTGAATTTCTTGGCGGTTGCGTCGTTTCTTTTCTTCGGTGATTTCTTCGTACATAGGCACCTCCTCGTCCGGGTTGTATTGACAAATCGCAGACCCGTTATCCTCTATGATCATATTATGAAGAATAATACATGCATACATGATATTCCTCATTTTTGTCTGAGAATAACATTTTGATGGACGATCTAGAATGTGCCACTTAGCCTTCAAGACCCCAAAGGCTCGTTCAATATCTTTTCTCGCCGCCTCTTGAGCTTTTTTGTATGTCTGGCGTTTAAGACCCATTGGTTCGGAGAGGGATTTTACAATCGTGGAATAATCTGGATATATTCCATCGGCCAAATAATATCCACGCTTGTAAAGCGTCCCTCTAAGCTCAAAAGAGGAGTCCGGTGCGGTGTCATTAACCCAATCGTCAAAAACAGGGGATTGATCGAGAACGTTGATGTCGTTGTTGGCGTCGGGTCCATCGTTGGGAGGATTCGGCTTCTTCTTGGCCATCTTCCCACCATTGAATACAATTCGTCGCAAAACAACGAAAAAAGAAAGCTCTTCTTTCATTGTTGGAAGATGAACCCATTTTTAATTTTTTTTTTATAAATATTTATAATAAATAATAAATATTTTAGTGAGAATATAAAGAGAGATGTGTGAGAGAGAGGTGTGAGAGAGATGTATGAGAAAGGGGGATTTTATAGTTTTTTTTTAAATTTAGAATTATTTTTTTTAATTGGGGGGGGGGGGGNACTGAAAAAACAAAGCAACGCCGCGTCAAACTAAAGACGCGGGTATACTCACGCCCCGTTAACGCCGGAGGAGGGCGGTGTTTCACGCCCCCGGGCCCTTGACACCGGCGGGGGTGATGAGTATACCCAGTGCTCTAAGTTACATACGGAGTAACGATTATTACTCATCATTACGAGGGGAAACACGTTACACCCAAAAAAGGAAAACTCAACTTTATTTTACTCCGTATCATTCATTAAGAGGATAAGTGAACATTTTATTATCCATTTTTGAGACGTATGAAACTGGTAACCACAAACACCATGAGTAACAAAACAAGGTGAGGTCGTCCACTAGTTGTTACCTAAGAAATCTATTTATATAAAAAAAGATAAAATTTTGATTTTGTAAGTGAACTGGTCCTATTAAATAATAAATATTACAAATATACATACATATATACATACATACATACAAGGAATAAAACAGTTTAAGTCCTATTTAGGGAAATGACTTAAGTTTTAGTGCTATTTAGTGCAAATATTTCATATATATATATATATATATATATATATATATATATATATATATATATATATATATATATATATATATATATATATATATATATATATATCTGTGTGTGTGTGATGGGTGTATTCCACCCAGAACCGGTCAAAAAAGAAGTTCGAATATCTAACCGGTCAAGGTTGATTTCCAAGGATGGGTGACCTGAATCGTCAGTAAAAGGGTGCTCGGTTGTCCAAAAAGACGACCGGTACACTTCGGACAGTATACCGGTCAAAATACTTTATCGCCTCATTCATTCCCCAATTCCAGTTTGCCATCCCTCAAACACTACTCGTTATGGTTTTAGGATTTGAGAGTGTCGGCAGAGAAGAGTCCAAAGGAGTTTGGACCGTAGCGACCATGATCAACGGAGAATCATTGGAGATACTCGAGTAATCCGTCCGAAGTACTACGCGACGAGGGAGTCACCTTCCTCACTAGGCGACGAGGCAGCTAGAGGACAGAGGCAATCACCTCGCATCACCAAGAACGTGCCCTGACGTGGGTGCAGTACGCTTTGTCCCCCTTTTAGCTTAGTATAAATACTGCTGTAACCTTCGAAGGAAGGGATCCAATATTCTTCTCTCTAAACTTCCTTGTAAAAGCTCCTGTGCATTCTCTGTTATAAATTAATTGGGCTACAGGTGTTTCCATCTACAGTCCTCCCGGTCATTTTGTGTGTTTTTACCTTTTTACTTTCTGAATCAAGTAAACAATCCTAGACCCGGTCTAGTATTGTTTATCCGGTTAGGTAATTTACACCATCATTTTTGGCGCCACCCGTGGGACCGTTAAGGTTTCTTTTCGTCTAAACACAAATCTACCCACAAAAACACCACCCAAAATGTCTTCAAGCCAGCAAAACAACGCTACCTCTGCTCAAGTTCAAGCCACCACTAAGGGGATCACTATCCCCCTGATGGCTACACAACCGGCAAACTCTGCCTCTGTGGTGCCGTTGGGATTAACTCACATCCCTACACCAAGCATGGCTACACCATTTGCAGCCCCTACCCCTTCTGCTGGACCGAGGGTCACATTCCCGCCAAGCATAACCCAGTTCATGAACGACCCGGCCAACTTACAGGCCAATCAGGGCTTTGGCTAGGTCATGGCTATGTGCCAACAGAATAGTGGGATGCCATTCCTTCCGGGTATGTTACCATTCGCCCTTCCAGGCGCTGGAACGATGCCTTTGAAAACTCCAATGACAGTGTCTCCCTTTCAGACGCCGATTCCACAGCCATCACCTTTCCAACCACAGGTGGTCAGCGCTATGGCCCCCCCATCTAGGGCTGTAAATGGATAACCGAAAATTCGATTACCGTCTGCATCCGTATCCGTTTATATGAAAAATATCCGCATATGTTAAAAGCAGTTATTATCCGTATCCGATTGTTAAACGGATACGGATTTGGTAATCATACATCCGATCCGTTTATAATCCGCTCCGCATTGACATCCATTTAAATAACCGTTTATCCGTGTATCCGATCCGTTACATATAGTATTTCCTGATTTTTTATTTTCATACTTTGTTTCTCTATTGATATCTCAAAGTATAAGACATTTTTATATACAAAATATTTAAAAAGTGGGGAGGGGAGAGTTACCGGCTGCTTCCAACCTTTCCTCCCATTGAACCCAAGACTCATTACCCGGGTGATAGGGAGCCGGTCCATCATCAACCGGTTTGTCCCTCTCTTGAACGGGCATCTGATTGACCGGCTCCGGTTCGGGGACAGTGGGGTTGGGAGCCGGTCTGGGTTCAAATTTGGATGAATAATACCCGGTCGAAGAAGAAGAGGTTGGGGATTCCTTAGATGCGTAGGCATCTGAGGAGGAAATATTCTAACTATCAGAAGAAGACATTGACCCGGAAAGGAAATGAAGATAGGAAGGAAAGCTTACTTGACTCGGAGGGCTGGGGAGCTGAGCAGAGAACTTGACCGGTGAAAGCTTGAGAAGGCGAATGCGAAAAGTGAGATACTCGAGTAATCCGTCCGAAGTACTACGCGATGAGGGAGTCACCTTCCTCACTAGGCGACGAGGTAGCTAGAGGACAGAGGCAATCACCTCGCATCACCCAGGAACGTGCCCTGACGTGGGTGCACGATGCTTTGTCCCCCTTTTAGCTTAGTATAAATACTGTAACCTTCGAAAGAAGGGATCCAATTTTCTTCTCTTTAAACTTCCTTGTAAAAGCTCTCATGCATTCTTTGTTATAATATTAATTGGGGCTACAGGTGTTTCCACCTACAGTCCTCCCGGTCATTTTGTGTGTTTTTACCTTTTTACTTTCCGAATCAAGTAAACAATCCTAGACCCGGTCTAGTACTATTTATCCGGTTAGATTTACACCATCAATATGTATGTATGTATGCATGTATCTATGTGTGTGTGTGTGTGTGTATGTATGTATGTATGTGTATATATATATATATATATATATATATATATATATATATATATATACTCCCTACATCTCAGTGTATTTGTCTAGTTTGACTTTTTCGAGTCAAACTCGATCAACTTCGAGCTTCAATTAAATAAAAAACGTAATGTATTTTTGTATAAAAATTATTTTATTAGATTTATCTTATTGAAAACTTTCTAAATTGTATTTCATTATACTAATATATCATACAAATTGAGAGTAATTGAATGTCAAAGTTTATCCATAGTGAGTCGAAAAAATCAAATTGGACAAATATACTGAGACGGAGGTAATATATTATTTGGAGAATCCTAACTAAAATAAAATAAGGAATTATAGTAACAGCAGAATAAGGGAACTACATGATAATAAAGTTCTATTTTCTATTATCTCAATAATTCTTCATATCCCACTGTAAGCGAATCCGCGGTAGCGAGAAACATCTTTGAGCATACGTACTAAAATGAGCCGGCCCAGGGGCGGACCTAGGGGGCGGCCGATGGTGACAACCGACACCACTGAATTTTTTAAAAAATAGTATTAGATATTGACAATAATTTTTTATATAATTAATAATAATTTTTTTCTACTCCATAATTTTGTTATTTTGAATCATTTGAATGTTTGAGGAAAATGTATTGCTCCGTAGTTTTTTGTTGCTTCTTAATGTATTTAAAAAATTAGTTATCTACCACTGTAATGTGTATTAACTACACTTTTTTATTGCTATCATTTTTTATCATTTTTATAATTAGTAATAGTTTCATTTAATTATGTTATTTTAATTATTTAAATGTTAAAGATAAAATTTATTAGTTTGATATTTTTTGTTATGTCTTATTGTGTTTGTATAAGAAATCTCGAGAGGCCACCTCCAAACTTTTGTCATGTGCCCACACAATCTACTCAAGAAGTTCTGGCCCTTTTGCTCTTGACACCGCTCATTTGAAGGTCTGGGTCCGCCACTGAGCCGGCCAATGCAATTTTCGGATGACAACTCCTAAAAGTAGATTAGAGGTAATATTGCATGATCTTGAGAGTATGCTTACTAAGTTTTTTCAAAAGTTTTGGCTATTGGAGCAAGAATGATGATTTTCTTATTTTTCACCTTGTGGCTCGTTCTCTATTTCTCTATCCATTTCTATGCTCTCGAGCTCTCTAGAAGAAACCCACAAAAATATAGTTTTCCAATTATTCAATCACGTACACGATTTTTTGGAGAGGGGGATGGATAAGGGAATATTTTGCACAGAGAATAGTAATTTAAGAACAATAATCATAATAATAATAAACTAAAATAGGCCTATAAATAATGATAAAATTATTGCGATAATCTACAAGGATGGAGTGACACAATTAGTCCACTCCATGCATGGTAAAGAGCACTGGTAGCGGCATGGCAAGGTTTTCCTTGCCATGCTCTACCAAGTCAGCCGCCACCCTTGTTTGAAGTTATTCTTATGGCGTGTCACCCCTCCTAGCGAGAGTCATGCGCGAGCCAATTTTATTCCCTTTTTTGTTTTTCTTTTGTGATCGAGGATTGGTGTACAGAATTGAAAATGTGTATTTTTTTCATTCCCTATTTTGAAGCAGCTGGAAGAAATAACGTGTTTGTTTCCATTTTAGATATTTTCTCACTTTTCCTTTCTAAGACAAAAGTAGCTAGTTGATTATAAATCCACCAAGTGCAAAAAGGAAAAACCGAATATATTTTCATTACTCCCAAAACCTTTTTCTCTCTTTTTTTTTAACTTAAGAAACAAATAAACTTTTTATGAAGGTATTGGATATATATATATATATATATATATATATATATATATATATATATATATATATATATATATATATATATATATATATATATATATGATAAAATAGATGATAAAAGTATTTTTTTAATTTAAAGTAAATAAAAAATGAAAATAAAAATAATAATGACCGATTGTTACTCTAATCAAGCTCTTTTTTTCTAAAAATGAGAACATCTATTTTTATGAAAAAAGATAAGGAAATTAACTTTTAATTAAAAAAAGTAAAAAATGACAAAAACAGAGACTTCACTGCACAACACTTCACTCTACACATTTCCCACACGCTGATTAAACTGTTTTTTATTGGCTGTAATGTTCCATGTCAGCGTGTGACATTCCATTTTTGCCTCAACATTGCTCATGCTCTAAGGATGCCACACGAGTCAAAAGTAGGAAAGGGAGGCGTTAAACTAAGGTGGCGTGGAATGGCAAGTAAGAATTATTTGCACTAAATAGCACTAAAAGTTAAGTCATTTCTCTAAATAGCACTTAAATTGTTTTATTCTCTAAATAGCACTTAATAATGTCCATAATGTCTTATGATGCCGAATATTTACTTGATCAATAACTAATGCATAATGACTAAAAGTGCTACATTGAGAAGAAAAACACATCTGGTGCTATTTAGAAAAAGTCATTATGTTTTGGTATTATTTAATTTAAGTAAATTCCTCTCGCAAGTAAACCCTTTATAGTTTTCATCTAGCTAGTAAGCATGCATTGACGAGTACGTGTAAATGTAAGTGGAATTGAAATTGATGGGATAATAATGAACAAAGTGACTTTATTTTATTTATATATCACATTAAAGAGAAACACAAGACAATAATTATATTATACAACAGCTCACGCAACTTATATTAGTATTATTAATTAATATCGATCGATTGATCCATCCCACATTTATTTATTTATTTATTTATATATAGCTAGGCGTTATTATTATACAAGAGCTAGCTAGCTATATAGCTCGCTATCTGCAGGATGCATGCAACCTAACCATGCACACGGACGAGCTGGATCCATCTTCATATTCCGATCAGTATTGCTTGCTTATTTATCTGAAAAGAGAATTAATAATATAATTCAATTTGGCTATTTCCTTGTTGCACAAATTAAATATAATGAACGTATATATAGTAGCTAACATTATTAGTACTCCGTATTATTTACCATATATGATGGTGTGGGTCTGGACCTCCTGGGGCCACTCTATTCGGCTCCTCGTCCAGGAATCTTCTTTTAGATTTTCCAATGATCATTGAGGGGTTGACGAATCCCTTGAGACTAACCAAAGACCGCTGCTGGGTTTCGTCATCGTTACTTTTAGGATTGCTGTTGTTGTTGTTGTTGTTGACGATGCGTGCCTCTGCAGAGAGCAATAGACAGATGATGAAAAATACAAAAACCGAGCGTGTTTTGATGCTTGGGTTTGTCATTTTCTACTCCGTATAATAATAATAATAATAATAATAATAATAATAATAGTGGCTAGAGGAAGAGTTACTAGTTAATTTAAAACAAACAGTGTATATAGTGTAGAGAGGGTTTGTGTTTTTTGAGAATGGAATCAAATGGCGTACCCATTTCCATATTTATAGGCTACGGAAATGGAGGTGGACACACAGTAGAAGCAGGTGACGTCCCTCCGATCCATCGTCTCTTAATTAAATCTTTGTTTCACAATAATTAATTCACTTCTATAATTCATTATTCCTTCCGTTCTCAAAACCATTTCCTCTTTCATTTTTTTTTCACAGTCAACAAAACACTTCCACTTTCTTTTAAAAAACCAGTTTACCCTTACTTTTTCATACCATACATATCACATCATGCATATTTTAAATATAAATTTTGGAAGTATTTTACAAGATAAATTTAATTATAACATATTTTTTTAAAAATTGATAATCAAAATTTACAATCTTCCCCGGATGAGAGTAAAAACGTATAAAAATATCAAAATAAAAATCTTAAATCTTTTAAGACAAAAATTAGAGTACTATGATAGTGTGATGTAAGAATACGTGTTGCCAGTATGATGGAAAAGTCATGAGAGCGTAATAAGGCAGTATGTCCAGTCACCCTCTGGTGATCGGTGGCGGCACTCATCAAGTGGCCGACATCGACTGATAGTAGTGTGGTGGGCTGGTGGCAATGGTTGTATTGGAACTTCAATGTGATAAAATGTTGAGTGTGACAGTTTAGCAATAATAGTATAAACTCTTATTTTGGTCTTAAAAGACCCATGACTCCTATTTTGGTGTTTCCATAACTTTATAACTTTTATAGATGGAGTCTCCCTTATAAAATGTTACTGGATAAGAGTAAAAAGTATGAAAATACCAAAATAGATCGAAGTCCTAGTTCTTTTAAAACCACAATACGAGTTTAATGACAGTGTGACGCAAGATTACATGTTGACAGTGTGATAATTGATAAGTGATGACAATGTAATATGGCAGTGACCAGTCAAATGTCCATGATCAACGGTAGCAGTACTCTGGTGGGCGGAGGCAACGGATGACAGTGTGAAAGTGATGGCATGGCCGTTGCAGTGTAGATGACAATATGATGAGAGTGACAGTGTAACAATGACATAATAAACTCATATTTTTGTCTTAAAAGATTTCGGACTCCCATTTTGATATTTGGATTGTCGTTAATTTTTACTAAGGGAGTTTTTCCCATTTTTCTAGTTGGACTGCAAATATGGAATTTCATTAAACTCGGCAATTCCAAATTTCCTCTGTCTAGGTTTTCCATCTCCCTCCGTGCTTAGACGGTTACAACAATCACACCATTGTTTCGTTCTTCTGCATGCTTCAAGTCATAAACAGAGATCGACCACCACAACTGCAAGCATCGTTCAACGTTAAAATAAAAGTTTTTGAAATTACATGAATTTTGTTGTGCACTTGTACGCAAAAATATTTTGGGTTTTATGGGTTTAGGGCTCAATGTTGAAATATTGGAACAATAATATTACCAATTAAATTATGGAGTACATGATAAAATATATATAAGAGGCACTCATAATATAACTAGAAATAGAGAGTGGAAACTCCTACATCTACCATAAATATTGTTGAAATATTGGAATAATAATATTGCTCTCTTGAATTATGAAGTACATGATAGAGTATATATAGGAGAGACTTCTAACACAACTAGAAATAGAGAATGGAAACTAACTAATTAAATACAACTTCTACCATAACTAGGAATACTTAATATTATTGTCTAACATCCCCCCTCAAGCTGAACTCTGACTAAAGCAAGAGGAAGCTTGGACACTAGTTGGAAACTGGAAACTTTGAGAAGAGAGAAATCTGACGTGCGCCGGTGGCCGCTGACATCGTTGGAGAAGAGAGAAGTGTGACGTGCGCCGGTGGCTGCTGACGACGTTGGAGAAGAGAGAAGTCTGACATGCAATGTTAGCTGCAGACATCAATGAAGAAGAGAGAAATTGACGTGCGCTGGTAGCTGCTGACGTCGAAGAAGAGAGAAGGTTGACGTGCGCTTGTAGCTGCTGACATCGAAGAAGAATAGAGAAGGCTACTGGAGGTGCCTGTTTGACTGAAGATCTTTGACATTCTTTGTCTTTTTCTTGGATCCGGGCAATGCCATATTTCTTTCTTGAAGGGGTGTAGATGTATTCTTTCCTTTTTCACTACTTTTCTTCTTGGCTTTGCTTTTGTGTTTTTTTTTTTTGAAATTTTATTGGTTAACAAAGGATAAAGAGAAGAAACATTGATGATTAGAATGAAAGATTTGAAAGAGAAAAAAGGGGATTAAGAATTGGTGATGAAGAAAAGATCTAGGTCTAAGAATCTTCGATAGTGAATTGTAGAGAAACAACTATCATTTTTTTTCCCATGATTTTGAGAAGATACAAGGATGAGTTGAGAGAGTTTGAGAGGAGTTGGGGTTTTTTTTTGAAGAACCATGGAGATGACAAAAGAGAAATTTCTCCTTTGATGGTTTTTTTCATGATTTCAACACGGGAAATTTTTTTTCTTTTTTTTAATGGAGATGTTAACTTGAGGATAAAAGAAGAAAAAGAAAATAGAGGTGAATAAGGTGGAGCCGCCGTCTCCGGAATTACCGGCGGCGGCGGTAGGAGCAAAGAACTCTTTTAGGTCACCAAGAGCGGTGGCTCCGATACCATGTTGAAATATTGGAATAATAATATTGCTCTCTTGAATTATAAAGTACATGATGGAGTATATATAGGAGAGACTCCTAACACAACTAGGAATAGAGAATGGAAACTAACTAATTAAATACAACTTCTACCATAACTAGGAATACTTAATATTATTGTCTAACAAATATGAATAGGAAACTAACTAATAGTTAAACATTACCATAATCAATAATACTGCCATAAGTAATACTATTGTTATTTTCTAACATCTTCCCTAAGCTTGGATTGGCACTAGCTGGAAATTGAAAACATTGAGAAGAGAGAAGTCTGACGTGTGCCGGTGGCTGATGACATCGTTGGAGAAGAGAGAAATCTAACATGCGCCAATGGCTGCTCACGTCGTTGGAGAAGAGAGAAGTCCGACGTGCACTGGTAGCTGCCGATTTCGCTGGACAAGAGACAAGCTTGAGGTGTGTTACGTTGGTAGCTACCAATGTCTTTAAAGAAGAAAGAAAGGGTTGACGTACGCTTGTAGATGCTGACGTGGAAGAAGAACATAGAATTCTATTGGAGGTCCCTGTTTCATTGAAGATCCTTGACATTCTTTGTCTTTTTCTTGGATCCGAGCAATGCCGAGTTTCTTTTCTCAACAAACAACAATAACAACTAATCCTTATCCCACTAGGTGGGGTCGGTTACATGGATCAAATGAAGCCATTGCTCCCTATCCTGTTTCATGTCTCTTGTGAAATTATTCACGCGCAGGTCTCCTTTAATCAATGTTTGTCAAGTTCTCTTAGGTCTACCTCTTCCTCACTACAAGAAAAACTAGTTTTAACTACGAATCAATTATGACGGGTATGAAAAACTCTCATTAAGTGTGTTTTTTTGTGACGGCAAAAATACCATAATAAAATATTCTTACTTTTAGTGACCAAAATTTCCCCTTTTTGTTTTTAATAATAAAATACTCTCACTATAAATATATATAACTTCAGTACTCTCATTATTAGATTGGAAAATATTTTGTGAAAAAAAAAAGATTAACATTTACACGAAACTAAAATTGGTACAATTAAGGCCCCGTTCCGTTCAACTTATTTTTTATTCTTTTTTCCTATTCTTATTAAAATCACATCAGATCAGATCAGATCAAATCAGATCTAATCAGATCAGATTGAATCAGATTAGATCAGATCCAATCAAGAATTATTATTATTATTATTATTATTAACAATGAAAAAGAATAAACTTTAGAAACAAGTTAAATAGAAAACTGAGAAAGTAATCCTTAATTATTAGACGTTGGAAAAAATATTTTTAAAATACATTGACAATGTCAATCTAATTTTACTTTTAAAATACATTTTTATTGCTACCTGTAATTTGAGTTTCTAATGTTTTGATCTTTTACTACATCGAGTTGATCAACTTTGATCATGACTTAAATAAAATTAACATTTGATAATCATATACGGAGTATATTTTTGGGTAACGGAAATAACTATTATATCTATGGTGTTATATTAATCATAAAAAAAGTTTCGTAGTACAAAGCACACGTTGATATTTTATAAGGATGAGATATTTTAATAAAAATATTACCTCGTCTCTAATTATCTAAATTTAATTACTTTTTAATGTATATATGAATTAAATATTTATTCTAATGTATATAGGAAATAATTATTAAAATATCAAATCAATATTCTTGCGGAATTAAATGATTGAATAATTTTCCAAGTGATTAAATTGTGCAGTCGCCAAAGGTAAATTTCCAAGTGACATATTTTTACAACTCAATTTTAAATTTTAATTTACTTAAATTTTTTTTACACATTTTTATATTTGTAATTACTTGTTGGTGCAGATCACTGGAAATTCCCACCATTTTATGCTAGTCCTAAAGCCATTCAGGTTTAAGTTGATACTTACTAAATCTTGTTTTTGTACTTACTCAATGATTAAGTAATTATTGAAGGGGTTCAAGATGCATGTAGTTATCCATGTAATTTCACTAATTTGTAAAGTAATAACAGGGGTGTATTAAATCATGTGATATGATTGCACATTTAAATAGATGGTACATGTTGAAGCTGCTGCTAGATAAGTATGTCATTGCCTTGAGGTTTACGGGTTGAAGTGGGCTTCAAAATGGCAATTCATATGTTTGGATTGTTTTCTAGTAAGGTGTCTGGTGTAGAAGTTGCTGGTGATTCTTGAATTAGGAATCTTGGGAGACCAATAGAAATTATAATTTTTGTTGTCATATGGATATGGTCTTGTGCATCCCAAGAATATCCTAGGCAGAAACATCTTCAGAGCATATCAGCATAAACATTCAGTGCATAGCAACATCTTCAGGGAGTGTTTATGTTCAATATTTCAAGTTGCATGAGGTCAGGTTTGACCAGTGATATGATGCTAAGTTGCTACATTTTTTATTTTGGATTTGAAAGGCTAATGTCTGGTCTGCCTATTGGTCCTCCCCTTAAACTGTGGTAATGTTTACAAGTTTATATATTTTGCAAATGCTTTAATGTTGGCCGTATTTGGATTTGCAGCCTTGGACTTTGGTTTCTAAGTTGGGTTTTTGATGATCGAGTGTAAGTTTGTGGATTTTGTTCTTGTTTAGTAGAAATAGTGTTTGGCTTTTCCTAATTGTTTGTGACAGGTAAAGGATTTGGGGGTGCTAGGTTTTATAATTTGTGAAAGGGTGCTGATGGAGTTTAGTGCTACTTCACTATTAATAGCAACAAGAAATGACTCATCAAGGAATTAGAAGATCTATACAGTTGCAAATTTTTCATTGGCTATTGGGCTTTGGAATCTCTAGCTATGGCCTATGGAGTTGAATTGTTCTTAGGCAGCAGCAGACATGGAAGCTGATTTTTTATCTTACTAGATTTAGGCATGTAAGGGTTTGTTCTTAGTTGGTTGTAATATCAGATGGTTGTTTAGTTTTGCAGCCGTGTTAACTGTACTTGGTTTTTGTTTATGGTTGTTATTGAACTATCAGTAATTAGAGGTGGTTTTTGAGTCTCGTATTTGTTTAGTAAATTAAAGAAGACTACTTGTTGTCAAATGTAATGGCTTCGTTGGGTCAAGCCATGGCTTTTGGGTGTTTCTTGTTTTAGTGTTTGGATTTCATTTTCTCGAGGGGGTTTGGTTTGGTCCTCCCCTCTTGTATTTTGTTGTTCTTTTTTAAATAAAGCATGATGAGTTTAAAAATGTGAAATTTTTATTATTAATTTTAGATTTTATATATATATATATATATATATATATATATATATATATATATATATGTTCTGGTTAGAATACAATCTAATGAAAGAATTAAGAATGAATTTCATGCGTCGAATGAAGTCCTCCTAATTAGAGATCAGCATTACTTGCCAAAGGTAAATATGTATTTCACTTTTATTTCATTTCTCTCTCCAATCGATCAGCACCAAAATTTTAGGATTACTCACACACGTTCCAGACCTTTCACAAACAATCTGTTTTTTTCCTAATCAAGAGTTTTCATTTCTCGTAATTCGATGCCGAGCTCTCTTCCTTTTCTCTTAAGCAACCAATTAGATCAGATTATCGCCAAATATAGCTTCGGCAACTGGTGTAGAAACAAAGATATTTTTCAATTTTGTTACCCCAATTAGAGAGCTAATCTGTCTCAATTTCACATTGGGAATTTTAATTTGATATTTATGATAAGAGTATCAATTTGAACTGGTCCCTAATTCCATGCATCCAGGTTTAGTTTCCAATTTCACTTTGTTATTTATAATACTAATTTTTTAAAAAATGAATGTCAATGCCAAATGTTTTGTGCAATGTCGATTCAGCTAAACCTAAGTTTTTCTAATTTTTCAATAATACCCGAATTGATTTTTAACAGCAGATTTAGCTTAAAATATTTTTTTGTTAATAAATGAATGTGAAATACTACGGGGTATTGGTTTTGCTGAGTGTATATTTTCCATTTTTCCATGGATAATCAAATTCTTTTCATTTGATATTTAATTTTTAATATTTTTGAATAAATTAATGCAAATTGATTCTCAAAATTTTGATTTTCATTTCAAACTTTCAATATCATCCTAATGCTCTAAAATTTTTTCTTTTTTTGCAATTATCACCGGTAGATTTTCCATTCATATTTTATATCTTGAATCTACGTAATTTTTTTATTTTTACTTGCAACTAGAAAAATTAAAATTCAAATTATTTGTTAGAAATACATGGAGTATGTTATACTTTTCTGTAGAAATTCTAATGCCGCAGACACTTGGCAAGAGTGCATTTTATTCTAAAAAAAGAGGCTTCGTTGTGATACATGTTTCTCTTCTAAGTTTTAAACTTATGCACCACACAAACACTTTTCATGTAGACTTTTTCCCTGATCATGCAACAAAAGTGGTGCAACTAAATATTCTAGATGGAGTTTCTTGTTTAATTCTAATGAACAAACTCTGCATTAGTTTATGTTATGGTGCATTGTCATGGTAAATGTAATGCTTATATATCATAAGACAATGCATTTTTAGAATGGTAATTGTGGATTTTCATAATCAAATTAATGCATTTGCATGAGAAGACAATGCATAATGCATTGTGCTACTGTGCGTTCTTAGAATTAAGGTTAAATTTTTGCAAAGGATGATGCATTTAAAATGTTATATGATACATTTGAATATGAATTAGAAAAACATTGAATGGTGCAATTTTTACAGTATAAAAATGCAAATTTAATAGGTCCAAATACAAGACTGGATTACTCTTTTTTAAACAAATGCTGCGTATTAACTCAAATGGTAGACTAATATGTGTACCATCGGATGTAAGTTCCAATCCTGCATAAGGATATTATTTCCCGAACCTACATTACACTTGTTATGAATACAATGAAATCTCATCACATTCAAAGTCACTCATGAGTCTTTTCCACTAATCCACAAAGTAATGGAATAAAATTTTAAAGACAAATCACACTGCATATATCGGCCATCGCAGTGCATTCATAATTGCGGATATTATAGTGCATCTCACCGAGACAAATTAGAAAAGTGGCTGATTAAAAATCATTTTCTAAATTAGGTGCATTTTCAACTATACAAATTTACTTTTTCTAAATACCGTACTGAGTCAAGCTCAAAGTCTTAATTTGAGAGAGATGGAGTATCATTTAGAAAGTGTCTAACATCCCAAAATATCGGCCTAAAAATTACATACGTACTCCATATTTATTTGGTTAAATAAAAGAGAAAATATTAATAAATTTTACTTTTCTTACTTTGAAATGTGAGAAGATAATATCAAAATTTTATATTCAACATTGATGTCGTTAGGTAAATTTTGATGAGAGATCTTCAATGGCATATTATTTGTCAAGGATGCACTTATGTATGAAAAATTATGTACAAAATAATTAAATAAAAAGTGTAATAGAATAACTAAATTAAATGAAAATTATATTTTAATACGGAGTATAATAAAATTTTGATATTCGTGGAGTGTTTGTCATGTCACATACTTAATTTTTGAGCGTGCATTAATTTTCTACTCGCGAGAAAGGTGGAGTAAATTTATATGCTAAAGTTTCGTTGGAGCACGATAGGTTGTTTAATGTCATATTACCTTTGTGTCCTTAGTCATCCACTATATCCTAATTTAATGCGTTATAATAATGGCTTGCCTTTTAAATTCAATTTAGGGATTGCTATCTGCGTCCGATCGTGTCCCTTCAATCCTTCTAATCCAACGACTCTCCTCCATTCTTATTTCTTTCACTGAGCATCATTCTCACAAGAACTGCATCATATATATATATACTAGTATTCTGACTCGTGCCATGCACGAGGTCGAAGGAAATTTATGTCGATTCTGAATTATTTCAATGAAATTTATATTTTGGAATAAAGAAAATATATTTCTCACATGTTTTAATACTACAGATGAAAAATGCCAAAGTAAAATAAATAATATTTGAGGAACTGAATGTAGAATTAACAATGTTTATTTTAATACCAAATTTTATGAAAGACTTAAGGGTATACAATATTTTTGGTATGGTTGCAAGGGTTTCCATTGTCATCTAGAACCAATATCTTTAATCATGTCTTTGTCTTCACTCGTGAAATAGCAACATAAAGTTGACCATGTGTGAACACCGACTAGGTTAAAAATAATCCCACAAATGACAATGTTTGACCTTGACTTTTGTTGATAGTCATAGCAAAATATAAGGCAATCGGGAATTGTCTTCTTTGGAACTTTAAGGGTAGTCTTGAATCAGATGGTACCAAATTCATTCTAGGGATGTAAACTTATTCCCCGACTTGATTTCCCAAAACTACAATTGCATCGATAACATTATTTCGCAGCTCTTGAACGATTAATATTTTCCCATTACACAATCCAGATGTTTGGTCAATGTTCCTCAATAGCATAATCGGTACCCCTTTTTTCAAGACTATTATGTGGTTTGAGATTCCCGAACATTTGATTTCATTCAAAAACTCAACTGTTATCCAATCACTATCAACACCTACACCTACATCTGCTTGGCACGAATAATCTGAACTTAGGTACTCCTTTTCATCACCAGGAATGAGAGAGGACAAATTCATTTATCATTTCAACTACTTCGAGAGTTGGTGATAAGAGTGCTCTATCCTCAAAAAAGAATAATTTTTCATATTCTCTAATATATTCGGATAAGTGAAGTCCACTATACTCATGATATGAGAACTCTTATCAGGAATTAAGAATTTGGACGGAATCATAACATCACTAACTGCATCCATCACCTGACCTAGCTTTCCATCACCCATTTTGATTATCCAACCAGAAAAAGCTTGTGTGTCCCTATCTGCACAAGAAGACTGGATGAATGTAGTCTCATATTCTTGGTCAACGTATAAACTTTACAGTACGACCAAAAATGTGAGGAGTCGACCGTAGCACCTACAATTTCCTCTCTCAAAGCTCTGGGCAAAACTGGAAGGATCTACCGAAAGTCACTTCTGAGTATAAATGTTTTCCCTCCAAATGGTTCAATTCTATAATTACTATTAGAGAACTCCATGATATCTGTCATTGTGCGATCAAAGCCTCAAAAGTAAATATATTCATCATACATGCTTCATCCCATATGATCAGACTTGCTTGTTGGATCAATTCAGCTTTTGGGCTCCCTTATTTGATTGCACACGTTGAGCACTCAGTTAGCGCCAATGGGATTGAGAATTTAAAGTGTGCAGTCCTTCTACCAGGCAATAACAATGCTGGAATGCCACCGGATGCAACATTCAGAACAACCTTTCCTTTTAATCTCAGAGAAGCGGATAATGATTTCTAGAGGAAGGTCTTTCTAGTCCCTTCGTAACCATACACAAAAAAGAAACCTTCTTTTTCAGCTGTCACGACTACCGTTATATTGTTGTATATCTTCCTTTGGTCTTCGTTCATGGTAGATAAGTATTTCTAAGATCAGATGACAATTTTTCTCTATCATAGTTCAACTCCTCTACCAAGAAGTTTTTTTGAAATCTATTGAGTGGGTTGTCATATGGAAATGACATACCACCAAACTCTTTTAAGAATCGTCTGTTTGAATTAAGTAACTTTTCAATCTCAATTAATCATAAATTCTTTAGATCTCCTGTGAGATAAGAAGTTCTGCAAAAAAATTTAATATTAGACTAAATTATATCGACAAAGAAGTCAATTCTATAGTTTTTATACATACCATGCATTTCATGTTAATGTTTATATAAATAATAAAAAACAACTTTTATAAAAATACCTTGATTATGCAATATTCTTCTTCGATCAAATAAAATTCCATCAACTAAGAGCTCCCATTATTTTTCCCTAACAACTTTAGGACGGCTCATGGTATTTGTCACTAACAATGTGACAAATAACTTTCTTAATTGACTTCCATATCGTAGTTCTGCAGCCTCTTTTATTCCTTCAATGAATTCTTTATCATCAGCTAATAACCTCAATGCTTTGCATGCTTCTTGGAATGAGTTATGTATAACATTATTAACTGTTCCCAAGCTCTAATAGCTTTTACATCCTCATTGAACCGTTAAAAGTATTTTCAAATAGTATAACTCTCCAGTTCCTATTGGCACATATAGCAAGCGGCCTATTGATGGTCTTTGTTGTCTTTAAATATGCATATATTTTTACTCAAGTTTATTAATATTCGTCCATTCAATTGTTTAAAATATTCAATATCTATAAACAATTTTTATTACATAAAAATATAGAAAAATGAAATTAAAGAGTCATGGTTAGACATCACTTTATTCCTATTGATGTAAATACAAAATTGATAAAAAACAATCAGTGAGCTATATGCATATATCTAGATAAATTAACAATTTTACATTTTAATTATCCATGATTTTTATGAAACTTATGAACGACATTTAATATTTTTACGAATGCAGATTATAATTGGTAAAATAACATGACTATAATTAAAAAACTACACATATTTTTATGTAATCTTTTGTTGTAGTGTTCAATTTCACATGGAGAATTTGTTAAATCCTTCTAAAATTTACATCTAATTTTAAATTTCATATAAAACCTTATTTCTTTAACATAAAATAATTTGTCTATACTAAGCATTTACATATGAAGATAAGAAATTTTTTTAATGCTCATTAAAAAGCAACCATATAAATTTTAAATACAAAAATTCTAGTCACTAAAATATCCCATTTGATTTTGTTATTTAAAAAATCTAAACAGTTATGTATGAAATTACCATAAAATAATAAAAAAAAATTAAATATATTAAGATAAAACAATATTTAAAATACATACCTTTTCTATGTCCTTTTTTGTTGAAGTATTCCTTTTCTCCTTTCTCTTGCATCTCTAATTGATCTCGTCCATGTATCGTCAACTTGATTTTCCATAGCTCCAATTGAAATAGAAAAATAGGATGCTCCTACCACCAATTCTTTTAAAAACAAAAGGCTAAAGTTGAATTAACGATTCTCCACTTTTTTATTGCATAATTGATTCTGAATGCCTATGCATTCAAATGGTAAAATGAAAATGGGTGGTGGATGGCACATTTCAACTCATTATATATCTCTTTTTATAATAGGATTTCGACCTAAGTATATAAGAGTTTCCTTAAATTTGGATAATTGGATATAAAAGTGAGCAATTTAACTCATTCCCAGTTAGATATATAAGTAAGGAATTCAAAATAATATTATGCATCTCCATCCTAAATATAACGAATTCCTTAATAAAAATAAAGGAATGCAGAATAATATTATTTATTATCCAAGATACATAATTAAGGATTGCCATATATAAGTAAAGAGATCTAAAATAATATTAGTATTATCCAAGATGCATAATATATAAGTAAGGTCATGAATAATATACTTGTGATCATAATTTTAAAATTTAGTATTATTTAGGATTGTTTCTTAATAATATTTTTGCATAAATTTTGTCAATCATCATATATAAGAAAGGTGATCAATAATATACTCATGGAAGTAAAATACATATAAGTAAGGAATCAAAAATAATATTGGAATTTCCATTAAGGTACTCTATTGATTTCAACCCATATATACACGAATTTCCATACTAAATATCTGTAACTTATTAATTCAAGTATGCAATTTTTAAATATGAAAGTAAGATAAAGGATTAATATATGTAGCATGGTCCTAAAATTCTATTTAAATTAAATTAAAAATATTATATTTGTTCTTTAAATAGTATTTATATTTTTTAATATTTATTTTTAATTATTTTATATTAACATCATAATAGGAGTTCGTATTATTGTAATCTGAAAACATATATTTACATATATCTCTTTTTTGGGTTATATGTATACATTATTGGCATGGAAACTCTTATTTTAGAGAAAAGAATTGAACTCGTTTTTTTTATAAATTCATGTTTTTCTTGTACTTTATTTTTTTTCTCAGAAAATATAATACAATCATCAAACATAAAGTTATTAAAAAAATGAGATGTTGACTATTATTAAAATAAGGCGACATACATATAAGCAAAATAGACTTTTCTTTACTACTTAAATAAGGATTTATTATTTTAAATAAAAAAAGATTTTTTATATGAGAATGCATACAAAATGGTATGCATCAAAGAAACTCCTGTGGTCAATTGGTATATCGGGAGATCGGCCTGGTGCACTCTGTATATAATATTCTTTAAATTCTACTCAGTTATTACGTGGCGCTGACATGTCAAAATTTTGCCAATTAGACACGCCAAATGTCGAATTCCTGTGAATCGGAGTCTCCTTTATTATAGTAAATGATATATATATATATATATATATATATATATATATATATATATATATATATATATATTTGAAAGGAGAGATATTTTATTAAAGAGAAGAAAAAAGGTACAAGAGGAGGGGGTGGCCGACCCCAACATCATGCCAAAGCAAGGAATAAAAATAAACCATAGAAAAACCCAAAGAACTAAAAAACAACGGGAGAGGACAGAGCTTCCAAGACAACCCAGAAAAAGACAACAATCACTTGTTAAATTATGTACTATATATATATATATATTTGTTCAAATAAGAATAAGATCTAATGAAAGAAATAAGAATAATTATGCATACACTCCATCTTCGAGATTCCTTCCAAATCAAAATTGGAAGGAGGTAAGGAGGTATTTTACATTGAAATCAGTTTCTCTCTCTCAATCCCGTCTTCATCTTCCCGAGATCATTGCATACACTCCATCTTCGAGATTCCTTCCAAATCTTGCGTCATAATCTGGTAGGCGAATCCTAATTTATCAATTTTGATTTCTAATCTCTCTGTTGAAGGTGATTATAGTTACCGATTTCAGAATCCAATTTTTTGTTCTTCTTCTTCTTCTAGTTATTACATGATGGGTCCATAAAGACGAGGCCATGGATCTGTATGAAGTTCGACAGTCAAGATGTAAAAAGCATAGATGATGTTTGATGAATTGGCCGACTGATTCTCTTGCTAATTTAGGTACGACTAATCATAGATTTACTCCTCATGAATTCACATTTTTGAATTATTTAATTTTATTCCTTTTGCTTTGGTGTGTCATTGGAGGAAGAAATCTTCTTGTTCGGCATTCTAATCACTTCTCAATTTGGCATTCCACTCTTTATGTTTGGATTCATGTTTCAATTTTCTCATTCTTTTTGCTAAACATGATTTTTTTGTTTGACAGCACACAATTTCAAAATCATTTGTTCATGTGAATTGTGCTTCTTGTTAATTTTCTGCTCATTTAGGTTGAATGAATTGCAGTAAGTCTTTATTTACGTAGAATTTTTTGTTGTTGTTTTTGTTTTTTGCTGGATGAATTTGGAATTTAGTGTGCAAAAACTCCATTTAGTTGGTGCAGGGAGCAAAATGGGACATAGATGCAGTATTATTATCCTTGGTTGCACATTGAGTAATAGATTTGTTAGAGTTAGAGATTCAATATAATTGGAAAATTGGATGCTTCCTTCTTTGTTTTTTTGCAAATGAATTTCAAAGTTTAATACCTCTGTTGAGTCTCCCTTTGTGCTGGTCTAGATTGGTTTAGAAGAACAATGATCCACCTTTTTCAAAACCCCTTTTTATGTCTTCTTTTATGCTAGTCTGCATTGGTGTGCTGTGAAATTTTAAGATTTTCTTCTATTAGACATAGCATTGTAGAACACTAGTACTGCACTCCACCCCTTTGTATACTGCATTTACGTTGAGCACAACCCCCACCTCCAGTCACATTTCAAGGCATAGCAAAAAGAAAGTAAAACATTTGTGGATTGTGGTTATATTGTTATATTCTTGAAAATTGTTGGCCATGATAATGTTGGTGGGATAATTTGGTATTCAATAGGGATGTACATTATTGTTTGTTTTTTTTTGCTTTTTTTACTTTGCTTTTTTCTATCATTGTGCATTATTGAATCAAGTTAATGCATTTATAAAAGAGGGCAATACATTTTCAAAATCAAGCTAAAGGATAATATAAAATCAAAATTGATGCATCTTGGGGAGAATTTCTGATGCATTTGTATACTGTACATAGTGATTTTTTCGCAAATGATGATGCACTTAAAATTTTCTGTTAATTTCTCATCTTAAAATCTATATTTAATAGGTCTAAGTGCAAGTTGTGAGTCCCTTTAAAAAAATTGGTGCCTATTAGCTCAAATGGTAGAGCGATGTACTACGGTTGTATTATAACCGTAGCAGTACATACTACGGTTGTACTATCATTGTGCATTATTGAATCAAGCTAATGCATTTGTAAAAGAGGGCAATACATTTTCAAAATCAAGCTAAAGGATAATATGGAATCAAAATTGATGCATCTTGTGGAGAATTTCTGATGCATTTGTATACTGTACATAGTGATTTTTTTGCAAATGATGATGCACTTAAAATTTTATGTAAAATTCTCATCTTAAAATCTATATTTAATCGGTCTAAGTGCAAGTTGTGAGTCTCTTTCAAAAAATTGGTGCCTATTAGCTCAAATGGTAGAGCAGTACGTACTACGGTTGTGGGTTCGAATCCCGCATAGCCAAACTATTTCTCAAATTTGTATTATATTTAGTCTGAATACAATACATTCTTAAGCTTTTTCACCTCACAAAAAGTTACTCAGGTGTCATTATTCACTAATCCACAAATTAATACAAAAATTAAATAAAATATAAAAGCAAGACACAAGGCATATATCAGATTATCAGCTAGCATAGTGCAATAACATTAAAAAGTCTTTATAAATTTTTAAGTTTTTACTTTAAAATGTGAGAAACTTATAATAAAATGTGATAATATAAAAAAATAACCAAATATAGTTAACCAAAAAAATGATAAAAATAACGTGACAAGAAAGTATTATTTATAAATTTGAAAAAAAATCAAAGTAAATAAATAAATCTTTTCCACCGTGTGAAATGTATTAAAATAATGCATATGATGAATAAAGAGTGCAATGGAAAAAAATATTTAATATTAATTTTTATTGGAGAAAAATGGCAAAAAAAAAATAAAAAAGAGAAAAAATAAAAAAAAGATAAAAACGTGACAACAGATCCAAAAAAGAATCTAAGTGGAAGTCAAATATATAGAAAGCATTAATTTTGGTAATGGATAGTTGCGTGTCATCCATGACCATTTTAAATGCAATACGATTTTACAATATTGCCCCTATTACTCTTTGATTTTAATTCACAATCAATGAATTGATTTCCTTACCTTATAAAACCTAGTGGTGCCGTCCATTTTGTAGATGGCTTCCATCCATTGATCATTTGAGATCAATGGATCTCATTCATTCTTATTTCTTTCGTAGAAGATCATTCTTATTAGAACCCACCCCTATATATATATATATATATATATATATATATATATATATATATATAATTTTAAATCCAAATTTTGATCCGAAGATCGGGTTTAAAACCATTTGCTCTGATACAAAATTCTAACACCCTAATCCGTCCAAGTCTGCAGCCTCCTTTCGGACTAAAGTATAAACTTGGTATTCGTAAAATATTCAAAATATCTCAAACATTTAAAACTTTATTTCATAATAATATATTTGGAATATTAATGGAGTATTTAAAGTTGCGGAAGCTCAATAAATCACAATTACAAACATAGCTTTTCAAACAATAATTCAAATCCACACATCCATTCCGACCATCTTGCTCCTACTACCTCCAAGAAATCATTGCTTCATTTTTTTGTTTACCTGCGTGTAGCAAATAAAACATACTACACGCTTAGTGTTTAAGCTGAGTAAGCATATCTAATGCGACGAACATCCATATAAATTGAAACTCAATTCGTAATCAAATCATTTCAGATGTTCAATAATCAATATTCAATTTTCATCATCCAATATTCAACATTATCATACAATATTCATCATTTGTCATTCAACAATATCCTTAAACTATTCTTAGAGCACTGGAAATACCCGTGAAGCCCCGGGGCTTCAAACCGGGGCTTCAAAATTTCTCTCTCTGCCACGTCAGCTTTAACTTAGATCACAAATTCAATGGACATGGGTTTGAAGCCCCAGGGCTTCAAACTGGGTCTTCAAACTTTCATTTTTTACATTTTTAAATATACATCCTCCAAAACTAAATTAATAAAATTTAATTATTTTATTATTTAATTATATTGAAACAAGAATAATTAAAAAAATACATTCATTAAATTTAAAGAAATTGAAACGAAAATAATTTAAAAAATTACATTTATTAAATTTTAAAAAAAAGCGACAATAATAAAAAAGATACCTTAATAAAAAAACTAAGGTAAATTATATTTGGCCTTGATTTACCCCGGTTGAGTCTCCGGAATCGACTCTCGCTCGACGTACCCCGATTGTTGCGTCTCGAACATCGGCAGATTACTCCCGAATTGGTGCGCGAATTGTTGGAAATACCACATCACGTGCTCGTGAGGCTCGAGATCATCGGGGAAGAAGCCGGAGCCAGAAGGATTCATGTTCAAAAGAGAGTTGGAGAATTGGAGAATTGAAGGATATGTGAAGAAGATTGAAGAAGATTGAAGGTGTGAGAATGGGAGGAGGAGAAGTTTGAAATTTAGAAAAAAACTAATTAGTTTTTTCTTTTTTTGCTTTCAACGGCTATATTAGCCGTTAGGGGGGGATTAAAGCGTCAAACGAATGACGCGGGTGCTGTGACGCCGCGGTGAAGCCCCAGGGGGCTGGTGTTTAACGCCCCCGGGCCGTGAAAATGCCACTAACGCCGCTCGGCGTTACGAGTAGTACCACTGCTCATAGTCTAAGGCCAATCTTTTTAATGTTTATCAACTCTTAAACGAATTCTTAAACTATATTCTAACCAATTCTTAGTCTAACCAATTCTTAAACTATATTCTAGTCTAAGGTATTTTTATCCAATCCTAAAGCTAGGCCTAGTTTAAGATACAATTTTCAAAAAGGTTTTTCAAATCATAAACTTACCTTCGCTTAAGGTCAACCAGAAACCGAGCAGCGGAATGCTCACTGTCGGGTTGGGTGGTATCCCCAAACGAGTGATCCTCAAGTTTGGTTTGCAGATCCAGTATATACGTTTTTACCTAGGCCACCGAATATTTATAGTTATACCCGCAAGGCCTATTTCTAATCTATATTGGAGGTCTTCTAGATGGTATTAGAAACCAACATCAATATGGATATATCTTAGAGTTTTTCTTGATATACTTAATAGTTCATCATTAATTTCCAAATGGGTATATCCTAGAGTTCTTTTAGATATTCTTAACAATACAAATTATTTCGTAATCTTCAATGTATCCATTTTAATCATGGTTCAATCATTAATAATCATTTTAATCAGTGGATTCATCATTCATAATCATCCATAATAATCATTCATCATAATCATCAACCAACATAACATCCAATGGCAAATAGCGGCCTAGTTTCGAGTGTTAACACCCTAACTTTCCGTCATGCATCAAATAAGGTTTTATTTTTCAAAATCATCATTTTTGTTGTGAAAAATCATCCTTATAATGATCATAATCAATTGGTATCAAAGATAGGATTTCGGAGCTCAAAATTAACATTTTCAGAAAGATTTTCGGAGCACAATTTTTGGGGATCGATCCAATAGTCTGGATCGATCCAAACTCTAAAAAAACTTCCCAGGGGATCGATCCAATGGGGTGGATTGATCCACCCTTTTGACTTTCAGCCACTGTTAATCTTCTTCAACCTTCAGTCCATTTTTTGGAAATACCATTTTTAATCACCGAACTTCAATTAAACTATATAGAGATGTTCTCCAAGGTTCATAGATCATTTTGGTATTATTAATTCATAGTTTTAACAACAATTTTATGGTTTGTGATTCTTGGTTATTCAAGCATGTCAAACACAAAACTCAACCAAACGACCATTTATGAACGTAGAAACAACCTATATGAACATTCTAGTCATTAGATATATTTACGAGCTTACCTTGAAGCTTAATAAAGGTTTTGAGGATTTTCCGGCGAAACTTCCGGCGATGATATCTCTCAACTCCGGCGACCTCACACTAATATCACAGCACCACTGCATTCTCCTCACTCCCAGCAACAGAATAGATAGAAAGATTGTGAGAAATGGTGAGTAATTGAAGGAATGGAGGTGGTCCTTATATTGGAAAATGGTGAAGGATGCTGCCAAGGATGATGTCTTGTTTCCTATTCGGGCGGCTAGTGGAGCGGGCAGCGATACTTCTCCGATTCCAAATGCAAGTCCCTGATTGGGACTAATTTGGTCCCAGTCGGGGTACACTTTTTGGTCCAACTTTCTCTGAATTGAAATCCGATTGAACCGTTCGGATCAGACAGTCAAACTCTACATAAGGGTATTATTTTTATTATTTATTGACAAACTTTATAGATCACTTATTTTTGGGTCCTTCTCAATAATGATTTAATTATCAATTAATTAATTCTGATAGGCCTATTTTCGGTGCGTTACAATTATCCTTAGTTGGGATCTGGACTAGCTGATAGTCGATTATCCAGTGTTGATAATCAATTATCAAGCTTGACAATTTTTGATCCCAAGGTTCCGCATCACCTGATAGTCGATTATCACTTTGTGATAATTGATTATCAAGTTAGGCACTTTCTGAGCTCAAAGTCCAGCAGAGTCTGATAGTATCACTGGGTGATAATTGATTATCAAGCTTTGCTACCAAACAAGAAAATTCAGCGTGACCAGATAATCAATTATCAAAACCTGATAATTGATTATCACAACACTCGGGTTATTGTTTTGGTCTTCCTAATTACGTTCAATCCTTTGAAAGACTATAATGAATATCAAAGGTTACAAACAAATATATATCTAAATGGGTAGCACCTATTGACTTCAACAGATTTCTAGATGGTTTCTTTTAACGAGTTTCTTGCCAAAGTCCTTATCATGAGAAAACTACGATCACATGGATTCAACGTAAGTTATGCCAAGTAATCTTATGAATGTAACTATATTGAATATACCTATAAATTCTAAAGCTAGAGGGGCAACGTACTCACCTCTTGAACGAACGGTTGATCGACGAAGAAAATGGTACGAACGGTGCTATGAACGGCACCACGTCGTCTCACGAAGGTACAAGGGACTGGTTTCCTTCTTCTCCTTCCTCTCTACTCCCGGGGTCCTCCATGCCGCCGCTCCTGCTGTTCTTCCGTGTGCCAAAGGAGAGAAGAGGAGATGGATGGTTTGAGATGGAGAAAACAAGGTGAGGGAGAGAGAGAGTGTGTGGTTATTAAGGGAGAGGAATAATGAAGGAGTGAATGTGAGAAGGGGAGTGGGAATGGACTGTGTAAATAAGAAGTTAAGGGGGTGGAGTTTCCAATGCTGCCCCATAAATCAAAAGTGACCTGAACGGTACACGCTTTTTCCCCGAACTTGTCCGAATCGAGATCCATTTGCGTTTTTGAATCAGATAGTCAAAACTAGTATTATGATGTGATCAAATAATTTTTCTAAAGAATTTTATTTTTCCCAACTCTGGTCCGTATTAATAATTAATTAAATAAATTAATTTATACTAAAAGGCCAGGCTGTAGGGCGTTACACAACATGCAAAAGAAGAAGCTCTTGATAAATTTAAAATTTACATGCAAGAGGTAGAGCTATATCAAAGTAGTTTGATTAAGATTCTTCGAACAGATCAAAGAGGTGAGTATTATGATCCAGTATATTTCCAATAATCTAGTGGTATAATACATCAAATTACTACACCTTACACACCACAACAAAGTGGTGTTGCAGAAAGGAAGAATAGGACCTTCAAGGAAATGGTTAATTCCATGTTGTCTTATTCAGGATTAAGAGAAGGATTTTGGGGTGTGGCAATGTTAAAAACCTGTTATTTATCGAATAGAGTTCCTAATTAAAAGATGAAAACAACCCCAAATGAACTCCGGTACAAAAACCACCAAACTTGAGTTATCTTAAAGTTTAGGGATGTAAGGTTGTTGTAAGACTTTCAGAACCTAAGAAGAAAACTTTGGGTGAAAAAAGTATAGACTGCATCTTCATTGGATATGTTATGCATTCTATGGCCTATAGGTTCTATATTATAGAACTCAATGACTTTGCATTTGTAAATACAGTTATAAATTCAGGAGATGATGTTTTTATGAAGAAAGGTTTACTTTTATATCCAGACCAAAGGATATGACTCATAGTTTGAAGGTTTCCAAAATGTACCTTCCACAAACTTTGAAATTAGCTAGGAAAAATACAGGAACAAGAAAAGCTAAGTCTTTTGGTAACGATTTTCAAATTTACTTGATTGAAGGATCAAGAAATGAGATTGAATTTCAATATTGATATTGCTTCAATATTGAGGAAGATCCAAAGACTCTTAGTGAAACTATGGCTTCAAGGGATGTTGTTTTCTGGGAAGAAGCAATACAAGATGATATTGACTCCATCATGTAGAATAATACATGGAAATTGACTAATTTACTTCCTAGATGCAAGCCTCTAGTATGCAAATGGATCTTCAAAAGGAAAATGAAGGTTGATGGAAGCATAGATAAGTTTAAAGCCAGATTAGTTATCCAAGGCTTTAGAAAAAAGAAGGTATAGATTTCGTTGATACATATGCACCTGTTGTTAGAATTTCAACAATTAGGTTGTTATTAGCTCTTGCAACTATACACATCCTGGTAATTCAACAAATGGTTGTAAAACCTGCAATCTTAAATGGTGTATTGGATAAAGAGATATAGATAACAGCCTGAAGGTTTTGTCATGCCTGTAAATGAAAGAAGGTTTCTAAGATGATGAAATCTCTTTATGGTCTAAAGCAAGCACCAAAACAATGTCGTCATCAAAAATTTGATGATGTAATTTTATCAAATGGTTTGGAATTAAAGCAAGTAGATAAGTGCGTATATAGAAGGTTTGATACTTCTAGACAAGGAGTTATCATTCGCTTACAAGTAGATGACATGTTAATAATATTTGGTACAAACCAAAATAAAGTTAATAACACAAAAAAAATTGTCCTCTAGGTTTGCCATGAAAGACATGGGGGAGGCTGAGGTGATCCTAGTTATAAGGATCAAGCATGAGAATAATGAGATCTCTTTTTCTCAATCACATTATATTGAGAAGATTTTGAAAAAAAATTAACTTCAATGATTGTTCTCTGGTGAGTTCTCATATTTATTGATCCAAATCTGAAGCTCTTACCTAATAAAGGTGTTGCAGTATCTCAACTTGAGTACTCAAAAACTATTGAATGCTTGATATATGCTATGATTAGTACTAGGCCTGACATAACATATGTTGTTGGAAAGCTTAGTAGGTATACTAGCAATCCTAGTTTGCATCATTGGCAAACTGCTAACCGAGTATTTAGATACTTGAAGGGAACCATGAATTATGGTTTAACTTGCACTGATTTTCCTTCAGTTTTAGAAGGATACTCGGATGCAAGTTGGATAACTAATACTCCCTCCGTCCTAAAACTTTCTTCCTAGAGCACTATTCCAACTTCACGGGAATTTATATTTATTTGTGTTTTTTCATGGCCTATATGATAAAATAAAATATTCTTGTCACCACTTGTTTTGTGGAACTTTTGATGTAGTTTTTAAATATGTATGTTTTATTTTTTATTTCTATACCAATATTTAAATAAAATAGATTGAAAAAACTTGGGATTTTTCTTCGTTTTGCGCAACGGGAAGAAAGATATAGGACGGAGGGAGTAATATGGAAGATCATTCTTCCAGAAGTTGATGCATATTCTTTCTCGGGGGAGGTGCAATTGGTTAGACATCAAAGAAACAAACTTGCATAACTAACTCTACAATGGAGTCTAAGTTTGTGGCTCTTGCAGCAGCTGGTAAAGAAGCTGAATGGTTAAGAAAATTGATAAATGAGATTCCATTGTGGCCAAAACCAATATCTCCCATATCTATCAAGTGTGATAGTGAAGCCACTTTGGCTAAGGCTTATAGTCAAGTTTACAATAGGAAGGATAGACACTTAGGTGTGAAACACAACATAGGTTCGTGATCGAGCTCATCATGCACGGTATGAAGTCTATCTAAATTTGTCATGCTAAAATTCTCAATTCCCATCTAATTATATGACATTGGATGCATGCAAAATTCAATGTGGGAAATCTTAACATCTAGGGATTGGACACATTAAGTAAAAAGTTGAAGTATGTCTTCTTAATAGTTCCTTTGAAAAATTACATATGCAAGTGCAAGAATAAAAGAGCTACCTATATGAGCTTGAAGTTTAACCGCATTAAGAAGTGGGGATCGGACTTTGCTTTGAAATACTTATGAAGGATTAGGATACAAAGTATATATTATCTCCATGTATTCAAATGAATACTAAGGGTTCAATTCTTAGAGATACCCTGATATTTGAATATTTGAAAAGTGTAATGTATTAACACTACAAGAAAAACTGTTTTTTTGTTGTACTTATTTTGCCGCACATAGGTAAATGTAGTAAATAATAAATGTGTATTTTACTGCCCCACAGTTACAAATGCGGTAATCATAAATTAATCACTTCCCACTTTGGATAAGTAATCCGTGCACATCATATACGCTGTAAATTTACAATTAGTACTCCGTATATCAAATTTACTCAACCCTTAACGCAGATAGACAATATAAAAATGGGGAAAAATGCTAGAGGTACACCAAAGGTGTATCCTATTTGTCCCCCACCCTCTCCATCACCACACAAAAAGGCAAGAAACTAAAACAAAATTAAATAAATAAAAATAAAATAAAATTGAATGGTGGATAAAGGGGTGGGGGACAAATGGGGTACACCTTTTGGTGTACTCCTAGCATTGCTCAAAAATGGGATATGCTAGGGGTACACCTTTAAGGTGTACCCAAACGTACACCACTTGCATTCATTTTATTTTCTTTTTATTTTTTAATTTTTTTTAAAATTTTCTTGCCTTTTTGTATAGTGATGGAGGGGGTGGGGATGTTTGGGGTACACTTTTAGTGAACCCTAGCCCCTGCCCATGGATCTCCCAGGCACAGAGTGAGCAGATGCAGCGACAGAGCAGGAATTGAAAGAGTGATAGTTTTTAAAAGCTACCACGAGCTATGACCAGCGAGAGAAACAAAGCCAAATAGAGAATAGTCTTACATCCGATGGTGTTTTCAAGATTCAAGGTAATAATTTCCAGACCCATAGTTGTTATCCAGTTTTCTCTAACTTTAAGCATTGATTTCGTGTTTATTGTCCAGTTTTTAGTAATATGATGTATGTTTTAGGGATTAGACAGATCTTTAATTATCTATAATCCTATTAAATTATTCATTTCAGTCTTGTTTTGATTTCGTATTTTTTATTCCTTGATTGTGCAATTGCGTGTTATTCCCTATTTGTCATGTGTAAGATTTAAGCAAGATTTTATTGTTTTGTATTTAATTTAATATTTGAAGGCTAATATGAATCTATTCTTAAGTGTGGCAATATATTTAAGTTTGTTCCATGTGAATACATGAACTTTCAATTTGTAACTTAATGTATTATTTTCTCTATACAGTTCATGTAAGTTAATTGCCATAATGTTTTCTTTGTATTGGTTAAGCCACTAAATTCCAGCAATAACTATTTCTCATACTTTAAATTGAACCAATTTCTAATGTGAATGCATGTTGATATGGACAAAAATCTATTTGGAAGTTGCAAAAATGTTCCCAGATTTTTAAAGATTAATGTTGTGCATCCATTTTACTATATTAGTGGTTCCACATAATGGAATTGCACACATGTTTAGGTAGAAGAGATTTAAAATTTTGTTTGTGTGTGTAGGATTCAAGCAAAAAAGTCATGAAGGAAATTTTTGACTATGAAATGTTTCATTTAGATAACACAATAAGAGAAGATGAATCTTTATAATACCCATTATATGTTACTTTTTCCCTAAATATTTACAAAATTATATATGGACAGGTTGATAAGGAAGAAGTATGCTTCAGAAGAACAATTGGAGTACAAAAGATGAGTATTTCTTTGATGGAAAACTTATCACCTGGGTATTTAATATTCCATCTAGTTAAGTTTTTTTACTCTCTTCTATTTGGAGCTATTTGATGAATGTTATTGGAAAACCTTTTAAGTGTTGTTTTATCAGGACTGGACTAATGACTTTACTACTGTGCTAGAATCTTTTGTTCTAATCCATACTATATATGGTGTACCATAGGGAAAGGTTAGGTTGATAAACTTTCACTTTGATCTCTGTCTTTGGTTATCTTTTTCCATGTGACAAGTAAATTCTTTTGTTGTTTTGCAGATAGTATCTCTAAGAAGTCAGAAAAGATTCCAGACACTTGATCTTTTGATAAAAGAACTGAAGATGCATTGCAGAAATAGGCAGAAATCATTTTCCCTGTGATAGGTTTGTTATAAACTGTATGGTATACTTTTTCCCTTTTAGTTGTATTCTGTTTTTTATTACTCCCTCCGTTCTCAAAAACACTTCCTCTTTCATTTTTTCCACTTCCAACAAAACACTTCCCTTTTCTATTAAAAAACCACTTTTACCATTACTTTTTCATACCCTACCTATCACATCATACTTTTTCTCTAATAATCTATCCATCACATCTTACTTTTACCCATCACATCAGAGGCAAAATTGGAAATCAGCTATAATTTAACACTTCTTTATTTTTTCCCTAAATCAAAATGGGAAGTCTTTTTGCAAACGGAGGGAGTAGTATTTTTTATAGAGTTCTTCCGTTATTTAGATTGATATGTGTTATGTGCTGACTATGAAATTCACTCTCTTAGAGTCATTGCTTACATGAAGTTGGATGACTCATTGGAGCTAAATATTGACTTCAAAGAGGATACAATATGAAAGAAATATAATAAAAAAACTATACTTGGATCATGTTGTGAATTGTTTTCTTAATCAATTGGTTTTGAACTTTTAGGTGCCAACTAAGGACTATTGCAAAAAAACTTTGACAGTAAATAGTGGTTCTTAAAGAGATTTTGTCAACCTTTGCAGGGTTTTAGTGGAGATCATGTGCTAATCATCCTCACTTAGGAATACCATGGCGTTAGGGATGCTGGTTGCAATTTAGGTTAATCTAAAATGTGGCTAGTGAATGCCACAGATTGTTACACGGAGAAACAACTTGCATAGTGAATGCCACAGATTGTTACACTGTAGAATTTAGGCTTCTTGTAAGCTTTCATGTTCCTCATAGATATGTTTTTTAGATTGACTTTTAGGACATTTTCTCTTTTTAAAGTGTTTAGTAGCATCAAACCCTGCAGTCTGTATTATGGTCTCGACCGTATCTCTAGCTCATGCTTTTTGCCCTCTTTTAAAATAGAGTATTTTGATTAATCTTTTCATTAGAGATGATGAGGACTTTTAAGAAGTCACTCTCTAGGCAGTATGACTTTGAGATGCTTTCTTAACATATAATAGCAATGTTTATTATACTAGTTGAACTACTTTTCTTAGCCTATTAGCTCAATGGTAGAGTGTCGTGTACTAAAGTGCACAGAGATGTGGGTTCGAGTCTCACATAGGCTTTTTATAAATTTAAAATATAAAAAATGTTAGTATTTTTGTATGCGTCAATATTTAATTAAAAGTACATATAAATGTGGCAAAACAAAGCATTAGCCACATTATATAAGTGGCTAATTTATTCATTAGCCGAACTTGTCTAAAAGTGCTATTTGCCCACATTTTTTGCAGCAGGGGTTCGAGGGGCAGTGCCCCCGAGCAGGGTTCAAGGGGCGCAGCTCCTGCGGAATCCAGGGGGCATGGCCCCTAGCTGGGTTCGAGATGTTGTGTTAAAAATTCTCTTGAATTTTAAATTTTTTGAATTTGGGTATAAACAAATTTCCAAAAAGTCGCCACTTCTAAGTTTCGCGCGATCATAGGAAAAGTTTAGAATAAAAGACACGACTAGACAGCTCTTCTCTCTGCTTCTATAAAACCCCGACAGAGTTTGGTCGAAATACATAGAGTTCGAAAGTTCATCACAATTCATACTTGTTCTTGATCAATTATTTGAGTTTTATCGGATTGATTTTTGGATTGAACGCCCAAAATAATCAATATGAAAGTGCTAAAAGATTAATTCGCGTTGTCTACCATTTTCCCAACACAAATTAAATACCCCGGAGTATAATTCAAATGAATAAAAGTTATAAAAATTTGATATATCAATTCGCGTTATCTACCATTTTCCCAACACAAATTAAATATAATTCAAATGAATAAAATTTATAAAAATTTGATATATCAAAACTATATTCTAATAAACTCAATTATATTAAGTTTATATTGTAACTAAGTAAGTTTATTTTTTTTAGAATTTGTAATCAAGGAGTGCATTTGATTTAAAAGAAATCAAAACAATTTTTTTTCAAGACGGAGGTAGTATATTTTTTTTCCTAATTTGTAATCAAAATATAAAAGTTAAATGGAGAAAAGAATTGGACGCGCGGAGTAATTAAATGTTTTCTTACTATAATGTGATGATGTATTTGCTTGGTAATGGTAAACATAACCCATTACCATTCAAATTCCTGACTTGTGCCCGGTTGTATATATCTTTGATTGCTCAGCTAAAATTGGTTGCTCTTAAAATAGAGAGATAAGTTGTTGGTCACTTGGTCCACAACTTAAATACTTTAGACCACATGCCACTTGTGTACGTATTTGTATATAAACTCCCGCACTTCCTTCTTTCTTCATCGATCCTCCAAATAATAATAAGCCTATTTTAATTTCCTTCCAGTACTTTTTTCTTCATCCAATTAGCAACAATAATCTGTGGAAGGAAGCTCGCCAGACAAGAGAATGGAGGTCGTCGGCGGCAAAGAGAAAGGGGCAGCGGTGGCGGCGAAGAGGCAAGGTATAAGGTGGGCGGACTTCTCTTTGAGGCTTCTGGCCTTTGCCAACACCCTTGCGGCGGCGCTAGTTCTTGGGTTGGACAAGCAGAGTAAGGAGGTATCCATGCAGGTTTTCCCCACACTTCCGCCGGTGAGTATTCCGGTCACGGCCAAGTGGAAATACATGTCCGCCTTCGTGTAAGTATTGATTAATTACTACTCTTTAATTAGCTGCAATATATTGCTCCATATAATTGTTTTGTGCTCGTTACGCCCATTTTATGAACGTTAATGCATAATCATTTTACATGAATTGGACCTAGCTAGCTTGTAACATTAAAGAAATCCAACTAAAGACTCATAAAACATATGATAAGGCCCACATTTGGTATGCACAAAATTGCACATCACCTCTTATATATACTCTATGTATAGACTTTGTAAAGTATCGAGCATGCCAATGGCCTTGTTATCCATAATCATCAACGTGACTTTCCCAGATAAGAAGTCACAACTTTGAATCTCAGTGACTGAATATTGACTCTTTTTTCTTCGATCACTAGGTTGAGAAAAGGTTAAACTAAATAGATACATTAGGACACAGACACTAGTATTGGTGTAAAATTGAGTAATTTTTTAGAGCAGTGGTGTAATTATATAATTTCGGAGTATTAACGTAAAATCACAAATTTCTTAGAGTATTTATGTGAATTATTCATATTTAAGGGGAGTGTATTTTGGTATTGAATTTTCAAAAAATGTCCTTTGATGTGATGGGTTAATGTAGGATTTGATGAGTAGATTATTAGAAAAAAATATGATGTGATAGGTAGGGTATGAAAAAGTAAAGGGATAAAAGTGACTTTTTAATAGAAATAAGAAATGTTTTTTGGGACGGATGAAAAAAGAAAAGAGAAACGTTTTCAGGGAGGGATAATATACTCCCTCCGTTTCTTAAAACTCTTCCTCTTTCATTTTTTTGTTTTCCTTAAAACACTTCCTTTTTCTATAAAAAACCACTTTTACCCCTATTTTTACATACCCTACCTATCACATCATACTTTTTCACTAATAATTAAACTATCACATCTTACTTTTACCCATCACATCAGGGGTAAAATTGGAAAGTCAACTAAAATTACACTTTCTTTATTTTGTCCCAAAGTCAAAACAAGAACCGTTTTAAGAAACGGAGGGAGTAGTATCTATTCATTTCTTTTCAACATATTAAACATGTAAAGTTATCACCTCATTGGGAATGGAAACTATATATGACCTCTCATATGAAATAGCCATTCTATCATCATAACGTTGGAGCACAAGGTTTTTGGTGAGTCTCACATTATATACTCCTACCGTCCCAAAAACATCTTTCCCTTACTTTTTTACTTATCCCACAAAATCATTCTCGTTTCTATTAAATGACTACATTTTCCCCTACTAATTTTTAATTTACATATCACATCATATCTTTTTTTACTAATAATCTACATATAACATCTTATTTTTACTCATTATATCAAGTACTCCCTCCGTCCCAAAAAGATTTACACGTTTCAAAAAAGTTGTGTCCCACAATCCTTTACCCATTTATATTAAAAAACCACTTTTACCCCTTACTTTTTCAAACCCTACCTATCACATCATACCTTTTTCCTAATAATCTACACATCACATCCTACTTTTACCCATCACATCAAGGGTATTTTTGGAAAGTCAACACAAAATTATCCCTCCCTTAATTTCAACTTTAGTCAAAATGGGTAACACTTTATGGGACGGAGGGAGTATATTATGTCAATAAAAAAATATCCCTCTTTTAAATTTCTTAATAGTCAAAATGAGAATATCATTTTGGGATGGAAGAAGTATATCTCTCCCTTATTTTTGGTTTTATGTTTGAGAGAGGGGTTTGTGAACCAACCGCAAAAGTCAGTCGCATCTCGTTCGCCACATTCGATCCTGAGTCAGTCTATCTCTCAATTAACTGGCCATACTCTGCACGTTTATACAGCTCATAAATTAAATTATCAATATAAGTACTAAGAATTTATGTATTTTTTTATTTTTTGTAGTCAATTAATTAATTTTAAACACACACACATATATATATAATTAAAATTGTATAGTATATTAGTTTGATAAAATATTATTTTGAAAATATTTTATAAACAGGTCTAGTAATATTATTTTTGTACCAATATCTAATATCAATTTTAATTAACTAGTGGTCAAGTTTTGTCGATTTTGACAATAAAAGTCAAAATGAGACAAACACGTACTTAAGATAAAATTCTGAAAAGTAAACAAAATGAGCTTTTAAAATTTGATGACAAGCCATATAATTTTTTTTTTTTTAAAAAAAAAGAAGGAAAGTTAAGATTATTTTGAAAAGTTCAAAAAATGATAGGATAAAGATTATTATTCAAGAGACCGAGAGTATATATTAAACTAAATTAAAGTGTTTAACCTGCTATATATCATCATTCCCATTTTTAATTTAAAATAATGGTTTTTAATAGATAAGAAGAGGTAGCTCCCATCATTCTCACACGTAAGGGATTCAAGAAAATAATGAGAAATATATGGTAATAATTTAAATATAAATATATGGCGTGGCGTGGTGTCCCCAAAAGGAAATAGTTTGGCCTAATACGGAGTACTCCATGTCGTAAACAAGTTGGTATTAGCTCAACTGTCAACAATGCATTTTGGCTGCATATGCATCAATTAAGTTCAATTGGCATTGAAACCTACTCTATCTCCCTTTATTATTTTGGTTGTTACGTTCTTAAATGTGATATCGTGTCCCAGCTGTGCAACGCTCAACACATTTCATTTCTTTTTAAAGTGTCCCTCTTGCATGTGTCGCTAAATGTTATTGTTAGATAGTTTTTTTCAAATGCAAACGTTAAACTTTAATGTTGCTGTCAAACAAAGCGTAATTCATTTATCAATTTATCATACATGATGTGATTTTTTTAACGATATAAATGATGTGATTATTATCCATGTAAATGCAACAGTACTCCCTCTGTACCAAAAAAGGCTCTCGGTTTTACTTGATACATAGTTTACTTGATACATAGTTTAACTAAAGTAAAAAAAGGAATTTTCTGAAATAGCATTAAAACATAATAACTTTTTCTAAATAGTATCATATGTTTTTATTTCACAATGTAGCACTTTTTAGTCATGATCCATTAGTCATTATTCAAGTAAATATTCACCATCACTAGACATTATTTCTTCTTCTGGACATTATTTAGTGTTATTTAGAGAATAAAAAAGTTTAAGTCATACATTAGGAAATGACATACTCCCTCCGTCCCAAAAAGTTTGTTACGTTTAGAAAAAAACTGCGTCCCGTAAAGTTCGTTACATTTCTATTAAAAAACCACTTTTACCCCTTACTTTTTCATACCCTACCTATCACATCATACTTTTTTTCTAATAATCTACCCATCACATCCTACTTTTACCCATCACATCAAGGGTATTTTTGGAAAGTCAATACTAAAATATCTCTCCCTTAATTTTCCAAAAAGTCAAACCGTCCCATTCTTTTTGGGACGGAGGGAGTATATTTTACTGCTATTTAGTGCAAATATTTCAAGTAGAAATATATGGTTGAAAGCGATACACAGGAGAGAATTAATGTTTGGGGGGAGTAAATTTTAAGTTTTTTATAGGTAATTATAAAGGAAAGTTAGATAAAAGTTTAAACATTGTTTTTGAACATTGTGATAACTTTATTTTAGGAATTTTAACTTATACTTAATGAATATCATATCAATGACAATTTAATTTCTCTGGCAATCGTGTAAAAAATGTAGTGGAAGACGGGAAGCTAAGTAGGAAAGGACACAAAAAAACGATGATCGTGTTTATTATTTGCCTCACCTGACTGGTCATGTACAATTTAAATGTTTGAAGGTACTTCGTGGTGGTGAATGGCATTGCATGTGGGTACGCGGCCGTCTCTTTGGCCATAATATGGGTAGATAATAATAGGGGACAAAATAGCGGTCGCACAACCACGTCATCGGCCGCCTTGATGCTCCTCCTATTTGACCTACTAATGGTGGTGGCCCTCTTTTCCGGCGTCGGAGCCACCACCGCCGTTGGCCTTTTGGGCTTCTATGGCAACTCCCATTTGCGGTGGAACAAGGTGTGCAACGTCTTCGGAATCTTTTGCGCAAAAGTCGGCAGCGCTATAACGGTTTCGCTCCTCGGTGCCACCTTGTTTCTCTTGCTTGTTGTACTTGCTACCTTAAAGCTTCACAATAACAACAAGCATCCTTAGTTAGATTTGTCCGATGTATTTTAAATTTTCTAGTATCTTTTACTCCCTCCGTCTCAAAAACTCTTTCATGTTTAATTTTTTGCGCATCCCAAAAAACACTTATATCCCGCTATGAATGCCGAAAAAATTTCAAAACAACTTCTACCTACAATAAAGAAGAAAGGTTGTAAATTTTAGGTATTTTAGATGTCGGTAGAAGTGTTTTATGAGATGCGCAAAAAATGAAACAGGAAAAACTTTTTGGGACGGAAAAAGTACATTTCTGTTTCTTTTTTTCTTTATTTCGAGATCGATCTCCTTTCATTAGTTACAATTGATTGGGATGATATATATGCATGCATTGTGTAATAATGTAATAATCAAGTTTAATCATATATATACACGTACGGGTTTACATCTATTATATACTCCCTCCGTCCCTAAATAAACTCCCGTTTTTGACTTTTTGAGGATTTAAGGGAAGGATATTTTTGTGTTGACTTTCCAAAAATACCCTTGATGTGATGTGTAAAAGTAAGATGTGATATGTAGATTATTATGATACGTATCGTATCGGATCAGGAAGGCTCAAAGGGCCTTCGAGCTTGAGAACGGGGGATACGGGAAGAGAGAAGAATGCGTCGGCAGGAAGCCGTGCAAGAGACGAGAGAGTTTAGGGTTTTGTATTTTATTCCTTGATTAAAGTAATATTGGTCCCTCTCCTTTTATAATGAGGAGGCGTCCCAAACCCTAGTAAACCCTAGTTTAATCTACGTTATCTATCCTGACGGTTCAAGAAAAGCGACGAGGTAAAGAACCGTAAAGAAACCCTCGAAGGAGCTTATAATTTGCTCACCTAACAAAAACTAAATACATTAATGAATAAAAGATGTAAATGAATAATTAAATAAAATAAGCTAATCCATCTCGAAGTCTCGCTGCCACCCCGGTGCTTGCCACACCCGTTCACTGTTACGGATACTGGCATCCTCGACTCTCGAGTCCATAACACTCTCCCCGCCTTCAGAACTCACCTTGTCCTCAAGGTGTAGATGAGGATAATGTTGACGAATAGCTTCGGCTGGCTCCTAAGTGGCGTCGTCCAAAGTGCCGTCGCTCCAACTGACGAGATATTGCTCCTTGGATTCCCCACGGTGTAGCACTGTACGAACTGCATGAATCTGAACGGGGTGGGAGGGTGGCCTTCCATCCACCAATTCGTCCGGCAATTTTTGTACTGGTATGGGGTCATTGGTCCCCCGAAATGGTCGAAGGACGGACACATGAAAAACCGGATGAATACAAGCATTGTCCGGTAGTTTGAGACAATAAGCCACGCGGCCTATACGTTCCACCACTTCGTAAGGCCCATAAAACCGAAGTGCCAATTTTTGAGACGAACGGCGAAGTAATGAGTGCTGTCTGTACGGTTTTAGGCGCAATAGAACTTGATCACCGATTTGGAATTCCACATCTCGCCGTTTGGAGTCTGCTATTGCCTTCATCCTGGCTTGGGCAGCCCCCAGGTTTGCCCGTAACTTCCGTAGAAGCTCATCACGTTCAACCAACATGGCATCCACCTCCTGTACCTTGCTGCTGCCCTTACGGTACGGGACCAAATCCGATGGCGGTCGCCCATATACTACTTGGAATGGTGTTATTTGAAGGCTCGAATGGAAGCTGGTGTTAAGAGAGTACTCCGCCCATGGCAACAAAACCGCCAGCGGTTGGGTCGGGCATGAGTGAATGCCCGTAAGTATTGCTCCAGAGTGCGATTGATGACCTCCGTTTGGCCATCAGTTTGAGGGTGAAAAGTTGAGCTATGCTTCAATGTCGTCCCACTTAGTGTATGCAGCTCCCGCCAGAAAGTACTGAGGAAGATGCGGTCTTGATCGGAGATTATAGTACGTGGGAAACCATGGAGTTCGAGAACCATGTCCGTGAACAAGAATGCGATGCGGTGTGCATCGAAATCCCCTGGCAAAGGTCCGAAGTGGGCGTATTTAGTGAGACGATCAACAACAACAAAAATCACCGAAAAGCCACGGGACACCGGAAGACCCGTAATAAAGTCCATACTTATATCCTCCCAAACACGCTCCGGAATAGGTAACGGCTCCAATAGGCCCGCCGGCGGTTGGGTTGAAAATTTGGTATGTTGGCAGACCGAACATGCTACGTTGTACTCCCTGACCTGGGCACTCATACGAGGCCAATAAAAAGAAGTGGCCAGCCGCTGGAACATGCGGTGCACCCCTGTATGGCCAGCGATACGAGAGTCATGATATTCCTTGAGAAGCTCTAGCCGCAAGGGAGAAGATTCGCCAATACAGAGGCGGTGGTTATACCGAAATAACCCGTCGAACACCGAAAAGGGGGATTGTAGAAGCCCCTGCTGAAATTGCGTGTGCATGCGGATCAAGTCGGGTTGTGTCTGGTTTTCCTTCTTAGTTTGCTGCAGAATATCATGCAGTGGGTGGGAAATGGCTAAAAATTTTCCAGGTGTCTCCTCCTCATGCCGTCTAGATAGGGCATCCGCAACCGAATTAGTTTTCCCCAGTTTATACTCGATACGGAATCGGAACCCCAACAACTTACGGACGTAAAACTGCTGGTCCGGTGTTTGTATAACTTTCTGCAATAGCTCCTTCAAACTCTTTTGATCCGTACGAATTAAGAACTCCCGGCCGAGGAAATACTATCGCCACTTCTAAACAGCCTCAACGATTGCGTGGAGCTCCTTATGATAAGTCGAGGCGGCCAAACGTCTGGGCCCAAGTTTCTTACTAAAATAAGCCACAGGATGCTCCTCCTGTAATAGCACGGCTCCGATTCCAGTCGCCGAAGCATCCGTGTCCACCACGAAGAGAAGTGTGAAGTCGGGTAACCGGAGAACAGGGGTCGAAGTAAGGGCCTGCTTGAGGTTTCCAAAGGCCGTGGTGGCCGCCGGGGTCCAAGAGAAACTGTCTTTCTTTAGGAGGTCCGTCAATGGCGCTGCGATATGGGGATAATGATGTATGAAACGGCAATAATAGCCGGTGAGACCCAAAAATCCCCGGAGTTGCCGAATGGTTTGTGGCAAAGGCCATTTGACCATGGCTTTTATTTTTGTGTCGTCCGCTCGAAGATGCCCATTGGTAATGATGTGTCCAGATATTCAATAGCAAAAAGTGCACTTGGACAATTTCACAAAGAAGAGGTGAGAAGAGAGCAAGCCGAGAACAACCTTCAAATGCCGTGTATGATCAACCAAGGAGGGGCTGTAAACAAGTATATCATCGAAGAAAACGATAACAAACCGGCGTAAGTAGGCGGCGAATAACCGGCTCATGCACGCCTCGAACGTGGATGGAGCATTGGTTAGACCGAATGGCATAACTCGGAATTCATAGTGGCCCCCGTGTGTGCGAAACGCCGTCTTATAGATATCCCGGTCGTGCATACAGATTTGATGGTAGCCAGAGCGTAAATCTAAATTTGTAAAATATTGTGCAGCCCCAACTCATCAAAAAGTTCGTCGGCCGTAGGGATAGGGAAGTGGTCTGGAACTGTGACCGCGTTGAGGGCCTGATAATCAACACAAAACCGATACGACCCGTCTTTTTTATTCACCAAGAGAACCGGAGAGGAGAACGGACTACGACTCGGTTGAATTAACCCTTGGTCCAACATCTCCCGTACAAGGCATTCGATCTCATTTTTCTGGAACTGAGGATAGCGATACGGACGAACATTAACCGGATTAGTACCCGGCTGTAGAAAAATCTGATGGTCCCCAAGGCGACGCGGCGGTAGACCGGAGGGCTGGGCAAAAACAGAAGCATAGTGTTGCAATATCCCACGAACAGTGTCCGGCAGATCCTTCGGCCAGGCTATCTCTTCATGCGGGTTAGTGTCCATGCATGGGGATACCAAGATCTCAAAAAATTCTGAAAAAACACTTGCGGCATGAATGTTGTGTAGATGATGTAAGGACAGGGGCCGAGGAGACAAACTGTCCCCTTTTAACACGACCGACGAATCCTACCAGGTGAACTCCATCGTTAAGTTTGCATAGTCGTGAGTCACTTTCCTGAGCAATTGTAATCATTGGACGCTAAGGACCACGTCCGGCCCGTGAATGGCGAGAACAAAAACATCCACTGAAAAACTCGTCCCTTGTAAGAGGAGCGAGACATTGCAACACTGACGGCTACAGACCAACGAAGCACCATTGTCGGCGTACACCCGAAAAACCGGAATATCCAGCACTGGAAGTTGTAACTTTTCGACTACGGAGGGGTGTATAAAATTGTGTGTACTGCCCCCGTCAATTAGTATGCTGACCACGACCCCGGAAATCATACTTGAAAGCTGTAAGGAGCGGGGTGCGGTAACCCCGGCCATGCTATGCAACATAGACACATCTGCGGCCAATATCGTGTCATCCACTGGGGTGTCCGGAGTGTCGTCATCATCCTCCAATAGCAACAAAAAACGACCACAACGATGGCTCTTCACCCACTTCTCGTCGCAATTGTAACATAATCCTTTTGCATCACGATCCTTTTTCTCGGCAAAGGATAAACGACAAATAGGGGGGTCGGTGGAGCCTTGACAGTGGCCTGCTGTTTCTGCCCAGGGAGAGGCAGTAAGGGAACGAGGGAGGGAGCCTGATAGGGTTTAATGGTTGGATGGTCGCGCCCCTGGACCACACGGGATAGTACAGACAACGCCCATGCGGCATGTTTTGCCTCCAACTCACGAGCTAAGGCAAAGGACTCCGAAAGGACTCCAACTCATGTTCTGCCACCTCCGTGACATGAACGAGGACCTTTTCGAACTCCTGCTGGTACTCCAAAACCGTGCCTGCCTGGTGGACCTTTGATAAGACCCCAAAGTAATCAATATAGTTTAATGGGTCGAAGCACAACTTGAACTGAGTAACGAATTCGGACCATGATTTGAGAAGCCGATTCCGTTGCTGCCAACGAAACCAATCTACCACCGGCCCCTCCAACATAAGGGACACTGCCAGGAGACGGGCATCTTCTGCGATGCCGTAAAAACAAAATACTCATGGACCTTGAATAACCAACCCAAGGGATCACTGCCATCGGACTTGGGCATGTCTAATTTTAGCTTGGCCATGGTAGGCTCGCCGCGATGAGATGATGGTTCGCCGGAAGAAGATGGCCGCTTATCGTCATGAGCCAACACCACCTCCAGTTGACGCTGAATTTTGTCAACGGCCTAGTTGAGGGTCTGCATGGCCGAAGTTTGAGACGCGATCTGCCCATCAATTTGTTCCTGGAACTATTGGAACCGAGCGGAAGTAACTGTGGCGGACTCCATGGAACTCAATGGAAGCACCAGTGATACGTATCGTATCGGATCAGGAAGGCTCAAAGCGCCTTCGAGCTTGAGAACGGGGGATACGGGAAGAGAGAAGAACGCCTCGGCAAGAAGCCGTGCAAGAGACGAGAGAGTTTAGGGTTTTGTATTTTATTCCTTGATTAAAGTAATATTGGTCCCTCTCCTTTTATAATGAGGAGACGTCCCAAACCCTAGTAAACCCTAGTTTAATCTATTTGAAAAAATATCCTTGTTTGACTTTCACGTACATAGTTAAAAGATGTTAAAAATAAAAACTATATAGTTTAAATATATTTAGAAAAAAACAAATCAGAGTTGTGAGTTACTCGTTCCTTTTTAAAAAGAAAATAAATTTTTGAGATATACAAAAAGGGAAAGGGTGAAGTCTTTTTTTGATCGTGACAAAAACGTGTAATTTTTTTTGTAGAATGTACGTAGATATAGTGTATATTTTTTCAGATGGTTTGAGTATTGTATGTATACCTGATATGAAGTATTACTCGTATTTTGTTAAAATACTTTTCGGAACAAAATAATATTTGTTGTTGTACACAAAAATTTATAATGAAATATTCAATTCATATGTACTATACGTAATTATACATATAGTTTCAAATATACGTGTATTTTAAAGTATTTTTGAAAATCATACGGATACGTGACTATAATTCGCGTATTATACATACGTAAGTATAATACGTATATTATATGCGTAAAAATTAATAAGAGGAAAAATATTTTGTATATTGAATTGTCTTGTGAATAGAAAGGTCTAACCCTTTTTATATAGGAGAGAGAGTAAAGCATATAAGTAAACTTTTATTCCTATCATATTTCTATTCCTACTATAACAAGAACTAAGCAAGCTAGGAAAGATACTAAATCGAATCTCAAAGGGATTCAGTTTCCTTCTTTGATCCGGCTTCCTTCTTCTGTCGCCAGCAGTCATGGAGATAAATCAATGGCCCAATTTCAATCGTAAAAATAGGAACGTGCGTTAAAAAAACCAATCAATGATAACTTGAAACGACGCAATGCATTTTTTTTAGCCACAACACCACAATCTGCGAAACACATCCCACTCTTCTCCTGAAAACCGACGCAGTGATTTAAACAAACTACCAAGTACATTGAGTCGCTGCAGCAGTATATATATGCCTCCAAGGTCAAGCTTCTTCAACAACTGCAAGATCCGAACAATAGGACTTGCAAGGTCAGTTTGTATGAAAACTGACGTGCCCTGTTTTTAATCAAGATGTTTGATTAAAATTCCTTCAACTTGGTGTTGTACTTGAGGTAAGGGAACCTTCAAGTATTTTCACTTAGCTCTTTGAAGAAGGACAAGTTTTTGTTGAGTTACAAAATGTCATATTTTATTCTCTCATTCCTTAATACTTTTTAGATGTTTTATATGCATTTTATACGTAAATAAACATACTTTGTTACATTTAACATTTTAGGCTATTGTTTACATTTTATATATAAAATGCATGATTTTAAGCATACTTATAATTTATAATTGTGTTGAAGTGTTGTTCTCATTGACACAACTATTTATATTGAAAAATGCTAGGGGTACACCAAAGGTGTACCCCATTTGTCCCCCACCCCCTCCATCACCACAAAAAAGGCAAGAAAATAAAAAAAAATTAAATAAATAAAAATAAAATAAAATTATATGGTGGAGAAATGGGTGGGGGACAAATGGGGTACACCAAATGGTGTATCCCTAGCATTCCTCATTTATATTAGATATATTTTGGAGCATAATCTCTTGCATCATGATGCCAAGGGGAAATGTGACGACGGAAGGAATTGGGCCACTTGACCAAATTCCAAATACAATTACCATTAAATGTGCAACAGCTGTAAGTCTCAAAAAATAAAGAGAAGTAATCATCCAACAACCAGTGTTTTAAAGACCGGACCGGACCGGCCGGTCCAACAGGTCGACTCGCGAACCGGCAACAAATCCGGTCCGGTTCACTGAAGAAACCCGGCTCCCTTTTGACCCGCCCAAACCTGTCGGACCCGGTGAACCGGGTGACCCGAGTCGACCCATCTGGTTCCCGGGTTTGGGCTTAAATCTACATTTTATTAAATTTTTAGACATAAAAATTGAAAGTGGTGGCTGGGAATCGACCCCAGCACCTCCCGTATACTAGTACAAGTTGTCATCGAAGTGAGCTACTCAATCTTTGTTGAAAATCTAGGTATCAATCATATGTATTTATAGTTTGTGCAAGTGTGAATTATTTGTATTTATGAACTTTTAAAATAGTTTTAAAAATTGAGAATAATTTAATTTTTATTTGAAAATAAATATACTCTGTATATTTTATATTTAAAAAATTGTTGTCTTCAAAAATTAAGTAATATTATTAATTACGGAGTATAATTTAATATGCTATATTTTTTTATTTTCAATCATTTTAATCAACTAAATATTAACTTTAAAATGTCATATGTATATAAGAATAAAATATATAGTCTTTAATTTTAGAAAATATGAGTATCGCCTTATTATTTAAGTATTTGTTAGAGATTCAGTATTAACTTTTCATAATAATAAAAATAATAAAATAAAAATCGAAGGTGTGAAATATCATATGTATAAGGATATTAAAAAAGAGATGGAGAAATAATAACATAAATTAAAATATTTTATTAACTAAAAATATCTAATATATCATAAAATATTATTATCAACATAGTTGACCGGGTCGTTGACCCCCGGTTCAACCGGTTCGACCGGTCAACCCTTGACCCACTACCTCGTCCGAGTCGACGTCCGGTCCGGTTTTCAAAACATTGCCAACAACAAGATCCATCTTGAAGTAACCACCTCGTAGGCCATTGATTTCAAAAGACTACTTCTCCTACTCAACTGCAAAGAAGTTTCGCAAATTATATCGTACATCTGGTTGTACCTATTTTTAGGTACAACCGGCTAATTGAAGAAGGGAATAAGATGGAACTGAAGCCGCCGGAATTACTGCCGCTCCTCTATTTGCCGGGTCGGGTCACCGTAGAAGAAAGACGGAAGGCGCCGGCGGTGATGACGAGGAGCAGTGAAGACGGAAGACAATGGAGGAGCGAAGATAGGGCGAAAATCAAGAGAAAACGATGGAGAAGGAAGATCTAAGGAGAAGGTGGCGACGGCGTTAGGGTCGGGTCGAAAGAAAGCAGCTGGGAGGAGGGGGGTGAAACCCTATTTGCATAGAAAAGGTTATTTATGGTATATGTTTTATTTTATTTTAGAATGAGCATTAAGTTATTTGAGAATGAGTACTATTTTTATTCAGAATGAACACTACATTATTTGTGGATAAATATTATAACTGTATTGAATAAATGTGTGAAAATGAGTGATACATTATTTTAGAATGAGTACTGCGTTATTTTAGAATGAGTACTACGTTTTCAAAATGAATAATTATGTTTGTGCGACAATGAGTACTACTTTACTTCACAATGAGTACAACCCGAATATACCTATTTCTATGTACATCCGGTTGTACCATATACATTCTCAAGAAGTTTTACTTCAATTAAAACACAAATAATTCTGATTTTTTAATTATAAAAGAGATCTAAAGGCTAAAAGAAAAGGGGGACAGAAACGGAAAAAAGAGGGGAGCACGGAAACAGAGAGCGGAGAAAAGGATGGCGGCGGCGACTGGTCTGATGGTGCAAGCTTCAGGCGTCATCTGCTGCCAGCGACATGCGAAGAAGACAACTCCAGGGAGCAATCCTTTTACTTTTCAATTTTATTTTCTCTGAATTAGGATTTTGAATTTGCTTAATTTCAAAATTTATGAATTTGATATCCAATATTAAATATGTTTATTTTCAAATCTTGTTTTTGTGTTGAATGTTTAAGTTATATTATAAGTGGTAAATTGTTTGAGGGTTGATGTTGAATTGTCCAAATATGATTATTGATTGATTATTGTCTCTGAAATTATAAAATCTTCTTAAGCTAAATTGTTTGACAAAAAGATATCTTTGATTGTTGAATGAATTTGAATTTGAAGGAATCTTAGCTCTGCGCTACTGTTAAATCTAAACTCGAAAAGGTGTTCTGCAAGGGGATAGAGAGCTCTCGTCTCTGAGCAATGACAGCGAGGAAGGAGGACGGCCAAGGAAGAAGAAATCGAATACGATGAACAATCTATAGAGTGGATTGGAAACCCCGTGCACTGGAGAATCATCAGTGGGTAAGAATCCATCTCCTATGTCTGATTCAATATTGGTACCAAATACCCTAGATGTGTGCAACTCCAGATCTATTTTACTATGTAATGAGGAGGAAAAGCTGAATCTGGAAACAAAGAAACAAACATCTGAAGGTGAACAAGTGAAAACTTATGCTGAAATAGTGGGGAAGACAGAGATAATTGAGTCAGATCTCAAATATGTACAGAGGGAGGACCTAAATGGAACTAAGATAGCCAGACTAACAAAAGAGGATGTCATAGAGATGGGCAATTACTAGGATGCAGCTGCTATATGCTGTGTTCTAGGAGCCAACCCCCCTCTAAAGGTTATGGATGGTTTTGTAAGAAGAATTTGGAAGGATTACAAAATTGCAGAAATCGCCAACCTGCGCGAAGGTCAGCTTTGAATAGAAAGAGGACAGAGATGAAATTGTGAAGAGGAAATACTATTTCATGGACAATAAACCAGTTCTTGTGCTACGACAACCAAAGCAAAACTGGAATATGCAAGAATCCAAATAGAAGTGAGTATGCAAAGCAAATTCCCAGAAAAGGTGACCTTCATAGATGAGGATAACAGAGTGGTTACCCAGAAACTGGAGTATGAATGGTGCTCGGTTCAATGTACACACTGCAAGAAGATAAGCCACTTTGGGGGAGACTGCAGAACCAAAGTGGAAAAACAGTTTCAAAGGAAAATGATATGGATGGAAACTAAAAAAGAATGATCAAATGAAAGGGTGAAAAGAGATGGTAAACAAACAGGAAGAGATGCAAGAAAACATCATCCAGGAAAAACCAAATACTAGCCTGGATAATGATGGATTTCAATTGGTGGACAAGAGAAAGAGTGCTAAAAGCAGCTATCTGTTTCAAGAACAATTTTATGAGGGGTCAGTAATAAACAGAATATTCCATGATGCCCCCTATGAGGGGCATTATCCATTCCTCTCATGATTGGATGCTAGAATACTAGGGGCCTCAACAGCCCCAATAAGCAAGAAGAAATAAAAAGGTTTATTAGTAAGAATAATATTGGTCTCATGGCCATCTTAGAGACCAAAATAAAGGAAAATAAAGTCAAGAAAGTAGAAGGAAGAATAACCAAAGGTTGGAATACTTGAACAAATCATCAGGAGCACTACCTAGGGAAAGTATGGGTGACATGGAATCCAGGAATGTTTGAGGTCAAGGAAAATGACAAAAATGATCACCGTATCCATTGTGAGATTAGAAGGATTGGAAGGGAGGATAATTTCTTCATCACCTTTGTATATGCTCAAACCGAACCAGGCAAAAGGTTGGACCTATGGAGGAAACTACTGGAAATCAACACCAACATCAAATGACCTTGGGTAGTAATGGGGGACTTTAATTGTGCTTTACATATAGAGGACAGACAAGGGGGAAATCCCATTGGAAGGGAAGACATAACAGATTTCAAAAACTGTGTGATAGCTTGTGGGTTAGAAGAAATGCCTACAAAAGGGGCATTCTTCACATGGTCAAATAGACAAGGGCAGGGGCATAGGATATACTCTGAAATTGACAGGGCTCTTTGCAACATAGACTGGATGAGTACCTATAACACCAAGGTAATTGTCAAAGAAGAGGGCCTATCAGACCATACACCCCTCATTAAATATACAAGCTATGGGAAACCAAGCAAGAGCTTCAGATTTTGTGACGTGTGGATCAGGGATCCTGAATTTCCAAAACTGGTGGAAAAGGTATGGATGGAGAACATACAAGGTAGGCCAATGTATAGAGTTTGTAAAAAACAGAAAGCCCTCAAAAAACCTCTTAAAGGACTACAAAGAAGCAAATTTAGAGGGCTACAAGAGGAAATGTAGTTAGGGATCAACTAGAAAAAACCCTAGCAAAGCTAAAAGGAAATCCCAATGATGGAGAGCTTATCGAGGAAGAGAAAACACTAATTCAGAGATTGCACACAAAACTGAAACATTCATCTATGATGATTAATCAGTTATGTAAAGTGGAGTGGATTAAAAAAGGGGACCAGAACTTGAAGCTGTTCTACTCTTGGATTAAAAAAAAAAAGAATCCAGAATTAATTGTTAACCATCAAAAACACAGAGTGGGAGATAGTTGAAGGGGATAAGAAAGTGGCTGAGGTTCTGAATGACTACTTCAAAAATCAGTTTGGAAACCCTTGTGAGACAGAAGCCATAAACAGGGGGGCAATGCTAAAATGTAAGAAGCTTAACCCTATACAACAACTATGGCTCATAGAGAAGGTAAGAAGGGACCAAATTAAGGAAGCTATTTTCAGCATACCCAGTGGGAGAAGCCCTGGTCCAGATGGGTTCAGCAGTGGGTTCTTCAAACATCAATGGAGTCAAGTTCGGGAAGTAATAACAGATGTTATTTTGGATTTCTTTGAGAATGGGATGTTTATTAAGCAGATTAATGCCACCTCAATCACCGTGATTCCTAAATCTGAAGCACCTAGGGAGGCAAATGACTACAGGCCCATAGCATGCTGCAATGTTATATACAAGGCCATCTCAAAAATAATATGTATCAGGCTCAAAAAGATACTTCCAGAGATAATAAATCAAAACCAAGGGGCTTTCATCAAAGAGAGGAAATTAGTTCATAATGTATTACTCTGCCATGAGCTAACTAGAACTATAAAAGGAAAGGAATTTCACCCAGATGCCTCATGAAACTGGATATTAGAAAAGCATATGATCATGTAAGCTGGAAGGCAGTCATACATATTATAGAACTGCTAAATTTTCCCCATCAGTTTGTGAGCTGGATTGAACACTGTATTTCTACACCTTCATATTCTGTTCAACTCAATGGAGAAGCTCATGGGTACTTTGCAGGGAAAAAAGGGCTTGGGCAAGGAGACCCCCTCTCCCCACTACTCTTTGTCCTAGACATGGAATACCTAAGTAGGCTTCTTTAACAAATGGCCAAAACAAAGGAGTTCAAATACCACCCAATGTGCAAAACCCTTGAATTGGTAAACTTATGCTTTGTTGATGACCTCATCATAGTATCTTTCTCAAAATTAAGTTTTGGAATACCAATTTGGCAATTACTAAGGCTTGTGAAAACATGTCTACATATTGCTCTCCACCCGTCTGATCAAACATGTCAGTGGAATTGGCCTGACGAGGAACTTTACGTCGTTGGGGTGGGAACCAAATCGTCGTGATTCTCGTTGTGACAAACTCAATCGTGGTAATTTGGTATGAATCCGAACTATACTATGTGTTCTAACATCTTTGCTTATGATCTAAACGTAACCTTCTTACACTTCATGCATGGGCAACACATTTTCTTGTTCTGCATTTTATAGATATTCGGACTTGACACACAATACTTTACGAACCCTTCAACATTATCCTTCCATTCTTGACTAACAACACATTCTCTCTCATACTTTTTGTACATCAAGTCACGATTTTCGAATGGGGGGCTCATATTAAAAATGCCTAGCAATTGAAAGACATTAAACAAGAAACTTTATGTACGATAAACGTAACAATCAACAATCTTGAATGACAAATAAAAAACAATAAATCTAACATAACTCTAAGACTTTGTAATTCAAACTTATGAATGAAATAAAATACTGTAATTTTATTGAAAAAAAACATTCAATTACACAAAATTTCAAGTCAATTCGAATCAAATTACTATTAATTTCAAAGAATATGAACTTAATTAATTTCAATCAAATTCAACATACTTTCACCCATTTAAAACTTATATTCACCAAAAATGCACTTGATTTCACCAATTTCAAGTAAATTTCACCCAAATTCATTAAATTTCACCTTTTCATGTCATTATAAATCAACTTCAAATTAACTAAACTAATTTTAACTCAATTTCACAAAACTATATTCAAATTTACCTAATTCCATGTCAATTTCAATCAATATCAAAGTAAATTCACATAATTTCAACTCAATTTCACCAAAAATATAAATTGCATAAAAATAAAGAAAAAGACCTTGAAATTGTGGTTTGGTAAGAGGGACTACCGCTCGGACGGTGGTGAAAGTGAGACAGGGTGCTGCGATGCGAGGCGAGGTTCTGCGACAGTGGTGGAGGACGCCGTCTAGTGGTGCGAGCGGGGCGGCAGACGGAGGGGTGGTGCAAGCGAGGCACTAAAATCCTGGTGTCTCGCGTGTGTGATTGCTTTTGGAGGTGGAGGCCAACGTGAGTAGGTGGACGGTGTCTAAAGAGGGGCAGCGAGGTAGAAGCCGGGAAGGGCGGCGAATCGAAGAAATGGCTGAAGCGGAGAACGGAATGTGTGGTAAGTTGTAAATCAAAAATAAGATGAAGATTTTGCTAAAAACTCTGCGACAAGTGCATTTCAATTGCTGATTTCCGTAGCAAATTTGTGACAGAAAACGTTTTCTTAGCTGATTTGAGGCCAAAATCTATGATATCACTTTTATTTTCAATTTTTATAAATCAAAATTTGTTGTCAAAAGTATTTATTTTAATTGAGTATATATATTTTATATATACTCTACTAAGGATACGTAAATTATCCAAACAACAATACAAGTAGTAGATTTACTTCTTAAATTGAGCATTCTTGTAACATTTCCCCACATCCCTTTTGTTTTTACAATACTTAACCAATTAGTACTTTATTAGTACCATTCCCAAGAATACTTAAAGAGTTTAATTCTTCTCGCTGCGCTAAATTGTATGGGTTTTAAACTAAGTATTACTCCCTCCATTCCTAATTATCTGTCTTTTAAGGTTAATTCACGTTTTTTAAGAATACATTAATTTTTTAGTGTAAATCCTAATATGCCCTTAATTAATCCGAAAGCATACCCGTATTAATTTAATATTCCTACTGCGCAGTATTCCTACTCACACAACATTATTAATATGGCACTTGTTTTCATAGTAGCGGTGTCCACTCCCGATGGAAAATACAAACTAATCCAAATCTTCATTCTCCTTCTCCCATGCAGTCTCTCTTTAACAAAAAATTCCCTATCCTTTTTTTCTCAAATTTAACTGAAAATTTTGTATAAAAATTTTTTAATCTATACTCTCCCTCCAAAATTCCTCAATAAGTTGGGTATAAATTTCTCTCTCTGGGAGTAGAAACTTTCTACGTGATACAACTACACAAGTATGAATTTAAACATAGATTTGAATTTAAGTCCTCCACATAACAATTTTGAAGAACTAATTAATCTCAATTTAACTCCTACAGAGCAAGAACCATAAGTGATGTTGAAAAATTTAGGCAATACCTATTTGTATAAAGAGATTTGAAGTTGAAGGGATTCTTTTTGGAGTAAGAAAAAAAAACTTGAGAGAGAAGAACAGTTACTCCCTACGGTGGTGTAGATTTCCCAAGAAAAATACATTTAGTATTTGGTTCATACTCCCAAGGAAATTACATTTACTCCGTACTTAAAACTTGAGTTGTATTTCTAAAATACAGAAGGGTAAATAGTCATTTCACTACACATTATTGCATTGGATCTTGTAATGGACAGTTATTTGTGAACAAATAAAATTTCCATAATGGACAGATAATTAGGAATGGAGGGAGTACATACTATAGGACAATATTGTCATATCCCTTTTTTTACAATAAACACATTATGCCACTTTTGTCTCTATATATTATATACTCCCTCCGTCCCAAAAAGTTTGTTACGTTTAGAAAAAACCGCGTCCCGTAAAGTCCGTTACATTTCTATTAAAAAACCACTTTTACCCCTTACTTTTTCATACCCTACCTATCACATCATACCTTTTTTCTAATAATCTACCCATCACATCCTACTTTTACCCATCACATCAAGGGTATTTTTGAAAAGTCAATACCAAAATATCTCTCCCTTAATTTTCCAAAAAGTCAAACCGTCACATTTTTTTTGGGACGGAGGGAGTATATAATACAAAAAGACCTTTTAAATCGTTTATTTTTACCTTTTTGCATTGGTTTTGAACCGATGTAAAAGCCAGCAATGCAAATGCTCAGGTTACTTTTTGCATCGGTGGTAAAACTGATGCAAAAGCCTCTTCCCAGAATGGCGCCATTTCTGGGAAGGAGCATTTGCATCGATTATTTGGTAATAACCGATGCAAATGCCTAATCTTTTGCATCAGTTATTACTAAATAACCGATGCAAATGCCCCTTCCCAGAAATGGCGCCATTCTGGGAAGAGGCTTTTGCATCGGTTATTTGGTAATAACCGATGCAAATGCCCCTTTCTCATTTCTGGGAAGAGGCTTTTGCATCGAATATTAAACTAGTTTTTTTTGTTTGCTCACAATCTACTACATTTTCAATTTTGCACAGAATTCTGTGCAAAATATACAAATTCAATAACAACGAACACAAATATATTCACAAAACCCAAATGTCACAAATCAAATTAAACCAAAAAAATAAACATTTGCCTCCATCACTTGTACATCTTAAAAAATATCAACATTTACAAACTAAGTTTTAACAACACAACTAAGAGTCAAACAACTACACTCTTCTAACATACAACTAATACTATACAATACAATACAAAACAAAACTTACACTAGTTCATCGAGAAAACCCCCCGCCCAAAACTCTCTAACCTCTCCTCATTCGGATGTGGTATAGGGCGAAGTAAACTGAAACACCTGGAATACGAAAACAACATACAACATAAAGTTTAATAATCTATGAAAAAGAAAATGATGATGAAAACTTCATTAGTTTTAAAACACACTAAAATAAACTTACATCGTTAAACGGTAAAGAACTCTGAGCATAGAAAGTGACGATGAGCCATAAAAATCGCATCGTATAATAAAAACACTCAACGTTCCCTGGTTGTTGGGGTACTCCGGGAACATCAATCCAATCCGGTCAAGCCTTAAGTTGAGGCATGTGCCGTTCCCGAAGTAACCACCAAGACCTTTAATACATGGAAAAAACAAATCAATAAGAAATAAATATCTTAGCAAATAATAAATTTCATTAATAAGAAATAAATTTCTTAATACTTACTCGTTGACAAAAGTCTTCAATTTCATTTGCTTATGCCCTCCGGTCGCCTTGATTGAGTTCAGAAAATACACTTTGTTTTCAAACAAACGTATTACAACTAACACCTAATGACGCCTACAATTGAAAAAGTGTTCGTCATTAACTTAATAATCAATATAAAAAACCGAAATACATATTGCAAATGGTTTAGAAAACATACAATTTCGATAGATACAACGACATAAGTATCAAGGCCGCGATTGATAGGACTCGATGCTCTATCCAGATACTGGCGATCTCCAAAATCTACCACATACGCCATGTTATCCGGACATAACAACCCGACAGTCGTGATGTCGTGCTCCATCATATGATCCCGCAACAATATAGTAATTTCACAAGTAAATAATAATTACAATTATAACAACGGCCTGGTTCCATGGCCACTGGATTCCAGTGGCCATAGAAGCCACTGCCCCCAATGGAGCTCCGTTCATAAAATTGATGATTCCTACCCCCTCTAACCCCCCCGGTAAACCCTCCCGCCAAGTCCCGGCCCAAACTAATCACCCCACCTACGTCAATTACACCTCGTAAGTATAAAGTCAAAAGTTTTGACTTTAAAGTCAATTATACTTACGAGGTGCAATTGACGTAGATGGGGTGATTAGTTTGGGTCNGGGGGGGGGGGGGGGGTCAGAGGGAGTAAAAATCATCAATTTTATGAACGGAGCTCCGTAGGGGGGTAGTGGCTTCCGTGGCCACTGGAATCCAGTGGCCATGGAACCGAGCCGTTATAACAAATAATTATAATTTACAATAGTAATTTATTCGTACGTAGTGCTTGACATACCTAAAGAAAACAATGATGATGGTCTAATCGACCTCCTCCCATCGCATGAACTCACGTATATTCTCCGAATGCATCCTCAGCTTCGTCTCCTCTGAATAGAGCATGCACTCGGGATCGAGAATGACGCTGATGGTAGGCAAAGAAGATGTGCGTGTCAGCCACTGACAGAACTCTCAGCACCTTGGCCTGAAAGAGGCGTATGAGCTCCGGTCAACAACATCATGTACGGGAGAGCTAGGAGGAGCAGTGGGGCGTATGCTGAGAATAGGATGAAATTTGGTCGATGAGAAGTCGCCATGTCGAGCCGTGTGCACTGGGGCTACGAATATTTTCAAAAAAAGATACGTGAAACACAGCCCAAATGATGTTGAATAAAAAAGAACTAAATTTATTTACTTCTTACATCTCCAAGGCCCACCAACGACTTTGGCCATGCAACGAAGCTCTCCTCGCAATCTGCGATAGTCTCTATATGTTCAGTCGGACAAGAAATGGTATATTCACCAATTCCAGGATGCACAAGGGTCACAGAGACCTTAACCTGGTGGGGAAGGAGGGAAACACCGTGCACCACATCTCCTGGTGCACGTGGGAAAACTGATCCATGTGCCACTATATAATCGGCTAGATCAGAGATCCTCAAGTAACAAGCAGCAACCTACAAAAAAAATTAGGTAACTAATGTTAGAAATAAGTAAAAGTAAACCGAACTTGAAACCTAAATTGTAAAATATGTGTACATCAGGGAGATCGGCGAAGTCAACAAATCTGTAGAAACCTTGCTACTACGCTGCCCATAATGAGGTGTTACAGAAGGTGTGTGCTACGACATGGATGCAAAGTTTGGAGCACCCCTGGACACAAATAGTCCATACTACTGCAAAAGGGAAAGAAGACGCTGCAAAAGATCCTTCTCAGTCATATAGTTACCTTCAGGCTTACGGGGCTTCATGTTGCCTTTGAAAACTTTACGTAAGCCCGAGTATGACCCAACACCCCTCGTCTGCCGCAGGTGCTTAGCAGTCCGTAAAGCTCTAGTCAGTACATCATTGTGCCCATCTGGAACAAAGGTACCGGCTGCGACCTCTTTCTTCAGCTGGACCTACAGTTAAGAAATAAAAGAAGTAAATAAACTGTAAGCAAATAATAAACAAGTAATAAACAAATTTATTGATGTAATTGTAGATTATATGCTTACTATTCTATCACGAATCTCCATCTGTGCAGGGTCCGTAACTTCTGGCTGCTTCCCAGGGGTGTGACCTTGCAACCAAGAGTCCTCCCGTCCCAGATGAGAACCCAACTCCGTAGACGACCCAGCGATATCAGCAGAAGTGGTGGCCTGAGAAGCTGCCAACTCATGCTGAAGCATGGCATATTCACCCCGGCCCCATAAAGTGCGGATAAGGATTCTTCTTCTGTATATCCTTGTTCTTCTTGCTCAAAGCCTAAAACAATTTTTTAAAATAAATTTATATATCAGTTAATTTCATTCAAAGAACGTAATTATGTTTTACCTTAGCTTCCTCGGTCTCGTTTTGGGTCTGAAACTCTTCCCAATGCTCTGGCTCTTTGAAGCTATAAAGATGAAAGGGAGTCTCACCGTAATGATCCCCACCATCCGTCATATAATGTCCTCGTAAATATGTACTGAAAGCACGAAATCTCGACCCGGCAACCTTCATGACATGTTGAACCCCATCGGGCGGTATCACATATATATCTTACAAGAAAATGAAGCAACAACTTATTATATATAGAACCATGTAACAATTAAAGGAAGCAGATAAGGATGCATAAAATGGTACGTACCCGAACCCTATCTAGTACCGTGGCCTTCAGGTCTTTCGGGACATCATGCCAATTATTATAAGTAATCGGCACTCTCGATCAGGCCTCAAACCCTACAAGCCCAGTAAACTCCGAAACATACGGTCCACGTACAGGCTCCCCCCTCCCATTCAAGCTCTATAGGCGGGTGACCCTCCCTCCTCCTCTTATAATGAGTAAATTTTAAACGGGTATCTAGGTCGATCAATATATGTTATTTATATATTATAAGATTTCAGATCATGTAGAATGAAACAAAAGGTAATTAAACAATCTATATTTCAAATGCAATCATATCACAATGTCACATGTGAAATTTGCACTAAATAGGACTGCAACATAATGACTTACCTAATCTAGGACTTAAACTTTTTCATTCCCTAAATAGGACTTAATAATGTCTTCGTGGAAGGAATAATAGCCAGCAATGATGGACATTTACTTGAATAATGACTCTTGGAGACAAATCCCGGAAGAAGGTCATTGGTAAAGGTACGATAGGTATTTCAAGTGATTTTTTAATAAATGATGTTTATTTTGTTGATGGCCTAAAGTTTAATTTAATTAGCATAAGCCAAGTTTGTGACAATGGCCACAAAATTGAGTTTAATGCAAATTCCTGCATTTTATACGGCCAAAACAAAGATGAAATTAGTTTTGAGGCTAAAAGAGATGGATAATTATACAAGTTCAATTCCAATGACTTGAGCAACTCAAAAATCACTTTTCTTACTACTTCGCTTGAATTTTCAATATTATGGCATCGTAGACGAGAACATGCTAGTTATGATCTTTTAAGAAAACTTTACTAAAAAAAACTTGTTGTTGGGCTACAAATGATGAGCATACCTCCTTCTCGTTTTTGTGATGCATGCTCTCTCGGAAAACCACATAAAGCATCATTTAAACCCATCAAAATAGTTTTAACATCAAGGCCACTTGAACCATTGCATATGAATTTATTTGGGCCCGTAGATGTTCAATGCTTGGGTGGAGCTAGTTTTACTTTTGTCATAGTAGATGATTTTTCTCGTTACACATGGACTATAGTACTTGCTAATAAAGATGATGCTTTTAATGCATTTGTTAAATTGTGCAAGAAAATCCAAAACGAAAAGGCCATACTATAACATCCATTAAGAGTGATAGAGCTAGAGAATACCGAAATACCAACTTTGAAACATATTGTGCTGAACATGGTATTTCTCACAACTTCTCGGCTCCAAGAACACCTTAACAAAATGGAGTTGTTGAAAGGAAGGATAAAACATTGCAAGAAATGTCAAGAACCATGCTAAATGAGCATAACTTGCCTCAATACTTCTAGGGAGAAGCGGTCAACATGGGATGCTACGTTCTAAACCGGGTATTACTTAGACCTATTATAAGAAAAACCCCTCATGAACTTTGGAAAGGTAGAAAACCAAACATTACCTATTTCAAAGTTTTTGGTTGTAAATGTTATATCTTGAATACCAAGGATCACTTAGGCGAATTTGAGCCTAAATCAAATGAAGGAATCTTCCTTGGATATTCAACAAATAATAGAGCATATAGGGTATATAATAAATCAAATCATAAAGTAGAAGAATCTATGCATATAAAATTTGATGAGACCGATCCATTTGGGTCGAGTAAGGTAGTTGCAGGTTCTAATGAAGAAGAAGAGGAGGAAGAATCATTGGAAATTCCTGCACAAGAAGAAGAAAATGAAGAAAAGAAACTTCTAAAGGCACACAAGCACTTGAAAAATCATCCAAGAGACAATATGATCGCAGATATTGAAAAGGGAGTTAGAACTAGGAACAATTACAACCTTTGTGCACACTATGCAGTCGTTAGTCAATTTGAACCTAAGAACGTAGAAGATGCACTAAAAGATAGTGATTGGATTATATCCATGCAACTAGAGCTGGAGCAATTTGAACGCAACAAGGTTTGGGAGCTAGTCGAAAGACCGCAAAACCGACCCGTTGTGGGCGACATATGGGTTTTTAGAAACAAGCTTGATGAAAATGGTGTTATTATCACCAATAAAAGTCGACATTCTGCTAAAGGCTATATCCAAGTTGAAGGACTTGACTATGATGAAACTTTTGCTCCGGTTGCTAGGCTTGAATCTATTCGCATGTTATTAGCTTTTACAAGTTCCCTTAACTTCAAACTCTTTCAAATGGATGTAAAAAGTACTTTTCTAAATGGTTGTTTGAAAGAAGAAGTTTATGTTGAACAATCTCCCGGGATTGAAAATTCGGATTTTCCAAATTACGTTTTTTAAACTTCATAAGGCCCTTTATGTAATGCCCCAAAACACACCCTTATTCATCCATGTGTGTAGCCCCTTCTGAATTCGTTGTCATTCCGGTGATCACTGAAATAATTCAATACTAGATAAAATATTTTATTTTCATTACATGTGTGTGTGTGCGGTGTGTGTGTGTCTATATATATATACACACACACACTCTCTCTCTTCAGTCTTTTCTTTAATTGGTTCGCTAAACATTGATTGAATAATCAATCCTTTTTTATTTTCGGAGTAGGGACAATGTAAGTGAGTGTTTAACCTACCTAAGTTACATACAATTCGGAGTAATAACGATTATTACTCATCAAAGTCATCAGTCATCATTAAATATAGTATATAATTTTCATCAGAAAATATTATACTCTCTCTGTTCCTCTAAATCTTTTCCTTTCTTATTTCATTCGTCCCCAAAAATCTTTTTTATTTCTATTAGAAAATCACTTTTATCCATACTAATTTTGAACATGTGTATCACATCACATTTTTTAGTATTAATCTATTCATCACATCTTATTTTTACAGATCACATCCAAGGACATTTTTAGAAAATACCAAAATACTTTTCCCTTAAATCTTTTAAAAGTCAAAATCATAAAGGTTTTGTGGGACGAGTGAATTTATTTTACCATTATTTTAACTTTTAAGGTTGATATTTTAATTTATTTTGTTCGATTTTTTAAGAATGTTGTAGCAAAGAAAACTTAAAAATTCGAAACAAAAAGCTCGTTCCACCCTGTTGTGTAGTTGTCAGAAGTAAAGATTGCCAAGGGGGTAAGACCCGAGTTTGATTACACACAACTGCGATGGAAGGCAATTATGCTAAGCATGAGGCCTCTATAAGTACCGGATTCAAAGTTTAATTTATCTTCTCTCAATAACTGTTTGACCGGGTCTTAGAGGCCCTCAGGGATGAGGCTTACCCTTTTTTAAAATAGGAAAAATTATCTCAAATAATCTCACCTTTTCGCGCTCTTTCAAAAATAATCCCACTTTTCACTGTCACCGGAAATAATCCCACTTTTTCGCATGTGTGCGAGTTTTGGGTCACCGTTAAAAAACTAACGGCCACTTAACGGAAGTTTTTGAAAATGCCTGTTTTTTTGCAAATAAATGAAAGGTGTGATTATTTTAGAAAAATTTACTTTTTACTTTTTTAGTTTTGAATTTAAAATTAATATTTTTAAAAATATAACAATACACTCTTGTTAGAGATTTGTCTAACGATTAACAAATTTTATAGTGATTTATAAAATTTATGGGTTCCGTTTCGGAGAAAAACATATTGTGTCATTTTCACAACTTTTAAATTACTATTTTGGGGAAAAATTTGTATTGAATTATTAAAAAAATCACAAATTGGGTAGTTCCATTTTAGAAAGAAAATTTTATTGCAATATAAGATTATCAATAAAAATTTCAGAGTGTTCATGGAAAAATTGCAATACATCAGAAAATGTAGTGAGTTATAAAAATAAAAGTTTTATTTTAGAGAAAAAAATTGTTGTGTTATTTTCACAACTATTGTAATGTTGTTTCACAAAAAATATTTATATAGAACTATTGAAAAATATTCATAAGTTTTGTAGTGCCATTTTTTAAAGAAATAATAATAATGTAGTATCAAAAAATAATTTGAAGTGCAGCTCAAGAAAAATACAGTAAATGCAACTTACAAAAAAATGTACTCCCTCCGTTATCAAAAACACTTCCTCTTTCATTTTTTCTCTTCCAACAAAATACTTCCACTTTCTATTAAAAAACCACTTTTACCCTTATTTTTTCATACTCTACCTATCACATCATACTTTATCTCTAATAATCTATCCAGTACATCTTACTTTTACCTATCACATCAAGGGCAAAATTGGAAGTCAACTACAATTTAATACTCTACTTCCTTATTTTTACACAAATTCAAAAGAGGAACACTTTTTCCAAACGGAGGGAGTAGTTAGTTATGAAGTTAATAAATTAGCTGTATTGTGTAGAATAATTTATTTTCTAATTATTACAATATTATTGGTTATTGAAAAAAAAAATTAATTTCACTCTAAAAACACTTAAATTTGTTATTTTTTCCAAAAAAATAAAATAAAAATACATTTAAAGAAATTAAAAAACGAAAAAGGGAGAATTTACCTAAAATAATCCCACCTTTCATTTATTTTCGAAAAACGGGCATTTTTCAAAATTTCCGTTAAGTGACTGTTAGTTTTTCTGGTGAGAGTGAAAAGTAGAATTATTTTTGAAAGAGCACTAAAAGGTGGGATTATTTGAGATAATTTTTCCTTTAAAATATAAATGATTATGAATAAAAGTTCTCCCAAGTTTGAACTCCAAAGGAAACAGATAAATTGACTCATTGTGCGTCATTCGGTTAAGAAAAATACGAGTAATTATTCTATATCATTAATCATTAATATCTGAATTTGGTTCTTATCCTTAAAAAAACTTTGCATGTCAAAAAATTTAAAAATAAATTTACCTAAAATATTCCACCTTTCATTTTTTTCCAAAAATATGTATTTTCAAAAAATCTTGTTAAGTGGCTGTTAGTTTTTTAACAGCGGCCCAAAACTCGCACACATGCTGAAAGGTGAGATTATTTTCGGTGACAGTGAAAAGTGAGATAAAAGTGATGAAAAGATGGGATTATTTAAAATAATTTTCCAAAATAATATAGTGATATCAAGTATATATTTAATCATACTACATCGAAATATCTATAAATTATGTTATTATCTTGAATTATTATTGAAAATTTGTTTTAAAAAATAAATTTAAAATTTAATGTACCAAATTTTAATTAATTTTACGGAAATGTTTATAGGGTATGATTTTTTTAAATAAAGACTCTCTTCATCCACAAATTTTCTTTGTTACGACGTTTGAATAAAATTAGTTTTAATTCACTTGATATGATGATTCGTGTAAAGTTAAATAATAAAAAATACATATTTAAAAACGAGATCAAAAGTTTTACAAAATTAGAGGTGACATAATTATATTATTTTCACACACAATAGGTATCAAATCTCTATTATAGAGCTTTGTTTTATAAGGTTTAAGGAAGGTGGACGAGATAAGAGTAGTTTTTTGCTTTGTTCGTAGAATTAGAGGACTCAAGCAATTACAAAGAAAATGGACATTCATCTATAAGAAATATAATCATTTTTTTTTCTAAAAAATGATTTCCTACTACTTATGTACCAAAGAAAATTAGATTTAGATTCTTAAAATTTATTTTTCTCACAACAAAAAAACTCTAAAAAGTCAGAATCCAAAAAAACATTGTCTTTATTAAAAAATTATAGAATATTACAAAATTTCGTTCCACCCGTAAATGACACAAGTTAAAATACTAGTATATATATACTTTTAAGTCTTTTCTTTAATTGGTTTGCTAAACATTGATTGAATAATCAATCCTTTTTTATCATCGGAGTAGGGAGTAGGGACAATGTAAGTGAGGGTCAAAAGTGGTATGTCTAGGAGTAAGGACAATGTAAGTGAGTGTTTAACCTACCTAAATTACATACAATTCGGAGTAATAACGATTATTACTCATAAAAGTGATCAGTCATCATTAAGAATTAAGAGGGTAACACGTAATTATAACACCTAGAAAGGAAAACTCAACATTTTATCATTCATTAAGAGGATAAGTCAACATTTTTTATCCATTAGAGACATGAAATTAGTAACAACAAACACCAAGACTACGAGAATAGGATAATGATAGGGTTACAAACAAAGCATTTACAAAATGCATAAACTTATCGAATATGTAAAGTAATACTCCCTCCGTTTCTTAAAACGGTTCTTGTTTTGACTTTTGAGAAAAATAAGGAAAGTGTAATTTTAGTTGACTTTTCAATTTCGCACATTATGTGATGGTAAAAATAAGATGTGATAGTTTAGTTATTAGTGAAAAAGTATGATGTGATAGGTAGGATATGAAAAACTAGGGGTAAAAGTGGTTTTTTAATAGAAAAAGGAAGTATTTCAAGGAAAACAAAAAAATGAAAGAGGATGAGTTTTAAGAAACGGAGGGAGTACTTTCTAATAATTCTCTCAAATAATTTTTAAAAAAAAACTTAAATACATAATTAGTAAGTTTGTGCATTTTGTGTGTCGAGTAATACTACAATCACAAACTAAACACTCACAAAATGCACAAACTTACTAATTGTGTATTTAAATTTTTTTAAAAATTATTTGAGAGAATTATTAGGAAGTATTCCCTCCGTTTCTTAAAACTCTTACTCTTTTATTTTTTTGTTTTCCTTAGAATACTTCATTTTTCTATTTAAAAAAACCACTTTTACTCCTACTTTTTCATACCCTACTTATCACATCATACTTTTCCACTTAGAACTATACTATTACATCTTACTTTTATCATCACATCATGAGCGAAATTGAAAAGTCAACTAAAATTACACTTTCCTTATTTTGCCACAAAGTCAAAACAAGAACCGTTTTATGAAACGGAGGGAGTATTACTTTACATATTCGATAAGTTTATGCATTTTGTAAATGTTTTGTTTGTAACCCTATCATTATCCTATTCTCTTACTCTTGGTGTTTGTTGTTAGTTGTTACTAATTTCATGTCTCTAATGGATAAAAAATGTTGACTAATTTCATGTCTCCCTTCGTCCTATAAAACATTTCCTGTTTCAAAAAAGACGTGCCCTTAAAATGAGTAATTTTGGTGTTATTTTCTAATTTTGTTCTTACTTTATAAAAGAGTAGGATGAAATGTGTAGAATAGATTAATCATAATTAAAAAAATAACACTAAAATTACTCATTTTAAGGGCGCGCCTTTTTTGAAACAGGAAATGTTTTATGTGACGGAGAGAATAAGTGTAATAATTACGTGTTACCCTCTTAATTCTTAATGATGACTGATGACTTTGATGAGTAATAATCGTTATTACTCCGAATTGTATGTAATTTAGGTAGGTTAAACGCTCACATTGTCCCTAATCCTAGACATACCACTTTTGACCCTCACTTACGTTGTCCCTACTCCGATGATAAAAAAGGATTGATTATTCAATCAATGTTTAGCAAACCAATTAAAGAAAAGACTTAAAAGTATATATATAGTAGTGTTTTAACTCGTGTCATTTACGGGTGGAACGAAATTTTGTTATATTCTATAATTTTTTAATAAAGACAATGTCATCCACTAATTTTAATGCTTAATTAACAACTTCTCTTTAATACTCTCTTCATTTTAGAATTATCTTTATGTTTGCTTTTTATTGGTCAAAATTTTCTATCTTTGACCATAAAATATGAAAATATATATTAAATTATGACGCGGAGTATAAATTTAATTAGGAAATTTACTTAAATAGCAATAAAACATAATGACTTTCTCTAAATAGTATCACATGTATTTTTTTTCCAATGTAACACTTTTAGTCATTATCCGTTAGTCATTATTCAAGTAAATATTTGTCATCACTGAACATTATGGACATTATTAAGTGCTATTTAGGGAAAAAAGAGTTTAAGTGCTATTTAGGGAAATGACTTGAGTTTTAGTGCTATCTAGTGCAAATATTTCAATTTAATATCAATAGATTCATACTGCGTATCACTATTTAAACACAAGAAGAAAAAAAGATCCTCGTCCTTGCTCCAATCCCCAACACTCTCATTAAGCTAAGGAAAAAACACAACAAACGTAATCTCTAGCTCGTTAGCCATGCTGCGAAGATCTGACTCTCTACTTCTAAAGTCTATCCTCACAAAATTGCCTCTGATCTGCCAGCTCAATTCTAGTACATGTGCTCCAAGCAACTCTTTGTTACTAATGCTCAGCTTGCATGGATGATATTAGAAAAATAGATTCGTTAGGAAATAGAATATTATCATTTATTACCTCCCTTATCTTACTGTTTTAATTTCTTATTATATTGTTATCATAATTCTTCTTCTACTATGATCAAGACTCTTTCTTGTAATTCCTAAATATTGGGATTTACTTTTCATTATTTAATAAGACCAATTATTATCAAATTGTATCAATTAGTTTAATTAATATTATAATTATTAATTTATTTAATTACTTTTAATTGAAAAAAATGAATTAAGTTGAAATAAATTAAACTTGAAAGGGTACAAAATAAAGAGTTGGAAATAGTTGAAACATATTCAAGACTATGGAAGAATTTGAAACAAACTTAAAGGAATTCGAAGTTTGAAAAATAAAAATTACTAAACTAGATATTATATTTTTAAATTTTATGTTTTACTAAAATAATTTGTACTCTATTTATTTCAAATTTTTATGTGTTTATTTTTTCAGTAGCACGTTATTTTTTGTTTCAACTCATATGTAGTACAATGATCTCCTTGTCCACAAGTTAATTTCTAAGTTTGACTTTAATGGTCCAAAATTTTAAACTTTGACCATAAATTATGACAGAAATTATCAGATTTTCATAAAAAATTAATTTCAATAGATTCAATTTGAAATATAGTATTGAAATATTATATTTTATATATATCTGTTGGCCTTGAATGCCGTACCCCGTATCTGTTTCGATGTGCCAAATAAGTCTTCCAATGCTACTAACATCATTTGCAGGAAGAAATCAAATGCCAAACCTCTATTAACTTGATTAGCATCACTGAGATGTACTCCTACGGGTTTTAGAAATAATTGTGTAAAGGTAATGATATATTTAATGATTTACTTATGCCCTTTCACTCAAAATATTATTTCTAAAAATGTCAAATATATTCTTAGTTGGGTTATTTTGAAAACGAAACATAAAAATCAAGTTTTAGAAAATATCACAGGTCCTACGGTACCTGGCTACCGTGTACACGGTACTAGGGTACCGCCAGTAACCAAGTGAATATAATGTACCACTGTAGGTTTCACTTGGAAGTGAAACGGTACCCCCTATCGTACTCACGGTACTAGGGTACCACCGGTAGGCTACGGAACGGTAGGCCTAAACGTTTGACCTTAGGTTCCGCCAGAGCCAAAGGATTTTCATGGGTTACACGGTACCCTTGGCGGTAGGTTTTACCGTTGTCACGGTACCTGGGTACCGGACAGTACTGCCCCTATCGTAAAGGGTACCGGATCCGTTGTAATCACTGTAGCTGATTTTTAATTTAAATTCAAATTACCCCCAATCATTCCCCAACGGTCTTCAACAGTAAAAACCAAATTTTTACTCTTCCAAACTCCTATATAAACCCCCTCTAAGTCTCATTTATGATACAACAACTTCCCAACTATATCTAAAGCCTATTTCTCTATTCTTGAGTGTTTCTTAAAGCTTTGTTCATATTTTTCTTACTCTTTTTTAGTATAAAGCTTTCATTATTTTTATGCACTCACACACAAGGGAATTTGTTATTTATTATTTTCTATCTTGCCTATAGGCTTTTGTTGTTGTTGATTTAATACTTCGTTCTTCTCCTACCCAACTCATTTTGATTATTATTTGGTAGAGAAGCAACAATCATTTTCCATTGTTTTGTAAAAGGTGTGGATAGCCTTTAAATCCTCATTGTAAGGTTGAAGATAGCCTCTAAATCTTTGGTTGTAAATGGTTGAGATAACTGTTGCAAATTCTCATTAGCTTATTGGCAAGGGTTTTTTGCCAAACCTCGCTTGAGTCTTCTTAGTGAAGCCAAACAAGTTAGTGGAGGTTAAATCCTTGAGGAGGAGTCTCGAGGTACTGGAGTAGTGAGTTTCCGAAACAGTATAAAATCGATTCTGTCGTACTTTTCTCTTTTATACTTTTCTTGCTCTTTTTTTGCTACTACTTTGCGCCTAGTTTTTTATTTTACGAAAAACCTTCAAACACCCTAATTCACCCCCCTCTTAGGGTGTAACCGACTATCAATTGGTATCAGAGCAAGAAGTTTAATCTTTTCAAACTCATCTTTCAATTCTTTTTACGACACATGGATTCAATGAACTCCCAAAGCACTACCAAGACACCATTCTTCAATGGGGATAACTACAGCAATTGGAAAATGCAAATGGAAAATTTCATTCAATCAATTGACTATGATTTATGGATAGTCACTAATCATGGCCCATAGTGAACAGAAAGTGCCTACACCAATGGACAAACTCACTCCCGACGATAAGAAAAAACTCTCCTTGGATGCCAAAGCATTAAACATTTTGTTTTGTGCCTTGGGTCAAGATGAGTTTTCTAGGGTGAGCTCTTGCAAATCAGCAAAGGAAGCATGGAAGCTCCTAGAAGCCACTCACGAAGGAGACAAAGACACCAAAGCTACTAAGATAGCTTTAGGAACATCCGAATATGAAAACTTCAAAACCATGGCCGGAGAATCTGTTCAAGACCTGAACAAATGATTCAACCTCATCGTCAACAACTTGAGTAAGCTAAATAAAATTTATCCCAAAACTGAGATTAACACCAAGATTATATTTTCTCTTCCTAGAGAATGACATAGTCTTGTTGTAAATTTATTGCCCAAATGTGCGGAAGTTGAAACCTCCACCATTTGGAGCAGCCTGTTGATGGATATCGGGTCTGATGGACCCGACTCCAGGCCCAATAGAGGCCCATAATAGCGCAAGATGGATAAGGCCAGGTGAGGGTAACGGGCCGAGCCCGCTACTACACGCATGGTGAATGGGAAAAGGACGGCCCAATCATGGATTAAATCAAGACGACCAAGTCCAAGGAAGGAACGGGACACGTGGGCCACACCACCAGATTATGGACGAGATGGGAAGAGAACAAGACCGAAAAAGGTGGGATCACAACCCCATGATCTCCATAATTCCTCCCATTATGTATAATTTTAATTACAATGTTAGAAGTACTTTAAAAGGAAAAAGAGCCCGCCATGATAAGGGGGACGATTCAAGCAATTCTGCACTTAATCAAAGAATATCATTACGAGATTAGATCTTTCTGATTCATATTACGTTCTTGGTCCGCCATCCGATCGGGTTAATCCCATCATTGGTGCTTTCATTGAGATTAACTGTGAGATAAGGCTGTGAGATTATGGCCGGACGAAGGACGAGACGTAACACCGCTACTTCCGCCCAGTCGACGGTGAGGAGTGACCACCCTGAGCAGGGTATCATCGTTCCTGTCAATGGGTTGGAGACAGCGTTGAATAATGTGGCTAACATGATGGCCAACATTATGGAGCAATTAGATAAGGCTCTCCCTGGTCCGTCCGGTACCCGGGATGTCCCTGCCGGGCAACCCCGCCAGGTTCTGCGTACTGTGAGTTCTCCCATCCTCTAGGAGCTTCATGATCCGGAGGAGGTCGAGAGGGAGAGACAGGCCATCGCTAGACGCCGAGCGGAGGAGTTGGCCCGGAATAGTAAGGTGAATGGAGACTGGGCCAGGGCTGCGAGCCAGGTCATTGGCAACAGGAATGAAAACCCACGGGGAACTGTTTTTGAAAGGATATCTCGCCAGAAGGCTCACGTTAGTGAGAGGCTGGGAAGAATCCGAACAAAGCACCCCAGGGTTGGGTACGACCCCAGACCAGTCAGGTGGCATCCTCTAATCGCGAACCGCGGCAGTGAATCGGCCGTGGTGGGAGCCAAGCGCCGATGCGGTCACTGGTGGTCCTAAACGAAGACGAAGTTCAGAGCCAGGTCAGGGTCCCAGCACCACAGCGTCTGGGGCCGCAAGTACCGGAAGCCGGCGAATTCCAGGATCTGAGGCAACAGATCCAGGAGATGCAGAGGAAGATAAACAGGGGATGACTATTCACTACTCGGACGAATACTCCCCTTGCCCCAGAGATCTTTGCGGAACCGTATCCGCAGGGATTCAAGATGCCATTCGTTAAGCTTCATGATGGGGAGTCGGATCCCCAGGAACACATAAACAACTATGTCCAGGTGATGATTGCCGTTGATGCCAGCGACGCATTGATGTGCCGATGCTTCTTGCAGACGGTGGATAGCAAGGTGGCAGATTGGGTGAATCACATTCCTGCCAGATCGATCCGAACATGGGATGAGTTGGGTTTGCGGTTCCTAGAACATTTCGCAGGGAACTGCCGACCCAAGAAGCATTTCACTCACCTGGCTTCAATACGGCAGAAGCACGAAGAATCCTTGAAGAATTTCCTGATACGGTGGAGGAAAGAGTCCAGGGAGGTTGAAGGAACCGACGATAAATCCAGGTTGGCCATGTTCACAGCGGCATTACAGGATGGTCTCCTTCATAGTGATCTTACAACTCATCCCCCGGATACCTTTGAAGAAGCAATGGTCTGGGCAGGAAGGTATATTACCTTGGAGGAAAGAAAGGAGGAAAAGAAAGAGAAGACTCCCAGAGAAGAAGAAAAGGTGGGAAACAAGAAGCCTTTCAAGAACAAAAAGCAGGGCTTCCCGGATGGCCTAAAGGGCACAAACCCTAGGACCTCAGAGAGGCATAAATATGCCAATCCAGTCTTCACGTTGCCGGTGGCTGAGGTCATGACCCATGATGCATAGCAGGGACTCATGACTTATCCAACCTATTCCCAGAAGGTTTGCAATGTGGAGGACACTGGAAAATGGTGTGCCTACCACCGCAAGAATGATCACAACACAGAGGATTGCTACACTCTGAAGAATGAGATGGCGAGGCTAATCCGACGGGGCCATCTGAAGAAGTTTGTACAAGATGGTGACGCGGGAAATTCTAGGAACGCTCAGAATGGGAAGCGTAGAGATAAGAAGGTGGCCCAGGCCGAGGCCCGGGAAAAACGCCACATCGGGCTTGAAGATGAAGAAGAGGACTCTGAGTCCGCACTGCACCGCCAGAAGAGACATCAGGGTGTAACTTCATCATTGGAGGGAATACTGGCTGAGACTCGGCTACGAGCCGGAAGAAGTGGGCCAACCCAGCAATGGTCAATAAGGTGCTGGCTCAGAAGGTAAGAGGCTGAAAATTGAGCCAATTATATTTTCTAATGCTAATCTGCCATAAACAGGAGTCCCCCATAGGGATGCCCTGGTGATCACGATTGATATAATGGACTTACTGATCCACAAAACTCTAGTGGATACTGGATGTTCTGGTAATATCATGTATATGGATACTTACAAGGCTCTTGGTCTGACAAGAGATGAGTTGTCACCTATTAAGACTCCGCTGACCGGGTTCACTAGCGACTCTATTGAGCCAGAGGGGGTAATAACCCTCCCGGTTGAAATATGGGATACTAAGGCCACCCAGAAGTTGGATATGGAATTCGTTGTAGTAGGGATAATCACCAATACAAACATCATCCTAGGCCGACCCGGGTTGGAAGATCTAGAGTGCGTCATCTCACCTCGTCATATGTGCATAAAGTTCCCGACTCCCCACGGAGTTGGAATCGCCAGGGGATCCTAGAGAGTGTCCCGGGCGTGGTATTTGAAGGCAACCAAACAGCCTATTAAATACGACACCCAAGTGGGGGAGGTGACTGCACAGCTCTTAAGGGCCAAGGAGAGACGTCCCAGAGTAGAAGTTGCCAGCGACATTGAAGAAGTAGAACTGGAGTCGGGCACGCCGGGGAGGTTGGTCAGAATTGGAAAGGGCCTGGGGGCTGAACTCAGGTCACGAGTGATCTCAGTCCTTAGAATGTTTAGGAAGGTCTTTGCATGGAGTCCAGCTGATATGTCAGGGCTGGATCATAAGATTGTTGTCCATCGCCTTAATGTCCTGCGAGATGTTAAACCGGTGAAGCAGAAGCGAAGGCATTTGTCGCAGGAAAGGAGAGATTTCGTGAAGAAGGAGGTAGCAACCTTGCAGAGCATTGGACATATCCGGGAGGTGCACTACCCGGGTTGGTTGGCGAATGTAGTTCTGGCGCCTAAGCCCCTTTCATGGAGAATGTGCGTCGATTACACGGATTTGAACAAGGCGTGCCCAATGGATCCGTTCCCACTCCCCAACATTGACCAGATGGTGGATGAGACTGCCGGATCTGAGTTAATGAGCTTCATGGACGCTTTCAGTGGCTACCATCAGATTCGGATGCACCCAGCTGATGTGGAGAAGACCAGTTTTATGACCCCGGAGGGGCTATACTGTTACTTAGTAATGGCATTCGAACTGAGAAACTTCGGTGCAATATACACCCGGATGGTTTCTCAGATTTTCAAAGCAGTCTTGGGGCAAACCATGGAGGCATATGTTGATGACATGATTGTCAAGTCCAAAGAGGCCCGAGACCATGTCCGGGACCTTGAGGAGGTCATTGAAATCATGATGAAGGTAAATTTGGGATTGACTCCGAAGAAATGTACCTTTGCTGTTCAGGGTGGAAAATCCCTCGGGCACATGGTTAGCCGGAGAGGAATTGAAGCTAATCCGGAAAAGGTTAGGGCCATCATGGAGATGGAACCACCAAAGACGGCGAAGGATGTTCAGTGGCTGACAAGGAGACTGGCGGCCTTGAATCGTTTCCTTTCAAAGTTGGTAGAGAAGGCGCACCCATTCTTTACCGTAATCAAGAAGAGGGCGACCTTCGAATGGACGCAAAAATGTCAGGGAGCATTTGAGGAATTGAAGAGATATCTGGCAAGCCCTCCGGTTTTATCCAAGCCGAAACCTGGAGATTTCCTGACTCTATACTTAGCAATTGTAGATTGCGCCATTAGTACTGTAATTGTGAGGGAAGAGGATGCGGGGCTCAACATCCGGTCTACTACGTCAGCAAGACCTTGAGAGACGCGGAATTAAAATATTCCAATCCGGAAAAGGCCATGTTAGCGGTTTTCTAGACGGCGAAGAGATTAACCCTGTACTTTCAGGCTCACCGGATTGTAGTGCTCACCAATGAGCCTTTGGCATCACTTACTCGGAGCCCAGCGGCATCTGCCCGAATGACTAAGTGGGCGGTTTTCATCAGTTAGTACAATGTGGAATTCAGGACGCGTCCATCGATCAAAGGGCAGGCACTCGCCGACTTTCAGGTTGAGTGTACTGCCAGGGAGATGACAAGAGCCTGGGCTGAGACCCGGGTAGAAGATGACTGGTGGGTAATGAGCATTAACGGATCTTCTGGGTCCCGATCCTGTGGAGCAGGTATTGTCTTGATCACCGCGGAAAGCTTCCAGATTTATTACGCTATCAGATTTCAGTTCCGCGTGTCCAACAATGAAGCTGAATATGAGGCCCTAATTAATGGACTGAGAATTCTCGGCAAGCCGGAGTATACAGAGTTCAGGTATACAGCGACTCCCGCTTGATCGTAGGACAAATCACTGGGGAGTTTGAAGCAAAGGAAGAAAGGATGAAGAGATATCGAACCTTGTCCTTGGAAATGTTGGGAAGGTTCGAGTTTAAGCTTGAACACATACCCCGGGCGCAAAACGCGGAAGCTGATGTTCTGTCCAAACTCAGTGCAAAATCACCAGAATATATAAGTAAATTAGTAACGGTCGAGGAACTGTCAACCCCGAGTCTTAGCAGGGATGAATTGCTCTAGGTGTCAGCCGACCCCCCAGAATGGTTAGACAGATTGGCCAGATACATTGAGGACGGGGTAGCCCCTGAAGATTCTCTAGAAGCCCGGTTGTTACGCATGAGGGCACCAACCTACAAGGTGCAGGATGGAGTCCTGTATAAACGATCTTACAATGGCGTTCTACTCCGCTGTCTCAGGGCGGAAGAGGCAAAAGCGCTTGTGGAAGAAATACATGAAGGAGTATGTGCTGCACATCAGGGCCCATACTCTATCTCCGGAAGAGCAATAATCCAGGGATATTTCTGGCCCACAATGAGGAAGGATTGCGAGGAGTATGTGCGCAAGTGCCCAACGTGTCAACAATTCCAGAATATGCCCGGGAGGCCAGCCACGAACTACGCACCATCAACTCTATGATTCCCTTCTCAAGATGGGGGATTGACATTGTGGGAGCCCTGCCAAAAGGGGTTGGACAGGCAAGGTGGATAGTGGTGACCATTGACTACTTTACCAAATGGGTGGAAGCTTAACCACTTGCCGGGATAACCGGGAAGCAGATTATTGACTTCGTGGGAACCAACATACTTTGTAGGTTTGGGGTCCCGAAGCAGATCATATCCGACAACGGAACTCAGTTTGAGGAGGCGGAATTGCAAGACTTCCTCAAAACGTGGGGAATTCAGCATACAAAAGTGTCTGTAGCCTACCCTCAGGCTAATGGACAGGTGGAGAATGTCAACAGAACAATCATAAGTGGAATTAAAAAAAAGCTGTTTTCAGAAGGAGGCAAGTGGGTGGAGGAATTACCCAGAATCCTGTGGACGTACAGAACAACTCTAAGGAGGGCTACGGGTGACACTCCCTTTGGCTTAGCCTATGGTTTCGAAGCCCGGGCTCCCGCTGAGACAGTGATCCCTACTATGAGAGAAATGGAATATGACCCGGAAGTAAACGAACAGAATCAGGCCGTAGAGCTGAACTTCATAGAAGAACGAAGAGATGAAGTGCAAATCCGGGCAGAGAATTATCGTCGCTAGGTGAAATCTTACTTTGACAGTAAGGTGAAACCGAGGGAGTTCCAAGTGGGGGATTACGTCCTGAGGAAGCGAGAGAAGAGTCAACCAACTAAGGGTGGGAAGCTGGCTAAAAAATATGAAGGACCTTATATCATCAAGGCTATCGTCTGCCCAGGTACCTACAAGTTGGTGACTCCAAATGGGAAAGAAATTGATAGGACGTGGAATGTAGAACACTTGTTCAAATTTTATTAGTAAAATTGTTTTGTAAAGCACTTTATTTTTGGATTTCAGATATTTGTTTCAATACAATTTTCTTTCCTCTAAAGCCAAGTGTCTTTACAATTTCATTATTCTGTAAATTTCTTAAAAAAAAGAAGGAGAGCACCCCTGGGCGAGATAGACCCACAATACAGGGAGATAGATAAGTTTATGCCATCTACTAAAAATAGGGGAGGTAGATAAGTTTATGCCCCCCGGAGGTAGATAAGTTTATGCCTCCGTCGAATATGAAGGAAGGGATGGGATTGGACTTTGAGGGCCTTTACAATCCGGAATTCAGGAAGAACAGCAAACAGACTTCGAGGGCTGAAGCTTAGTATTCCACCAGCACAAATCAACCGAGCAAACAAACTTCGAGTGTTGGAGCTTAACTGATCAAAGGTAGATAAGATTATGCCTTAACCCGGAGGAAAGGAGGTTAGGGACACATGAGGTAAGCTCCCATGGCACATCTAAACCCCGGGAGATGAGATTTTATATGTACTTGCATTAGAATAAGTGCAAAGAAATAAACATTAAGGACTACATTGATGGGCCAAAATTTACATTTTTGGTTCACAATAATGGTTCCTAATGAGATAAAAAAGAAACCATAAAATGGGGGAGTTCATCGATTGCTAATTCGGAGGTTGTATCTTTGAATTACAACGATAATTCCTAGTCTGAAATTAAAGGAAATTCCTTAGTATGGGACGCAGGAAAAACTCTTGGTCCAAACAAGTGAATGTCTCTTGAAATGAAATAAGAAAAAGAAAACTGATTTGCAGGGGGCTAGGCGCTGAAGGAGGGCCAATTGCACGCATGCAGTCAACAAGAAGGAGGTGGGGCCCTTTCCATGGGCTCCTTCTCTCTGACGAAGGACGAACAGCGGAGTCATCAGTCTCGCCCAGGTCATAGTCTTCCCACATCCCAGGTCGGGGCGCATGTGGCACAGATGGTGAACCGTCATTAGGAGGCCTTGGCAGGGTTGGAGGAGCTGTCCGGCTTTCACGCAAAAGTTCTGCCTCTGCGGGCGAAAAGAACGCCCAAGTCTAGCCTTGTGCATCCTCTGGTAGAAGGCAAAGTCTTAAAGGGTCATAGAGTCCCAATCTATCCTCCCGGATCGGAGCCGGGGTGGACTGGGAGGTGAGGGCGCAGGAAGACAGAGTGCCGGATATAGCCTTGAGAATTTGCCGGGACTCAGCCCAGCCATGTCATTGGACTGAACGGGATGGGGTCAGGACCCAAGGCGTAGTATGCTGCCTCCGCCAGGGGTACTGCATCGAACTTTGTCCGAGAAATACAACTACGGAAAACGACACCCGGCAGATCTAAGGGGCTGTGAACCGGGAACTCAATGACGAAGTAGCGATGGGACCATTTGTCGTCTTTAAACTCAACCCTCTGTAGATGCCTTGCTACTACGCTGCCCATAATGAGGTGTTACAGAAGGTGTGTGCTACGACATGGATGCAAAGTCTGGAGCACCCCTGGACACAAATAGTCCATACTGCTGCAAAAGGGAAGGAAGACGCTGCAAAAGATCCTTCTCAGTCATATAGTTACCTTCAGGCTTACGGGGCTTCATGTTGCCTTTGAAAACTTTACGTAAGCCCGAATATGACCCAACACCCCTCGTCTGCCCCGGGTGCTTAGCAGTCCCTAAAGCTCTAGTCAGTACATCATTGTGCCCATCTGGAACAAAGGTACCGGCTGCGACCTCTTTCTTCAGCTGGACCTACAGTTAAGAAATAAAAGAAGTAAATAAACTGTAAGCAAATAATAAACAAGTAATAAACAAATTTATTGATGTAATTGTAGATTATATGCTTACTATTCTATCACGAATCTCCATCTGTGCAGGGTCCGTAACTTCTGGCTGCTTCCGAGGGGTGTGACCTTGCAACCAAGAGTCCTCCCGTCCCAGATGAGAACCCAACTCCGTAGACGACCCAGCGATATCAGCAGAAGTGGTGGCCTGAGAAGCTACCAACTCATGCTGAAGCATGGCATATTCACCCCGGCCCCATAAAGTGCGGATAAGGATTCTTCTTCTGTATATCCTTGTTCTTCTCGCTCAAAGCCTAAAACAATTTTTTAAAATAAATTTATATATCAGTTAATTTCATTCAAAGAACGTAATTATGTTTTACCTTAGCTTCCTCGGTCTCGTTTTGGGTCTGAAACTCCTCCCAATGCTCTGGCTCTATGAAGCTATAAAGACGAAAGGGAGTCTCACCGTAATGATCCCCACCATCCGTCATATAATGTCCTCGTAAATATGTACTGAAAGCACAAAATCTCGACCCGGCAACCTTCATGACATGCCGAACCCCATCGGGCGGTATCACATATATATCTTACAAGAAAATGAAGCAACAACTTATTATATATAGAACCATGTAACAATTAAAGGAAGCAGATAAGGATGCATAAAATGGTACGTACCCGAACCCTATCTAGTACCGTGGCCTTCAGGTCTTTCGGGACATCATGCCAATTATTATAAGTAATCGGCACTCTCGATCAGGCCTCAAACCCTACAAGCCTAGTAAACTCCGAAACATACGGTCCACGTACAGGCTCCCCCTCACACTCAAGCTCTATAGGCGGGTGACCCTCCCTCCTCCTCTTATACAACTTCTCGCACTTCCCTACACCTCTAACCTTTTTCTTCTTCTGTTCGTCTGCCAAACCTGCACAGATTCAAAACAATTTAGATAACATAAGAAAGAAAGAAGGGAAAATGAGTAATACATGCAAAACAATGCACAACAAAATTATTAACACTCATTTTATATATACACACAAACATATAAGAAATACAGGGAACACAATATTTTATTTCTTATTATGTAACAAAAATCTAGCAGCACTTCTTCATTATTCAAATTGTCCTTTTTACACCATCCTAACCTATTTTTGAAATGTCACACTCACTAGTAAATGTATTTCATTTTCTTTGACCTATCAAAATTTCAGCAGCATTTCCCAATGGTTCTCTAAGTACACAATGTAACATAATTACATATGCACTCGAAGAACACATTTAGGAAACGTCAAACCAAAAAATGACAGAACAAAGAGAAAGAAATACATTAACTACCTAAGTGAGAAGCATTTCAAGAATATCTCTAAATTTACTCATAATGAGTAAATTTTAAACGGGTATCTAGGTCGGTCAATATATGTTATTTATATATTATAAGATTTCAGATCATGTAGAATGAAACAAAAGGTAATTAAACAATCTATATTTCAAACGCAATCATATCACAATGTCACATGTGAAATTTGCACTAAATAGGACTGCAACATAATGACTTACCTAATCTAGGACTTAAACTTTTTCAATCCCTAAATAGGACTTAATAATGTCTTCGTGGAAGGAATAATGGCCAGCAATGATGGACATTTACTTGGATAATGACTCTTGGAGACAAATCCCGGAAGAAGGTCATTGGTAAAGGTACGATAGGTATTTCAAGTGATTTTTTAATAAATGATGTTTATTTTGTTGATGGCCTAAAGTTTAATTTAATTAGCATAAGCCAACTTTGTGACAATGGCCACAAAATTGAGTTTAATGCAAATTCCTGCATTTTATATGGCCAAAACAAAGATGAAATTAGTTTTGAGGCTAAAAGAGATGGATAATTATACAAGTTCAATTCCAATGACTTGAGCAAATCAAAAATCACTTTTCTTACTACTTCTTTTGAATTTTCAATATTATGGCATTGTAGACGAGAACATGCTAGTTACGATCTTTTAAGAAAACTTTACTCAAAAAAACTTGTTGTTGGGCTACAAATGATGAGCATACCTCCTCGTTTTTGTGATGCATGCTCTCTCGGAAAACCACATAAAGCATCATTTAAACCCATCAAAATAGTTTTAACATCAAGGCCACTTGAACCATTGCATATGGATTTATTTGGGCCCGTAGATGTTCAATGCTTGGGTGGAGCTAGTTTTACTTTTGTCATAGTAGATGATTTTTCTCGTTACACATGGACTATAGTACTTGCCAATAAAGATGATGCTTTTAATGCATTTGTTAAATTGTGAAAGAAAATCCAAAACGAAAAAGGACATACTATAACATCCATTAAGAGTGATAGAGCTGGAGAATACCGAAATACCAACTTTGAAACATATTGTGATGAACATGGTTTTTCTCACAACTTCTCGGCTCCAAGGACACCTTAACAAAATGGAGTTGTTGAAAGGAAGGATAGAACGTTGCAAGAAATGCCATGAACCATGCTAAATGAGCATAACTTGCCTCAATACTTCTGGGGAGAAGCGGTCAACATGGGATGCTACGTTCTAAACCGGGTATTACTTAGACCTATTATAAGAAAAACCCCTCATGAACTTTGGAAAGGTAGAAAACCAAACATTACCTATTTCAAAGTTTTTGGTTGTAAATGTTATATCTTGAATACCAAGGATCACTTAGGCGAATTTGAGCCTAAATCAAATGAAGGAATCTTCCTTGGATATTCAACAAATAATAGAGCCTATAGGGTATATAATAAATCAAATCATAAAGTAGAAGAATCTATGCATATAAAATTTGATGAGACCGATCCATTTGGGTCGAGTAAGGTAGTTGCAGGTTCTAATGAAGAAGAAGAGGAGGAAGAATCCTTGGAAATTCCTGCACAAGAAGAAGAAAATGAAGAAAAGGAACTTCTAAAGGCACACAAGCACTTGAAAAAATCATCCAAGAGACAATATCATCGCAGATATTGAAAAGGGAGTTAGAACTAGGAACAATTACAACCTTTGTGCACACTATGCAGTCGTTAGTCAATTTGAACCTAAGAACGTAGAAGATGCACTAAAAGATAGTGATTGGATTATATCCATGCAACTAGAGCTGGAGCAATTTGAACGCAACAAGGTTTGGGAACTAGTCGAAAGACCGCAAAACCGACCCGTTGTGGGCGACATATGGGTTTTTATAAACAAGCTTGATGAAAATGGTGTTATTATCACCAATAAAAGTCGACTTGTTGCTAAAGGCTATAGCCAAGTTGAAGGACTTGACTATGATGAAACTTTTGCTCCGGTTGCTAGGCTTGAATCTATTCGCATGTTATTAGCTTTTACAAGTGCCCTTAACTTCAAACTCTTTCAAATGGATGTAAAAAGTACTTTTCTAAATGGTTGTTTGAAAGAAGAAGTTTATGTTGAACAATCTCCCGGCTCTGAAAATTCGGATTTTCCAAATTATGTTTTTAAACTTCATAAGGCCCTTTATGTAATGCCCCAAAACACACCCTAAAATTATTAACGAATAATTATTGAATTAATCAAATTTGTTTTGATTAAAATAAATTTTTGTTGGGCTTTGGGTCAAAATAAAATGTGTTTTGATAACCAATATCACAATCTGGATAAATCTCATAGAGATAAATCCAATATATTGACTTTATTGTGTGATCTTGATTGGAAACCAGAGTACAGACCCAAATCAAAGATAAATGAAGAAATTGTTATGATATGAACTTTGAAATGATTTATCGAAATAAATCATGAGAATAATTAATACGAAATAAATATGAGAACCTTTTTGAATAAAAGTCAATTGAATCAATTTTGACCCTGTTAAAGTCAAACACCCAAAAATATGATGTCGGAAAAAGTATTACAGATAAATATAAAAATTATATCGTTGGATAAAGTTTAACTGCCTGATCGCAATGGTGCAAACAGATTTCAATTCAGCCTCTTGACACATAGCCTTTGTAGTTCTCTTTTTTATGCAACAAGAGCATGCTGGTAGGGACGCAGCACTTCATTCTCCATCCAGACCAGGATACCAAGTAACTAAGGACGAACAACTTTTACTCTCATTAAGAGCTAGCATTTTATTGTATTTCTTCTCTTGTTGTTTCACTTTTGGCGTTTCTGGATCTGGCAGTTTAGGAGCTGGCAGTTTTTTGTATTTCCTCCTTTCGGCCTTTTTGTTGGGGCTACCTGCCACGCCCACCTTGTATCCTTTTCTATTTTTAATAAAACTTCCTTTTCAATATATATATATATATATATATATATATCTGTGTGTGTGTGTCGTAAATTTGAATGTGTTTTCTATAAAATATTAATTTAAACATGCTAAAGACACACTGTGTGTGTGTGTAAACCTTCCGAGTAAAGGGTTAGTTTTCTCTCCGAGTATCGTGTCTCTCGAGGAGTGGACGAAGGGAATTAGTCTAATTACCCTAACTAGGCCAAGGTTAGGATTGGTTTATGAAAGTCTTCTCGGAACGATTATAAATAGAGAAGAATAAAAACGAAAATAAATTTATTTACACAGTTTAAGCAAGATCTGGACCTAGGGTCAGGACATCATTTGGATCTACTTTATCATATTTAATTAATAATTGGAATAATAATATTTCTATTATTACTCACCTATTCCTAGGTTTGTACTTAATCTGTTGATCTTGAATATCATAGCCCCTTTGGAATAGAATATTTTCTCAATAAATAGCTAATTAAATCTTTCGAGATTAATAAACTAAATAAGACAAGCACAAAAGACTAACTATTCCAACATTAATATAACATTCAAAATATACAATCCAACTAGTCCGGACCCAGAGATCCGGACCCTAACTCATACTTTGCAAACATAAATTAAAACAACATTTTATTAAATAAAGGGAACTTAAAACCTCCGTAAAAGCGGAACAGAACAGATCTGGAGTCAAAACCTCCGAAAATACTTCAAAACTAACTACTACAACTATACTACAAACTAAAATGGAGATGGGAAGAAAAAATCCCGAAGTTGGGATGGAATGGGATGATTAAAATGCGAGGGATCGCGCTGTATTTATCGGAACGAAGCCAAGGCGTCCAAGTCAAAGTGTCCACGTCCAAGTGTCCAGATCTGGATGCCTGAGCTGTCCTGGCCAACTAGGTTTTGCCACGTGTCATTCTTGGGCTGCAATTTAGTTGAAGCGTCCAATTCCCAAGAGTCCAACTTGGCCAAGCGTCAAATTTGGACGCCTCAGGGACTTCTCTTGTTGGGCTTCGCGGTTGGTTCGTGATTTTGGCCCAATTTCGCTTTGTTTTGGCCCTGAACACTGTTTTTGACCTCCCGGAAGCTCGTTCAAGCCCAAATCTTGATCCTTTGATGACTGATTCCCTTTTTCTCAAGTATTTGAACATAAAATGGATGATTTATGATGATTTCATGTGGAATCCCATTTTATGACTCTTAGAACGAAAATGAGAGTTTTATCCATTAAAATCATATTTTATGAGATGATTAAATAATATATACACTCAATAACGTTTAGAATATTATGTAAATGATAAGAACGAAACGAGCTTATAAAATTGCTCACACTTAAACGTTGCTTGCCCTCAAGCAACAAATTGAATAACTACAAGTATAAAGGCAGATTAGTAATTACAGAGGAAAGGTTTAAGCTACATATTATGAAGGAATGAAGAAATAAGATAGTCATCAACCTTTTTGTTAAGAAGAAATGAACCTTTAGATTCTCATCCATATTGTTAGAAATGTAAAAAAATTTTCTCAAACCAATATTTTTACACCAACCTAAATAACAAAAATTTTTCAAACTTTCCTTGGGATAACAACTTTTGTAAGAGTACTTTAAAGATAAAAAAAATCTTTAATGGCTAAATTGGAAAACATGTTCTCGCAAAAGTATTTGTCAAAATGTAAGGGTTTACATCTCTTTGGTATAACTTTGTTATGTTGACACGAGAAAAATTTCTAACCTCATCCCGTGACAAAGAACCACGAGCTTTTTGGATAGTCTCTCTGGAAAGTCTCATCACACGACATAGAACTGTGTGCTTTTTGAATCTAACACTCAAAAGGCCTCATCACGCAATATAGAACCGCATGCTTTTCGGCATACTCACCAAGCCTCATCAATTGACCTAGAACCAACTGCTTTTTGGCTAAAACAAGAATCTTGGTCTCACTAAAGTATGCTTTGAAATGTCATCGCTTATACTTTGAAAATAACTCTCTTTAAAAACAAAATTGATTGATCTTAAAAACTCTTAGTAAATTGTGAATTTATCCCAAATCATTTAGAAAACATTCCAAAAAGGTTAGAGTAAAAATAAAAGTTTGACAAAAAGTTTAAAAATTTCCATTTTTTACAGGTGATAACAAAAGATTAATTAATCAAACAATTAAAATTGATGACTATTCTATAACAATCTTTTCCTACAAATATATAGACAAGACAATTCCTAGAAAGATCATTTCAACTAGGAACTCTTATCTCCTCACACTTAAACGGAACCGCGCCCTCGCGGTTAAAAAGTGATTCAGAATTAGAGTAAATGGTTGAAATGCTCACATGTAATTACTAAGTTATCTCAATACGTACAAGATTCAATGATGAAGATTGAAATAATAGATAACCATAGTATGTAAATATGAAATAATGCATGAAATTTTCTCAAAATGGGTTTAAGAGTCATAATATAAAATTCCAAAATAAAAAACAATCAAACATCCAAATCATGTTCAAAATAGTAGAGAAAAAGAGACTTTACTGCGGAAGTCAATATCCTCTCAATAGCTGATTCAACCAGGATTGCTGGATCAAATGAGAATTGAAGATGGTAGAAACTTTGCATTTTCCACGTGCAGGACCTCTTGTTTGCTTCATCTTCAAGGTATTTCATACAGGTCTCCTATATGCAAAATCAAAGAAACCAAAACAAAATAACTCGTGCCCCCAAAACTTGTGCGGCAAGCATAACCTCAAAAACTTATTTAAATAATTTTATGAATGACAGATTGCCTCCCATTAAGTGCTTCTTTAACGTCCGTAGCTCGACACTCACCCATTTTTTCCGTGACTTCCCGATTTGAGAGTCATAAAGTTTAGCCCTTTTGACTCTCTTCCGATGCCACCTTTTTTGATATTTTGCTTGGTCAAGGTCCAGGATCCTTGACTCATCCCAGCGGCTTGGTGGCAACAGGATATAAGTAGGAGACTTTTTATGTATTGGTGGTGGCGTAAGTCTCCTTGATTGATCCACATCATTATCCTTGATTGCGAGATTGCTTTCTTCTTTGTCTTCAATCGGTTGACTATCCATTTGTGGTTGAATGATTATGACCGTACTTACCCCTCTGGAAGAGTCCCTTGTGTCACCTACCAGAAGTTCATCCCAACTCTTTTGGCTACAACTATCCTTCGGGCAGACAAAGTCACACCCGTCAAGTAGAGAGTCAAAGAAAGTTTAGTGTAAGTCTTCTAATGAAGCATGATTATCTATAGACGTTATTGGTTCCTCTGTGCTAGATATTTCCTCGTCTATAGATTCCTCCTCAGACTCTTGAACGTTAGAATCTTGGGCATAGGTAGTGGGCTCTATTTCCTCAAGAACAAGTTCCTCTTGAGGTGTGTCTCCAACACAATTAAGGAGATGGTCGTTTATTTCCATAGGCAAAACTTCCTCCTCTTTCTGTTCTTGAATAAGCATAAGTGGTTCTGAGTCAGGTCCCTTAGTTGGTTCCACTTTCTGTACAACTATGCTGGTTGAGACTTGGCTAGGAAGGGATTCAGGTAATATCACCACAGTAGCCCTAGCGAGAGTTGTTATGCTCTCGAGTTTCTGTGATGGTGTTGAACTGGGTGATTTTTCTAGAACCAGAACCTGGTGGTTGAATGGTTCAGGGTTGGTTTTAGGTTCTAGAGCCTCTTTTTGAGCATTCACCTCCCTCATTTGATCTTGAGATTGGAGGGAGCGTTTAAGCTCAACAGCCTTGCAGAGATCATTGACTAATTTATCAGCTTTAGCCTCGACTTCTAGTCTCTCTCTTTGGAAGTCGTCCAGCATTTTCTGCATCAATTATAATCCTTTGCATAATCTTCTTTCAATCTCCCTTTCCTTCCGAACTGATTCAAGAATTTTTGCTCTTTCTCAAATTGCCACCTTGTTCGCTTTAAGGTGGTTCGTACCAGGAGCCTTCAGCCAATAAAACTTCGTCGAAATAAAAGATTTTCTCCTCTCATCTTATGATTTCTTCGATGAGTGGATCAGGGTTGGTTGTCATACATAGGCCCATTTTGGTCATAGTCATCGTTATCACTATGAGGTTCATAATAATTATCCCTATCAGTGTCTCGGTATGGAGAATATCCAAACTTCCAAGACAGGGTATCATATGGTGGTTCCTCATGGTAGGGATAGTAGTCACACTCATTGTTGACTTGGTAGTCATCATCATATGGGTTCTGATGTGGGTGATAAGGTTGGCAGGTTTGGTACAGAGGGCGGTTAAGTGGTTGATAGTAAGAAGGCAGGCCGTAATAACTATTAGAGTTATCCATAATAATTCTTACGGGTGGTTGGTGAAAATAGAAGTGAGAAGATTGTTATAACCAATCTTCACCCAAGCTAATCAAAAGAAATTAAACTAATGCCGTGCCACTCCCCGGTAGCAGCGCCACTTGACAATCGTAATTTTTTGGGTAGTAATGATTCCTAGTAAAGAGTTACTTTTCTCTCCGAGTGTCGTGTTTCTCAAGGAGTGGACGAAGGGAATTAGTCTAATTACACTAACTACGCTAAGGTTAGGATTGGTTTATGAAATTTTTCTCGGAACGATTATAAATAGAGCAGAATAAAAATAAAAATAAATTTATTTACACAGTATAAGCAAGATCTTGACCTAGGGTGAGGACGTCATTTGGATATACTTTATCATATTTAATTAATAATTGGAATAATAATATTTCTATTATTACTCACCTATTCCTAGGTTTGTACTTAATCTGTTGATCTTGAATATCATAGCCCCTTTAACATAGAATATTTTCTCAATAAATAGCTAATTAAATCTTTCGAGATTAATTAACTAAATAAGCAAGAACAAAAGACTAACCATTCCAACATTAATTTAACATTCAAAATATACAATCCAGCTAGTTCGAACTCAGAGATCCGGACCCTTACTCATACTATGCAAACATAAATTAAAACAACATTTTATTAAATAAAGAGAACTTACAACCTCCGTAAAAGCGGAACAGAACAGATCTGGAGTAAAAACCTCCAAAAATACGTCAAAACTAACTACTACAACTATACTACAAACTAAAATGGAGATGGGAAGAAGAAATCCCGAAGTTGGGATGGAATGGGATGATTAAAATGAGAGGTATCGCGTTGTATTTATAGGAACGGAGCCAAGGCGTCCAAGTCAAATTCCGGTTCATATATATATATATATATATATATATATATATATATATATATATATATATTAGAATAAGTGACCAAGGCTAGAGGGGGTGAATAGCGTTTGATCGTAGAAATCGCAGGAAAAAAAAATTAAGAACGTGAAATAGTAACGAGCGTAAAAAGAGAATAAAGAGAGCACACCAAGATTTATACTGGTTCACCACAACATGCTACACTACTTCCGTTAAGCTTACGGGTGCTTAACAACCGTTACAACCTGAGAACTCGAGTCCCACGAGCCTCAACAACACTTGCTCGGAGATGCCGCACTCCAAGACTTCAACCCGAAGGAAAATACCTTTCTTTCGTACAACCAAGGGAAACAAGTTTCCCTTAACGTGTATACAACACTAAGACACTCAAGAACAAGACTCTCCTTAAGAGTGGATATTGAGTAAAATATATACGCTCGAGAACAACTCAAACTTCACACGAATTGGCTCTAGAAAGCTATGGAAAATGATGTTGTTTGGATGCAATGATGATATGTGTAATGTGAAGTAAATTGGTGAGTGAAGCAGACCCAAACAGCCCATTTTATAGTGCCAAAATAGGCTCCAACGGATCAAGGCATTAAAGGGGTGATTGGCATGATTTATGGGATTGATGTTAAAATGTGGATCTCCAGGATATTGGCTTTCCCAGCGATGTATGGACTTATCCATTGTTGGTAACCAACTTTTCCTTCAGTTCTGAAGCCAACGGTCACCTACCCATCGTTGGGTAAATGCTTCCCATTGCTGGGTGGGAGGTTGACTTTCAAACAAGGAAAGAATTAACCTTAAATGATTTACAACGGTCATGGCTAACCAGCGAGGGGTATGCCCTCCCATCGCTGGGTTCCCATCAATGGGTTAAAGTCCCCATCGCTGGGTAAGGTCATTCTGCCTTATGTTGATGTTGGACCAAGGCTTGAACAGCGATGGGTAGAACTTCCCATCACTGTTTGGCATGGTTATGGAATTCGGTTGGGCTGAAGGTCCGCTTACCCATCGGTGGGTAAGTCTTCCCATCGCTGGGTGGATGGTTAGTCAAAAACCCATGGTTTTTGCCTGAACCATGGCCTAGCCGACCGATTCAAAAACTGACCGAAAAATCCAAAGTTCTCCAAAGTAAAACCCAAGTGTTTAAAACACTTATTTGATGTATTTGGCTAAGAAATCAAGTGAGACACTTTAAAAACCACGTCATTTGAGTAAAAACCACGGCTAGCCAAGTTTATGTTAGACAAAAGTGCAACTCTAGAGGGGGGGGGGTGAATAGAGTTGTTTTCAAGAATGTACGTTTTTTGTAAAAAATTATCGCAGGAAAAAGTAAGGAGAGTAAGGGAAAGAAGAACACCGGGATTTATACTGGTTCACCACCTCGTGGCTAGTCCAGTCCTCTGAGAGACTCTCTCGAAAGTCCTACTAATCTTCAAGCTTCAACGGGTGCTTGAAAAACCGGTACAACTTGAGAACTTGAATCACACAAGCCTCACTTTCTTACAACAACAAGCCTTGAGTCACACAAGTCTTAAGAACAACACTCAAATGAAATTGAGTTTACAACACAAGAATGAAAGCTCACACAATTGAGCAAAGTAGTGTTGAAAGATTTAAGCTCTATGGATGACAACTTCTATAGCACTCAAAGAAAAAATATTTCTAACTCTCAAAAATAATATTTTGATGAGGAAAATGAAGCAAAGTATGAATAGCTCAGGGAAATATGTTGGAGTGCAAGAGGTGT
>OOIL02003100.1:22376-24800 GCA_900332095.2 Cuscuta campestris | reverse complement strand
TGTATATTGATTGTACTCTCTAGTCCATTTAAAAACGTAAAAAGTGCTTCCATTATCGTACCATTTTCTTCTCTGTAAAAACCTGATGTAGTCATCTTCATTCTTGAAAGTAAACAGTATGTCCCTTGAGTTGATTCTTCTAATCTTGAAATTGCTGAAACCCACCCTTAGCATGAATGCCTTTAATGTTGATAAGTGCTGCTCCTTATTGAACCTTCCAACTGCTGAGAAGTTCATTTTGCTCTCCAGTATTTCCTCTTCTTCTACCGTAAAGCTGATTGAAGGGGTTCCATTATAGAACCCTTCCCTTCTACCCAGCTCTTTGACTGAATTTTGAGCAAAAAGTTGAGAAAATAGTTTGATAAACTGTGAAGGATTTTTCTTGGTTCCCTTTTCCGGTAGATATGCCGGAGAATTGGCCGGAATTCTCTCCCTTCTCTCTAGAACCATTTTTTTATCATATATATATATATATATACACACACACACACACACACACACATATATATATTGAAAAATGGCTATATAATTTTGGAAACTTATATCTCATTAAAAGGTAAGTTTATTTTTCTAAATATTAAATTTTATAATTTAATTATTTTTGAAAAAATATTTAAAATTGTTTTTGCAATTATTGAGATATAATTAATATATTTGGGAAATAAATATTTATAAAATCTGGAAATTTATTTTTCAGAGTTAGAAATGTCTAAGATAGTTACTGGAAGTTGAAAATAAATTTTCATCATTTTTGAATATTCATTTCTAATTGAAATGAATTTTTCAAAATAAAATTGGCAAAGGGGCATTTATGTAATTATGTATCTACTGGAATCTTTTTTCCCAGTTTGAACCTGTCCGAAAGTCACCTAATGTATTTAGGATTACTTGGTAAAATTTCATAATATTTGGACCACTTTATGAATTTTTATGAATTTTAGAAAATATTACCAACGTAGTATTCTAGAATTGTCTGGGGCGAGCGCGGTTCGCCCGGTGTATGTATATGTCTATTCCCTGTGTAGATGTATGATATGCATGGTGGATGATTGTGGCTATAGTTTATTTGATTATAATATGGCCTGCGTGTCGTGCCTTATCTCTTAAACTCTCGTTGTAAATCTATTTCTCTCTTTTACCTCAACTGAGAATTCTTTTCTCACGTGGCTATTAGAAGATAAAAGATTTGAAGTCCGTTCGAGGGAACATAAAGGAATGGAGATAGCCCGAAGTCCAAGTACCTGGAAGTCAGTGGGAGCTATCATTTTATTTTTCCTTTAGGGGCCACAATCATTTTTTTGCACAGAAATACTATCTTTTATATCACTCCAATCAAACTTTTTACAAACACTAATCAAATACCTTTCTAGTCTACTACTTTTTGCAACATAACAGTTTGTAAAGTAAAGTTAATACTAGCTAACATCTCTTCTTCATTTCTTTTTGATGAATTTTAGCATTTCGGGCTTGCCATACAATGTAACAGACAGCCCTCCAAGCTGCCATGGCTATCTCTCTTCATGTACAGGGGCCACAATCATTACACGTTTATTTACTGCGTATTTTGAATACATGCGAATGTATGTTTAATGCTAGTAAACTGACATGTACGCGGAATGTGTCGTAGGTGAGATCGTAATATTTAAAATCCCTCAAAATATTAAGTCTGTATTGCCTTCCGGTGCCCAGCACCTTTCCGGCTAATGTGTAGTACGGTGTATGTTATGTTATGTTATGTTGGTCACGGGAATCACTAAAGTGGTTATTGTCAGACGTTGGGTTAGACTTAACTAAGTCTCGGTAAAATGCATGGATGACTCAGAGGCGGTTTTTTGTTGGGGTCACTATACTGACAAGTCGAATTACTTTACTCACTCATCCAGCTAAAAGTTGGGTCTCTATGACTTAATTGGGCTTTGCCTTAACTAAAGTAATTGCGCATGTGGTACGTGCCAAAGCCAATCACGGCCCATTAAGAGAATCTCTAGGAGAATCTCCGAATCAACATTGAGGGTTGTTGGTTTGTTAAAATAGTGGGAAATAATTAATTAAAAGGCCTAGTTAAGTATTCAACATGATAGATAACCTAGTTTGCAATTTCATTGTGTAGATGGCATCAAATAACACGAATAGTCATTTCATCAATCTGCGATATATCCTCGAGACCCAAAAACTCTTTGGGGAAAACTTTCTTGATTGGGAGAAGAACCTCCGAATCGTTCTTGACTGTGAGAGGAAACTCTACATCCTCGAAACGGATCCTCCCAAGACCCCTGAGGTAAATGCTCGTGCGTCCGAACTCACTTCTTTCAAGAAGTATGAGGACGACGCGCGAGATGTTAAGTGTATCATTATGGCCAGTATGACTGCGAAACTCCAAAGGCTCCACGCGGAAATGCAAGCGCGTCCTATGATACAACACTT
>OOIL02003100.1:2376-17376 GCA_900332095.2 Cuscuta campestris | reverse complement strand
ATTGACAAGATCTCCAACTACATTCGGCAATGGCTACTGGTCAAAACACCAAACAAAATTCGGACTCATGATGCATGGCTGTTTGCCATGAAAATTATCCCACAGTTTACGAAAGAAAAGCAGGTGCGCATAATCAAATGGATGGCTCCTCCAACGGGCAGGCTCAAGCTTAATGTGGATGCATCATTCACTATATCTAACCAACGAGGGGCAGTCATATTGCGGGATGAGAATGGAAGATTTGTTAGGGCTGCTACTTTTAGTCTGGCATCACGCACTCCCTTTCAAGCAGAAGTTGCGGCTGGAATCGAGGCGATCAGCTGGGCACTCAAGCTACACTCCTGGCTTATCTATGAGACAGATGCCCTAGACATCATCAGGCACTTAACCACATACTCTACTCCCGATGGATCCCCGTTTGGAATCGATGTCTTACGTAAAATCATTGAAGATAATCAGATTGGCACTTCACACATTCTTCGGGAAGGCAACCGGGCTGCAGATCTCCTAGCCAAAGAGGATAAAACACAGGATGCCAAATTCATTGAATANCACACACACACACACACACACACACACACACATATATATATATTGAAAATATCATTCACTTATGTTATTTGGATTCATTGCTTTTAATATAAATCAATCCATATCTTAAAAAAATGGGAAAATTATCTCAAATAATAATTCTACCTTTTCGTTCTCTTCCATGAATAATCATACTTTTCATTGTCACGGAAAATAATCTCATTGTTTCTCATTTGTGCGAGTTTGGGATCACCGTTGGGAAGCTAACGTTCACTTAACAGAATTTTTAGAAAATGTTTATTTTTCGCAAATCAATGAAAGGTGGACTTATTTTAGGTAAATTTTCTTTTTTTTCATTTTTTAATATCTAAATTTATTTTTTTAAATTTTTTATAAATAATTCCAAATTTGAATTTTTTTTAGAGTGACACGAATTGTTTTTTTTCAATAATTGATAATATGGTAATAATTTTTATATACAAAATAATATTTCAAAAGTTGTGAAATTTCACAATAAATTATTCTAAGCAAAGCAAATTTTTGAATTTTTGAATTTATTTTATTTAAAGTTTTTTATAGAAAAAAATAAAACTTATATATTCAAAAACTATGTCAAAAGTTCTACAAAACAAGAGGTGACAAGAATATTTTATTTTATCAAATAATAATGAAAATAAAAAAATAAAAAAAGTTTTTGTGATTTTTGAATAGTGAAGTGTGATAATCTTTTTGAGACAGATGAAGTATTATTTTTTAAAAAGTGGAAGTACAAAACTAGTGAATATATTTCAATAATTCTATATAAATATTCTTTGCAAACAAACATTACATCAGTTGTGAAAATACAAAACTTGAGATATTTTCGATAATTCATTACAATTTTTTCCCCAAATTTGTGAAAATTTCATAATATATTTTTTTCAAAACAGCACTTATTATTTTTATAACTCACTACAACTTTTTTGCATTGAAATTTCTTTCTCGAGCGATACTCTAAATTATTTTTCGATATTTCCCACAGAACGAAATACAAAATTTGTAAATCGTTATAATTTTTAAAAGAAATTGAGAAAAATCCTTAACAAGAGTGTTCTATTATATTTTGAAAAAAATAAATTTAAAATTTAAAATAAAAAAACGAAAAAAATAAATATACCTAAAATAATCTCACATCTTATTTATTTGCAAAAATGGATATTTTCAAAAAATTCCGTTAAGTGGCCGTTAACTTCTTAACGGCGATCCAAAACTTGACACATGCAAAAAGATGGGATTATTTTGTACTCCCTCCGTTCCTTTAAACCCTTTCACTTTTGACTTTGGGCAAAAATAAGAAAAGTGTAATTTTGGTTGCCTTTCAAATTTTGCCCCTGATGTGATGGGAAAAAGTAAAATGTGATAGTTTGGTTATTAGTGAAAAAAGTATGATGTGATGGGTAGGGTATGAAAAAGTGGAAGTGTTTTGTGGAAAATAAAAAAACGAAAGGGAAAGGATTTTGTGGAACGGAGGGAGTATAACAATGAAGAGTTGGATTATTTTTTTAAAAATGTAAAACGATTAGATTATTTAAGACAAGTTTTCATAAAAAAATTATTCAAAACACTTACCATGCATATACGGAGTAATTAATAAAAAAGTTAAATTATTCTCGAAAAAAAGATTTAATTAAGAGATCGAGTGTGACCTGCTTTTTTTTTTTTGACAGAAGTGTGACCTGCTTTTAGTATCTTTTGACAGCCTCCATTTCCGTAGTCTATAAATATGGAAATGGGCACTCCATTTAATTCCACACATACCGAATTAGCTCCTCAAAACTAGAAACTCTCTCCTCTCTCTCTCTCACTCTCTACACTATACGGTTTGTTTTTAATTAGCAACTCTCATAGTAATATACATCAGTCTTAGAAAATGACAAGTCCAAGCATCAAAACATTATCAGTTTTTGTATTTTTCATGTGTCTGTTGCTCTCTGAGGCACGCATCGTCAGTAATAATAATAATAATAATAATAATAATCCTAAAAGTGAGGACGATGTTGTTGGAGTCAAACACGATGATGTTGACACCCAGCAGTCGTCTTTGGTTATTAGTCTCAATATCCCCTCAAAGATAGTTGGAAAATCTAATGGAAGATTCCTGCAGGTTGTGCCGGATAGAACAGCCCCCGGGGGTCCCGATGGACAGCATCATCGTAAATATATTCCTTCTTTCTTGAATACTTGTCTATTTTTTATTTTATTCCATCAAAATCGATAAATTTTAATTCCAAATTATATATTGATGGAAAAAAAACTTGATTAGGTTTGTTCAGAAACTATTTTCAAATTATTATTTTATCTACCCCTCAGTCCCTAAAAACCTTACTCTTTTCTTTTTTCATCTATCTCAAAAAACTCTTCTCATTTCTATTAAAAAGTTATTTTTATCCTTACTAATTCTTAACCTACCCAAGGATCTTTTTGGAAACTTAACACCAAAATATACTTTTCTTAAATCCATTAAAATCACAATCTCCAATATTTTTAGAGAGAGAGGGAGTACTACATATACCATACATATTTTATACTCCCTCCGTCCCTAAATAAACTTCCATTTTTGACTTTTTAAGGATTTAAGGGAGAGATATTTTTGTGTTGACTTTCCAAAAATACTCTTGATGTGATGTGTAAAAGTAAGATGTGATAGGTAGATTATTAGTAAAAAGGTATGATGTAATAGGTAGGGTATGAAAATATAAGGGATAAAAAAGGGTTTTAAGGAAAAAGAGAAGTTTATTTATGGACAAAGAAAAAACGAAAGAGAAAGTTTATTTAGGGACGGAGGGAGTATAATATAGATCAAATGCTTAAAATGATTGACTATAAAACGTAAAAACTGGACATATAATACTCTAGAATAGAGGTAGTATTATTATACAAGTATTGGATGATGTTTAGAATTGAAGTGATTAACTTATAGATAAAGTGATTTCCACAAAAGCTGAAAGCAAAAGCACTTCATAACTTCTTCTTCAAAACAGTGTTCTATGTGAAAAATAGTGGTCGAGAAAAGCGTTAGCTAACATGCCAAACATAGTGAAGCCACTACAATTCAAAGCATGAGCTAAATTCTTAAAAGCAGCGCACTGCTAAACACCCTCTGACTCTGATCCCTCCATTTAGAAACATTCACATTCGACGTTTCTTGGCCAGTGTCTGTAGACTTTGTTAGAAATTTAACGAATCGTGTAACACGCTTCCAGATCAAAATTATTTTGGAGCATATCAAAATACCTTAATCGGATAAGATGTTAATCTAGAAACGTAGTTCTTAAATACTCCGTATAAATTTTTTATAAAATGTATACTTATGTATAAATATAGATATTAATGGTCAAAGTACAATATTAGAGACCGTAAATAATTAAATGAAAAGAATATTTCCAGACGGAGCTAGAGAGTACTTTTGTCTCAGACACGTACATATGAATTTTTTTTCCAGGTAAATAAGCAAGAAATGCTCGGAACATATAATGGTGGATATATATACATATGAAGATCCAGCTCGTACGTGTGGTTGCATCTACATAGCGAGCTGAGCTAGCTGTTGTATAATAATAACGTCTATAAATAAATAAATGTGGGATTGATCGATGTACTATAAATTGTGTGAGCTGTTGTATAATTACTGTCTTGTATTGTTTCCTTTTAATTATTGTAATATAAATAAAATAAAGTCACTTTGTTCATTATTCATTTATTCTCGATTACAATTACCCAGCTGGCCAATGCATGTCCTAATAAAGCTTACCATAGAAGAAAATAAAATTACAAACTAGACTTATAAACTAAATCTAAGGCATTAATGTGACAATTTGCGTAGGTGCTCCAAATCTAAGACGCTCCATAATTGTAATAATAATAATAATAATAATAATAATAATAATAATAATAATAATAATAATTATCATCATCATCACAATAATAATAATTTTCATCTTCATCATAATCATAATAATATTAATAATATAAATAATAATAATAATAACAACAACAACAAGAATGAAAGAATATTAAAAGGAAGATACAATTCAAATTAAGAAGCACATCTTAAGATGAAGTACATATATAAATTAATTTAGTTGGCGTACATTGTAGTTAATTTTTAACAGTGCGAATAATCAATTTTAAACTTTTGTATGACGATCTTGCCAATTTCAAATTAGTTTGAGATGAAAAAAACAAATTTTATTTATAAACACATCAAAGATTTGGTTCCATAACATATCGGTACAGTACTATGTTAGTTAGGTTTTTAGCACCATCCCTATCTTTTGTTACTCGGTCCGTTCGAAAATATTATTCACATTTGACTTTTTTTGTCAAAGTTTGTAAACTTTGACTATGATGTATGGAAAAAATATATTGTATTATGATATAACTTTAATATGAATATATTCATTTTGAAATATAGTTTTCAAATATCAAATTTTTATAAAATATATCCATATATAAATAAAGATATTAGTGGTCAAAGTGTAATCTTGGAGACGATAAAAAGTCAAACCAAATTTTGAGTGGGATGCACACTTACTCCGTATTATTCAATATCTCATGGGACGGAGGGAGTGCAACCTAAATGAACATCTTCATTATACAAAGACATATCACAGAGTTTACACAAAAAACTGTTTCCGTAAGAATTGCTATTTACTTTGTCTCAACAAAAGGTTACACACGGAAATATAAAAGAGTGATATAGAGAAAAAATACTCCCTCCATCTTTAAAACACCTTCCCCTTTCTTTTTTCTTGTCCAATAAAACCCTCATCTTTTCTATTAAAAAACAACTTTTACCCCTACAACGGAGTAATTCTTAATCTACCTATCACATCATACTTTTTACTAATAATCTACCCAACATATCTTATTTTTACCCATCACATCAAGGATATTTTTGGAAGGTACAAATATAAAAATTTCTCTCCCCTAAATTTCCTAAAGGTCAAAATGGGAACATCTTTATGGGTCAGATTAAATATTATAAGGATCATAAGATGTGGAAAAACGTTATAACATACTCTCTCTGTTAGGGGAAGCACTTCTTAATTCGACCAAAAGCCAAAATAAGGAATTATTAAATTGTAGTTGATTTTTCCAAATTTGCCCTTGATTTGATAGGTAAAAATATGATATGATGGATAAATTAGTATTGAAAAGTACGATGTGATAGGTAGGGTAAGAAAAAGTATGAATAAATGTGGTTTTTAATAAAAAAGTGGAAGTGTTTTGGTGGAAGAGAAAAAATGAAAGTAGTTTTTGTACTCCCACCAAAGTATATGTACAATTTTGTCTTTTTTATAGTCAGGATTTTAAAAAGATTGACCATTAATTAAAAACAATTGATATTAGATACGGATACAAAAAATAATTTTATTATATTTATCTTCTAAAGTCTTTTCCAAATATTATTTTATATAACTGTTATATCACACTTCCTCCACCCCAAAAATTTTTTCTAGTTTTGACAAGATAGAAATTTGACCAAAACGAAACGACAACAATTGAAAAAAGTCGTGATCGGAAATGTCAAAAATAAATAAGTGTCTAGGATGGAGGAAATATTTAAATTTGATATTGTAGCACAATTTATCCATTTTGCGAAGTACTGAGTATTATTTATTAGAGCAGGATTCTATTAACCGAAGAAAAAAGATCTTAGAATGACTTGAATATTTTCGGGCACTAAAGGAGGTGATGCTGGTAAATTTGATATTCCCACACCCCTAAACCCCTTCTACACCCCACCCTAGCCCCCAGTCCCATCTCCCCATTACCCCAGCCCTATCCTTACCTCTGTATATATTGCCAGAGGAGGGAGGGGAGGGGTGGGGGGCCAGGACGGAGGGTTTAGGAAGGTGTTAGGCGTATAAGAACAATTAATTTTATCATCAGAGCATTATATGTGTCCAAGTCATCTAGGGATCATTTTTCTAAAGTAAACCGAATCGTGGTGTATTTATTATATCTTCTGTCCCAATTTTGATTAAAAATTGAGAGCTACAAGATAAATTCCTACGTTTTTAAATCAATTTATTTTCAAATAATGTGTATATCATTAAAAATGAAACTTACATATTAAAAAATAGTCAAATATTCTATAAAACAAGAAGTGACAAGAGTATTATACTTTATCAAATAATCAATAAAGATATACAAATAAAAAAAATAACGAGAGGTAAAACAAATATTGTAATCAATTTTAGAGTTTTAGGGGATAAGAGTGTATGACTTTTATTGCTAAGGTGACGCAATCACGGACGCAAGTCATGCTAACGTTGAGAACTAAAAAAACACTGTACTACGTACGTACTAAAAATATGCAGTGCTCTCTTGTCACATTTATAAAAAAAACATCGTATATTTATAGTAAATGAACCTAATTGGTAAGCCAGTTGGCATGACGCAGCTGAAAAAGATTGAGAGTTTCAAGTGAGCAAGGCTTGAATATGATTCTTGACAACTGCGCTCGAAGGTAATATACTATCAAAGAAATTTCTATTTTCTCTTAAAAAATATCTCTTCCTTAAATATCTCTCCCTTAAATCATCAAAAAGTCAAAAAGAAAAGTTTATTTAGGGACGGAGGGAGTATCAATTCATCTAATTTTGTAAAGTAATCATTATATCTTTATCTTTATATATTAAATTTGAGAGTTAAACTCCTAAAATTGCGACATGTGGCGAGTCTACATGACAACATTTTAACAAATCACCTGCCACCTATTAACGATTTGAATGACGTCCTATTAACGATTTGAATGACGTGGTAATTTTAATCAAAATACGGGTAGATCCAATTTAAGTTGTATACGGAGTATATGTGTTATGTGCAAAGTCACGTTATAATTTTTTGGAAAAATACTCGGTACAACAATAAAAATAAAACATGGAAAAAGTATCAAAATAAAAATACATACTCCCTCCGTCCCAAAAAAATTTACACGTTTCAAAAAAATTGCGTCCCACAATCTCCTACCCATTTCTATAAAAAAAACCACTTTTACCCTTACTTTTTCAAATCCTACCTATCACATCATATCTTTTTTCAAATAATCTACACATCACATCCTACTTTTACCCATCACATCAAGGGTATTTTTGGAAAGTCAACACAAAATTATCCCTCCCTTTATTTTAACTTTAGTCAAAACGTGTAAATCTTTTTGGGACGGAGGTAGTATTTTTTTATATCTCCAAAAGAGGAGCTACCAAACATGAAGAGATTCTTTAGTTTCAAAAAGAAGTTATTCGTAATTCATTTCTATCGAAAGACAATATTTGTTCTATATATTAAGGTTAAAATATACAAAATTGACCAAGAAAAGTCAAATGAGAAGATTAAATCCAAAGACAGAGGGAGTATTATGGAAAAAATTAGAACCTTCATGAAATTTTATGCAATTGAGTGAAAAAACTAAAATTCATATTTTGATTAAAAATTTTATAAAATCAACTTCTAAAATAATTAAAATCGTAGTATAAAATTTAAAATCAACTTCAAAAATAATTAGTGAAATTTAAAATTTATTTTTCCAACTTATTTATAATCAAAATAATACTCTTTTTCTTAAAATTTCAAATTCAAATTTGTGACTAACAAAATATTTTTTTGAGTCTAACAAAACAGTTCAAGATGAAGAAAGAATTCAAAGTGAAAACATTAATACAAGGTAGATTTTTTCATGGGTCTCATATGGTTTATCTTAACAATCAGTAACTCCATTTGTTAACCTTCCATTTCATTTTTTGAGTAAAATGTTTAACCCATGAGATTTCTTAATCATAGAGATTTAATATCACTAATTTAAAATTTTATTTTTTAACAATGCAAGAAAGAATAATAATTTTTACAATCATTGCGGGAGGGGGGAGTTGGAATTATGGATGAGAAGAATCCTATTTTTCAATCATATAATTATAAGGTCGGTATTTTAGGCTTTTTAAATCAATGTAAGGGAAAAGAATCATTGGATCACTAATATTTTTTGTATTAACATATTTTTTAAATTCATACCAAGAGAAAAATTATAGATTTCTAGAAGTACATCAAACCTATATCATTTATATTTGACGTTTAAATCATATGCTCCATAAAAATCAAGTCATTTGAAAAATCTAAATTGTAGAATATAAAAAAATTCGTTCGGACTCGTGCGTGGAACGGGTAGAAATACTAGTTTTTTAATATAAAATTTGAGAGTTTGATCACCGCCTTTAATTCTACGTACGGTCTCAAGCACATTACAATAAGTGTTAATTCTTCCATCTTTAGGCTGTGCTCTATCACCTTTCTTCATAAATTTACGTGATACCTGCATATTAAAAGGTTGTTTAAAACAAAAATAAGTCACAATGCAATCACTGACAACAAGACCATAGGTCTACAGGAAAAACGCAGTTCAACAACAAAACTAGGTCACAATGCAATCCCTCACAACAAGACCATTGGTCTACTAGAAAAACACAATTGAACAACGAAAATAAGTCACAATGCAATCCCTCACAACATGACCATGTATCTACTAGAAAAACTCAATTGAACAACGAAAATAAGTCACAATGCAATCCCTCACAACATCACCATGCATAAACTGGAAAAACTCATTTGAACAACAAAACTAGGTCACAATGCAATCCCTCACAACAAGAACATGCATGTACGGGAAAAACTCATTCGAACAACAAAAATTAATAACAATGCAATCCCTCACAACAAGACCATGCATGTACTGGAAAAACTCAATTGAACAACAAAACTAGGTCACAATGCAATTGTCAGAGGTCGGAAACTAAGATTCAGTACCTTCGGTCGCTTTGCCATTTGCTTTGTCGCAGGTCGCTTATCTTCATCAGCAATTTCATCCGATCGAGTGTCCACTTCGTCCGTCATCTTCTCCGATTAAGATACAATGCGAAGTAGAAGAATTGGGAAGTAGGTGAATTGGGAAGCAAATGAATTGTGAAGCAGCGGAATTGTGAATTTATCTGGTTTTTCGATTGTGAATTGTGAATTGGCGCTCTGATCGAAGAAGAACTAATGATGGCTAACGGGTAATTCGATTGGCTTTGACGGCTATTGGTAACGGAGACAGGTTATGATGGCTGACGGCGACTCCTATTGGTGGGATTTAATCTTCTCACTCCTATTTTGAGCTTTTATCATTGTTTTACTCCTATTTGGCTCCTTAACCCAGATGTCAATGGTTGGGGCATAATGGTCATTCGGTAAAGTAATACGGACTACTAGGTTGCATCAGGAATGATTACTATTACTATCCATACTTTATTTAAAAAGCCATTGATTCTCAATTTGGTTTTCCTACCCATTTGGTGTTCTAATAAAAATGGTAATTTTTCACTCCATATGGTAATTACTCAATTAAAATGGAGTTACACAGGTCATTAATGGAGTTACTAGAATTGAGTAATTACTCAATTAAAAAGGTAAGTAGTTTAAAGTAATAATAAAATATTCAAACATAATTACACTTACTGTTAATAAATCAATCCTTTTTAACCAATTTATACGAATGGTAATAATTGTATTTAATTATATTTACTAATATATATGTAATAATATCTAATAACTTATTAAATTTAAAAATGGTAATATACACACTTATTTTAAACGGTTAAATTAATATAAACGTGTATTTTGGTAATAAAGTATTCACACACGCCATGTTAAATAAAAAATTAAGTACGTATATCACAAAAGGCAATTAAAAATCTAATTACCATAATAAAGTAAGGCTAATATATATATATATATATATATATATATATATATATATATATATATATATTATTTTGGTATTATGTTAATTTATACAAATGGTAATTGTATTTAATTATATTGACTACTTTATATGTAATAATATCTAATAAATTATTACATTCAAAAATGGTAATATATACATGTGTTTTGAATGATAAAATTCATATAAAGTATTAAGTACGTATATTTAATATAAAAGATTAAGTATGTATATATAAAAGATAATTAAAAAACTAATTACCATAATAAAGAAACGCTAATACATGTAATTTTATGGTAACAGAATCGTGTTTTGGTAATATAAACATGTGTTTTGGTAATAAACTATTAAAAACGTATATAAAAAAAGGTAACTAAAAATCTAATTACAATAATAAAGAAAGGCCAATAAAATGGTAATTAGTTTGGTAATATAGTATCAGTAATTAAGTACGTATATAAAAAAAATAATTAAAAATCTAATTACCATAATAAAGAAACGCTAATAAAATAGATATATTATTATGTTATCCTTTAATATAACCGTGTATTTTGAAATTGTAATAAAAAATAGGAAATTACGTATAGAGTAATGTACATTTTTAACACGTATACAAAAATGGTAATTAAAAAAATAACGTTAAAATGGCCAACCTATGGGAAACAAATAAAATGGTAAGTAATTTAAAGTAATAATAATTCTTTTGCACGGGTCATTAATGTTACACGGTTTTGACTCATTCCCATTTATGGAAAACTTTCCAAACGTGAATATAAAAATATAATAATAATACTAACGTAATTAATTTATATTGGAAATTATTAAAAAGGTAAGTAATTTAAATTGGTAATTAATTATTACAAATGAATAATAAAGGAACAACGAAATTCATATAGTATAAATACGCTACCTTACCGGGTAAGCAAGATAATCAACGAGTGTTTAAATTAAATGAGTGTTTTAATTGATCGGTGCTCCACCATCGTTTTTGTACGAACATGGGGATGATTACCGCCTTAAAAATGTTGACGAAAGTTCCGGATTATTGATGATGAAGCTAAGAGCGGTTAGAGTTTACCACGTTCATGCTCATTCTCGAGGGCCGGAATCATTGGATATTGTTTTCCACAACTCATCAGAGGTTAGTTTTACATTATTTTATATTTTACATATAATAAATCTTTAAACAAAAAATATAAATTTAATTATAGATTAACATTTTATATTTGTTGTTAGGGCGATCGGATCCATTGTCAGATCAAAGATACTAATATATGCACATTCAAAGAAGATTTGCAAGAAAATGCGGTTTACTTAGTCATGAGTGTCAAGGTTATACGTAATTTCCAAGGAACAAAATCTACCAATCACCCTTGCATGCTTCAATTTTTTGGAAGGACCAAGATTCAAAAACTATCGGAAAATGGATTTCCTAATTTTTTATTCAACTTTAAGAGTTTTGAAGATGTACTCAAAACAAAGTTTGATGACCAAGTCTTTTTATTTGGTAAGAGTCATTTACATTTACATAACTTAAATACTTACACATATGAAATACATTTCATATATTATGATTATGAAATTTATAAAATTGTATTTTTCTGGATTTTCAGATATAATCGGGAAAGTAGTTAGTCGAACCGCGCCTGAAATAAAGGATTGTTATTAATTGCCTCAATTGTTATAGAAAGAAAAAATTTTCATGTTTTAAATCACTAGACGCATTTTGAAAATAAGGATAAGTATATTGAGCATAATGTATACTTTACATAACTATGCATTATGAAATATATTTTTAAAGTATCTATTACAAAAATATTTATTATTTATTTAATTTCTTCATATATTAAATTTAAAAATAATTTTAACTTTTTTTTGTAGTGGCTTCGGTTGAATTGTCCGATACAAGAATTTCCTTCAAGTTTCAAAGAAGACAATTCCCTGTGGTTACTTCGTACGCAATGACGATTAACAAGAGCCAGAGACAATCTCTGAAACATGTTGGACTACTGTTACGGAAACCTGTGTTTAGTCATGGACTGCTCTATGTTGCAGTTTCAAGAGTAACTAATCGTAGTGGATTGAAGATTCTGATATGCAATGAAGACAATACTCCCACAAAGACTACAAATAATGTAGTCTATAAAGAGGTCTTTCGAAATTTGTAAAACATTGATGTTATGTACCTTAAAATAATATAATCTCTATATTCTATTGCATCTCATTTTTTATCATTGAAATATGATCTGAATTTAATAACATAAAAATGAACCGTGCAACGCACGAGTGTGATACTAATTATACCATAAAAATATTATCGACCATGCTAGACTTACACCAAAATTTGTACTCCATTTGTACACCGCAGTTATGCACACACATTTTGATGGTTTACATCGACACAAGTGTTGGTGCGTTAACAAAAATTTACACGGACACAAAGTGTTGGTGCGTTAATAAAAATTAGTTTTACACCGACACAAAATGTCGATGCAAACCTGCGGTGTACAAATGGGATACAAAAATTTGGGGTACAAGTAACTTTATCCAAATATTATTTCTCTTTCATTTGGAGTGGACCTTTGACCCTCCACCATTAATGTACTCAGATTTGAAGTAATATATTTCTCATTCGGTTTCAAAAAAGGAAAATAAAAGGTTACACATTTGACTTGACATGAAGATTAAATAAAATTATGTACTTAAAGTGTTGTAGACAAAAAGCTACTAAAAGGATCATAAAATGTGGAATAACATTATAAAATATAAAATATTTCATCAAAAAATTGAAATTAAAAAATTGAAAGATAAAAGTGGTGAATTAATATATTTCAAATTAAAAAACATAGGAATTAAAAAATTGAAAATAAATAAGGAAAAAAATGTAAATTTATAGAGTTGAAAATAAGTTTTAAGAAATTAAAATTGAATTAAAAAAATTGGGAAATGCTTGGTTCACAAACAGAATGGTCATAAAATTCACTACTATTTGTGAACTCCAACAAAAAAAATTAAATAGTCTAAAATAATTTTAAAATGAAAATTTAAACCATAAATAGTAAGTTTGTAAATTTACTCACCCGCTAGGCAGCGCGATGAGGCGCTGCAGTATAATGGTGCCTGCCGCTCACCCTCGTCCACGCCGCATGCCCACTCTGACCCCTGCATCCGGTCGACACCTTGGCAAAGGATGTTCCACGACCAGCTGCAATGGTATTTGCCGCGCTTGCCCAGCCTCTCCAAACAGCACCACGGAAGCCCCCCTCTCCCATTGTAAATACCAAATGCTCTTATTAAAAGATAGGGGCATGCTAAGGATACACCAAAATGGGATATCTCATTTGTACACCAAGCAAATACAGACAAACACATACACTTATTATATATTTGTAATCCACATACACTAAATGTATGTATTTGTCTGTGTTTTCCTAGTGTATACAAATGGGGTATTCCATTTTGGTGTACCCATAGGTTTATTATAAAAAATACTCCCTCCGTTCTCAAAAAAAGTTCATACTTTGAAAAAGTGGAAAAATAAAGAAGTGTTAAATTGTAGTTGACTTCCAATTTCGCCCTTGATGTGATGGGTAAAAGTAAGATGTGATGGATAGATTATTAGAGAAAAAGTATGATGTGATAGGTAGGGTATGAAAAAGTAAGGGTAAAAGTGGTTTTTTAATAGAAAGTGGAAGTATTTTGTTGGAAGTGAAAAAAATGAAAGAAGAATTGTTTTTGGGAATGGAGGGATTATGTCATTTAGTCTTTTGAATTGGCCTCCCCCTCCCATATGTACTATTTTGTCTTTTTTTATAGAGAGGATAGAAAAGAATTTGACCATTAATGATTGAATAGAATTCATATTAGGTATTAATACAAAAATAATTTTATTAAATTTATATTATAAAATATTTTAAAAATATTTTTTTATCAAACTGTTATATCATATAAATTTTATTTAAATATAGGTCAAATATTGACCTTCATTGACGGTATAAACTCAAAATTAAATAAATATCGATCTTGGACGGAGAAAATATTTAAGATTGATATAGTAGTGCAATTTTTTTATTTCGTAAAGTACGAGCATTATTTAATTTATTAGGGTAAGGTTCTATTAATTAAGGTTCTTCTTGGGTATTTATTAAGGTTCTATTAACCGTAAGTGCTGCTTGTAAAATTCATATTCCCCCTGATGGTGTAAATTACTTGACCGGTCAAACTATACTAGACCGGGTCTAGAATAGTTTTGCTTGATTTGGCAAAGTAAGAAAGGTAAAAACACGCAGATTGACCGGTAGGACTTTAGGTGGGAACACCTGTAGCCCAATTTATATTATAACGGAGAATGCACGGGTGCTTTTACAAGGGAGTTTAGAGAGAGTGAATTCGGATCCCTCTTTCTGAGGTTTACATGAGTATTTATACTAGGCTAAGGGGACAGGACCACGTACGCCCACGTGGGGGCATGCTGCCGATGTGGTGCGAGGTGACTGGTTTCGTCCTCAAGCTGCCTTGTCGCCTTGTGAAGGGGATCATTCCCTTTGTCAAGTAGTGCCTTGGATGGATTCTTCAGCATCTCCAGTTGTCCTCTACTGACACGGGTCGCTACACGCCAAGCCCTCGTAGATTCTCCTCTGCCGACACTTTCCAACCTCAGAAACTACACC
>OOIL02003089.1:193102-230959 GCA_900332095.2 Cuscuta campestris | reverse complement strand
GCATGACACGAGTCAAAATACTAGTCAAATCAAATATGTGAAAATATAGTCTTGTCTAAAAAAATATCCAATAAATCTTAATATACTATTGGGAAGTTTAGAAATAAATTTAGGTCCCGTTTGGTACATGGAATTCAAACTATGGAATTAGAATTGTGAACTTCAATTCCAATTTTGGTGTTTGGTAGAACAAAAGTTATGTCGATTTGGAATTGATAGTGCAAAAAATATATTGAAATTGGTGAATTCAATTCTATGGAATTGAATCTCATGCAATTTCAATTTCAATTCAATTTCAATTCCATCAATTATGTAAATCAAACGGAGCCTTACTAATTTAGAATGCAACGATTTATATAAAATAAAATAAGTTGGAGTGTATAAATGGCGAGAGTCAGGAACCGACGACATTGGACTTTCATTTGGTATACTGAAACCGTATTCACTCCAATGCAATGACACTTGTCACACAATTGATCTGATTTTGAATGGTCAAATAGCTCGTGCCTCCTGTGGTTTGGAAAATTGGCATAAAAACCCCCTCTGTTTTCAAAACCTATTTTTAAAGTCCCCGTGGTTTTAAAACGTTCCGCCCACACCCCCTCTAACCATTTTCCGGCGAAGAGGAGGCATTGGTGCATTATTTTTAAACCATAGGGGGCATTCTTGCTCATTTCTTATTTTAGTTTATTATTTGTATTTTCCCTTTTTTTGAATATTTTGTATCTCTTTTTCCTTTTCCTAGATTTTTTTTTAAAATATATTTTCAATTTTTATAATGTTTTAAAAATTTTAAAATTCTTTGTGTTTGAAATACAAATAAAAAAATTAACATACATTACATCTATCTCAAATTAAACATTTTCACTTTTTTTAGAATAATTTTTTGGAAAGTTCGAAAAAATCCAAAATAAAAAAAAATAAAAATACGGAAAAACGAAATGAAAAATTAAAATACGCAAAAAAAAAGTCTTAGAAAAAAAAAATTTGGACACACCTGAAAAAGTCCTTAGAATTGAGATGTCCAAAAAAGATATTTATTTTAATTTTTGTATTATTTTTTTCTTATTTTATTCATCATTTTTTCAAAGTTCTCAAAAAAAAAATTCTTTTTTTCAGAAAAAACAAAATTTGTTAATTTCAGACGTACATATGGATTATATTTTATTTTTTCAAACAAATATAACTTTAAATTTTAAGAATATTATAAAAACAATTTTAAAAACCCCTAATTAATAAATGAAACAAAAAAAGGAAAAATAGAAAAAACAAAAAATAAACGAGAAATAAAAATCAGCACAAATATGCACCAATGCCCCCCTTCTTCGCCGGAAAAATGGCCGGAAAATGATATGAGGGGGCACGGGTGCAGCATTTTGAAACCACAGGAACTTTAGAAATAAGTTTTGAAAATAGAGGGGGTATTGGTGTCTGTTTTGCAAACCACGAGGGGTACCGAGGCTATTTGGCCGATTTTGAATCTATGACGTATTCTATACTCTTTAATTGAATTTTGCAACCTTGGATAGGGACATGCCAATCCTTAATAGGACACATAAACCTACCACGTACCAACCACGCCCAAATCACAATCCAAAGTATTTCTGAAGTAAACATAGACCCAGTCGTCTCTTACGCTGCAAGGCACAAGTACCTTTGATTTATTTACCAGGCCATAAAATATACAAAGATCTATAAATGTATCTGTCATTGAAGATAATGAGCTCAAATGTCTGAACCAAAACGCTGCGAGGGTCATAAACTTATTATAGAGATGAATCTGATAGAAAGTTACCGGCTAAGCTACATATAATTAAGCTTCGCTAACGTAATTCTACAACAAACAATAAGTGTGAAAACCCTTCCTTAGAAGAGATCAGCTTTAGGCGATGGAGCATCAATTACCTCAATTTGGATCACAACTTCACCACATTCTACATTTCTTAGTCGAAGGATCATTTCTTGTGTCATTTTACCATTTTCCCAGGCAATGTGGCTCTCGGCTACCAGGCAGTTTTCCCTGCTTGGCTGGACACTCTGAACTTTGCTACCATTTGGCAACCCTTTCAAATCCATTTTCATTGCTTCAAGATATGGCTTAATGTCTATCTCTGCATCCCCCACTTTGTCATCTACGGTGAATGTATCTTTGTCATAGAGTGTCTGGAGAACACGCATGGTAATCATGGGGTTAATTCATGTCGCCTACCACACACACACACACACACACATATATATATACATACACGTACATACATATATGTGTGTGTGTGTGTGAAAACTAAGCCTCCATATAAACAAGTCAAAGACGACAAATCACGTAAATTGGCACATTTTAGGACTAAAAGTACCACAAATTGAATAGTTGGAAAACCACATCATGTTGATTTGAATACTACTCGAAGTGGAAACAAAACATTAGTTGAACGAAATAAGCAAGAACTTAATCAAAATGGCACATTCGTACTTTCAATGAAATGTTTAATTGTAAATGCAGCAATGCATCCTACATAAACAGCCTTTTTGTTTTTCACAGAGCAATTTACCCCTAAGTGTACCTTTGGACCTCCCAACACACTGGATGCTTGTTGCAGAAAAATGGATATCATGAATATGACATTAATAAGTCAGCAGGAGAAATTTATTACCACTATGAAATCAAATACTTACAAGTATGATTGGGATATTTGGATCATTGATGATAGCAAGAGTCATGTCCACATTCCAGACAGGGTTGCAATTATCCTTGACAACTGGAGACTTCACTTTCTGCAATAAAGACTTTCCCCAATCACAAACCATTTCACAAACTTCCCTTATGTCAACATGACGCATCCATGCTTAGATATACAACAATATCTGAAGGGCAAGAATATCAAGCCTCACAGAACCTTAAAGTCTCTTGGGAGCTTTTCTTGAAACCCAGCTTTGTTTATCTTTTTTTACAGGTCTGCCTGTTTTTAGTGTGGCCCTAATCATTTAATGATCAAACCACGTTGAAAATTCGTTGCAGTAGTGAAGTCTTTAACTAAGTATTATCAACAGTAGAAAGATGAGAGCTGAAAAGATATAAATCAGAGGCAAATAAATGTTTAGTAAATAATAATTAAATCCCGCATTCAAATTCTTTTTAAAGATGGTTTAACTGGAGGAAAATGCAAATAAATTACAAGAATAGCAACACAAATTACCCAATCACAAAACATGGCCAATAACTTGAAGAGGAAGAACTATTAAACTATGATTAATGGGCATTTGTTGTGAATTTCTGCCTATTGGAGACGAAGGTGAAAACCCATAGGGATCTTCATGATATGGCGTAGGTTATTTCAAGCTTTTAACCAAAGGTCTGCACTATCGATCTCAAGTCCCAACCTTGAAAAATGCAGCTAACTTAATCCTGCACTACCGATCTCAAGACCCAACTATATGACTATTTCTATCTGTTATTTTTCATATATATTATAAAAATATTATGTACGCAGTATATTCCAAAGAGAAACAAAAAATCTATATCGAATTACATTTAAATTAGAAACGAATATATGTAGACGAAATAATCTCAAAGAGAAAAAAAAAGGACCTGATTTCCCATCGTGATTACAACATATGGATCACTGCTACGCGTATCCCTGACGGCAAGATTGATGCCTCTGCAAACATGGATTTTCAGAAGACCCAAAAACTCCATTTTTCATTAAAATCAGAATTAAAATCTAGGGATGTTATCTTTAAAAAAATGGCTCCTGTGCTTGTTTAGATGATCGAGAGAAAATACCGACCGAAATTGTTAAAAAAATCTTTTAGAGTAAACATAACATTTATCTTCAAAAAAAAAATTACTCCGTATATATTTTTATCTTCAAAATAAGGGTTTGTACCATAATATTATGACACTGTAAAGTTACATCCCACTGTATTTTTGTGTGTTATATATTGACATTAATGGCATTGTAATCTTACTTTTGAAATAAAAACACGATGCTCATATTTTGTACTTTCTCAATTTTTACTCCTAATTTAGTTTTTCTCTCTTTTTGGGTCTATCTTTTGTCAACTTTGGTTTGTATATTTTCATTGGTTATTTGATGAAATTAATCATCTTTATTACCTCGTGTTTTGTACTAGTAGAATTTTTGACATAATTTTAAATATGTAAATCTTATTAAACGTTTTTAAACAAATTGTTAAATAAGTTGATTTAAAAAATGCGGGGTTTTACTTCTTAAATGAGAAATTGAAATCTGATTTAAGACGCATGGAGAAGAAAATAATCGACGCAGTTCTAACAATTGAAGCCACAGCCTGACCCACATGCGTAATAGAAATTATCCTAAATAGAACTAAAACATGGAGAAAAGTACCAAAATAGGACTTTCATGTTTTTTTTCCCGGGATAGGACTTTGTATTGTGGTAATGTGACTTTGCATTGTAGTAATGTGGCAGTGTGCATGTGCAAATTACTATACTTTCTTGGTAATGTATATGACCATGTTTAGTAATGTAAGTCCTATTTCGGTAATAAAAACATGGAAGTCCTATTTTGGTATATCTTCAATGTTTTAGTCCTACTTTGGTCTTTCTCCCCATGCGTAACTGTGGGTTTTTATCCGACCGAGTCCACATGAGCAATAAGTTCTAAATAATTAAAAAATTATTTTTTAAATAAAATAATGTGTTAATATATTAAATCTTGATATACTTGTTGAATATGTGAGCCCTAGAGGCCAATCTATATTTATGTTTCTGAATATTTATCAAGAATAAAAGACCCTAAAGATTGGTTATGCATCTCGTGTATCTAAACATAGCTTTAGTCCATAGACTTAGCGCTCTTATAGCATAGATTAGAAATACGATGTTCTGATTATGAGGCTGTTACATTTACAGAGGCTATGTCTAAAATATAATGATAATACAAACATCATAATATATTACGACTAATACGTATGAGACAAGATAGTTGCGTCTCATATGCTATGGATATTGAGATATCTTAATCTATACGTAAGTACATATCTGGAGATCAGATATGGTACTGGATTGACCCACCATGAGAAGACTACATTGGTAATATTTTAATGTGTTAGTAGTATTCTCATTCGACCGTTGGTATAACTATCCTCAAATTTTAAGTCATTGTTAGTCGGTTTAAGTCGTTGTGCCCACGCCTTAGAGTGGGACGGTGAATAAGGCGTTTAAAATCTTTTCGGAGTTTGATAAAAAAAGTGTTGGTAAATGCGGAAGCAATATATAAAACGCAGAAATAAAAGCGTAAAGTAAAAGACACCGATTTTATACTTGTTCGGGAACTCCCTACTCCAGTACCTCGAGGCTCCTCCTCAAGGATTTCCAAATCCACTAAGTCCCGGTCTCTTGAACTCTGTTAAAGCACTGCACTAGTTTGGCAAACAACCCTTGCCAATAGGATTCACTCTGAGATTTTACAACGGCTATCTTGAACCGTTTACAACGAAGATTTAACGGCTATCTTCTACCGTTTCCCCAAGGATTTCAAAGGCTATCTTTGAACCTTTACCCTAGGATTTATACGGCTATCCTTAACCGTTACAACGTGAGAATTTAACGGCTATTCTCGACCGTAAGAAAATGTGTTTGAAGAACACAAACAAAGGTTCTACCCAACGGCTAGAATATAAAAATGAAGAACAAAACTTACCCGGTGTAAAAGGAAATTATACTCTCTCAAAAATACAATACAGACTTATGAATATGAGCGTATATAACTAGAAACACAAGCTCAAAGTGTGTGTATAAAAATCAGGAATTTAAGGCTCTTGAAATAGCCAAAATATTGAAAATAATGAATAAATGAATGAACACACTTAGAATATAAATGGAGGATGTTTGGAGCTTTGTTTCTTGTTAAAATATGAAGTATAAGGCTTGTATTTATAGTGGAAGGTGTTAACTAGCCGTTGGGAGGTGATTGGGGTTAAATTAAATTCAAATTCAGCAATCAAGAATAGTACCTCCAACGGTTACGGTACCGTGTCACGGTAGCTAGGTACCGTACGGTAGCTAGGTATCTTCTCAGGCCAAAACTCTCTGGCGATACTTGTCCTCTTACGGTACTCCTTCCGGTAGGGGGGTCCCGGGCTGACGGTAGGGGGTACCTTCTCAGATTGACTCATGGTACCCCTCACGGTACCTAGGTACCTTTTAGATGTTTGAAAATGATTATAAAAGGGTTTTAAACATATTTTTTGAGTGTTTTTGAGCTTGTGAATATAGGTATATAAAATCATATCCTTACATCGGGTTCTACCTATATTCTACGCTAGACTTAGCAAACCAAGGCTAACAATCTCCCCCTTTTGATGTTGACAAACAATATATTTCAAAGTGAGTTAGGAGGGAGTAAAATAATGAAGCAAGCAAGCTCCCCCTTAGAATAAACATATTGAAAATACTCACTTCGTACTTTTTCTTCTGTTTATTAAAAGTTTAAGTTTGATGCAAATAATCACCCAAGAATGCTCTCAAGTCAAGTTGCATATGCACCACTTTGAAGTTTACATCTTTTCTCCCCTTTTGTCAAAATCAAAAAAGGGCATATTGAAAATATAAAAATGTATGACTTCTTGAAAATCCTGCCCCTATCAAAATGAATTTTCTAGAAATAATGATAGTTTGGAGATCATTGGGTAAAGGTACATTTACAACAAAACTCCCCCTAAAAACGAAAATTCCCCCTAAAATGTTGCAAGTTTAAAAACTTTATTTTTTTTAGGGATTTTTGGGAATTATTTTCTAAAAGGCATGATTTAAAGATGCAATTTAAAAAAAATATTTAATCATGCAAACCAAGGCTAAAACAAATTAAAGCACATGTGGGATAAGGTTTTATTTTTGTAAAACAATTAAAAACAAACAAAATATCTTACCCCAATAAGTACAAGGAACTTACCTTGGCTTATGCCGCTATTTCTTCGGCTTGGAAGGTTTATAGTATTCTTTTTCTTTTGATTTTCTCCTTCTTGAGTCTTCATAAAATTTCCATTGGAGAAAACTCTTGTATTTCTTCCTCATTTCTCTTTCTTTGTCTTCTTCATCACTTGATGAATTCGAGTCATCGGATGTTTCATCCATTTCACTTGACTCATCACTTGAGTCACTTGAGTCTTCACTAGACTCCTCCTTGGATGCCTTGAACGCATTGGTTCGTTTCGGGTCTTCTCTTAAATATTCTTCTTTCATCTTAATCAACAAAAGCTTGTGAGAATACAAAGAAGACCAAATGTGGGCAGTGCTTTCCGTTGCACATTTGGGTAAAAGATCTACAATGCTATTATGCCATTCTTTTGTCAAAGAAAGTAAAATTTTAGTATTTAATTCACTTGTAGAATATTCTTTACCCAACTTACCCAACTTGTTGATTATTTCATTGAACCTTCTATTGGCATCTTGGATTGACTCGTGTTGGCCAACTTTGGAACTTTCATACTCCGAGTTCTGAGGGCCAACATGGTTTGCTTTGTTGATGTGTCGCCTTCATGCGTGGCTTGAAGCAAATCACATACCTCCTTGGCCGTTTTGCATGAGCATACTCGTGCAAATTCATCGGGGCTGAGAGAGCAATGGAGGATGTTGATTGCCTTTGCATTCATGGATAACTTTCTCTTATCCTCCGAAGATAATCCTGCAAGATTACCACTACTCGACACAAGTGGCCCGTGAAGTACATTTAACCACAAATCAAAATCAATGGATTGTATAAAGTATTCCATCCGCATTTTCCGATAAGATTAATTTTGGCCATTGAAAAACGGAGGACGGTGAAGGCTTTGGGAATCCATTGTAGCCATTTTTCAAAAAAAATGAATTTTGAAAATCGGGGATAATAAACTTTTGATATTTTAAAAAATTATATTTAAAAAGGGCACAACGGGTAGATCTTTGTCGTAGACGCGGTTAAGCACTTTCAACTACGGAACTGCTCTGATACCACTTATTGGTCAATTTTAGTTGTTGTGCCCACGCCTTAGAGGGAGGGGGGGTGAATAAACGTTTAAAATATTTTCGGATTTTGATAAAAATGGTGTTGGTAAATGTGGAAGCAATATATAAAACGCAGAAATAAAAGCGTAAAGTAAAAGACACCGATTTTATACTGGATTGGAAACTCCCTACTCAAGTACCTCGAGGCTCCTCCTCAAGGATTTCTAAATCCACTAAGTCCCGGTCTCTTGAACTCTATCAAAGCACCGCACTAGTTTGGCAAACAACCCTTGCCAATAGGATTCACTCCGAGATTTCACAACGGCTATCTTGAACTGTTTACAACGAAGATTTAACGGCTATCTTCTACTGTTCCCCCAAGGATTTCAAAGGTTATCCTTGAACCACTACCCAAGGATTTATATGGCTATCCTTAACTATTATAACGTGAGAATTTAACGACTATTCTTGACCGTAAGAAAGTATGTTTGAACGGGTAACATGTAAATTATTATTACCCAAATCAAACAAATACAACAATGTCAAAAGCTTAACCACAAAGGTGGTTACTTGCTTAAAGTTACAACTATACACATAAAGAAGTTACAACTCAAGTGTAACACATACAAATACAAACACAATCTAACCAAGACCAAGATTAGAAGATTGCCTTAAAACAGTTAAAGGCAAAACAACATATCCATTACATCAAAAAAAACAAAAAAAACAAAAAAAAAACAATTTGGTACAAGTGTACACGAGCATCATCATCCAATAGAGGCATACTCATGGGGTATGCACCACATCACATGCAAAACCAGAGCGAGTTCATAATGTCAATGGCATCCAGTGTGCATTTGGCAAGAAGCATCAGGACTGATCCACATTACATACATAAAATCATAGGAACCAACACCACAGCACCACAGTTCCATATAAAGCCAGCCAGGTAGAAGACAAAGATGAAGAACCATTGATGTAGCCCTAAGGTTGGAATCTTCCACCTTGGCTATAGGCTCAAAATCAACTTCACAGTAGGGGTAGATCCATCAGAGGTTCAGGAGCACCAAAGGACCATTTGCGCTGAATAAAACCAAGTCAAACATGTCTCACACAAATGAGATAAGGTGGAGTCCACTCAGGCAGTAGGTGATGGCACTCCATCCTGAGGAGAAGGCTCTTAAAACAAAGACAGAACCAAACTATCTAGATCACACACAAAAACATCCAAGGGGAGAACCATAAATGAGGGGGAAATCACACCAGTTTGTAGTCACTCAACCAAAAGAGGGGTATAAGTGAGTGCATCATGGTGTGTTTCCAGAGACAGAAGAAAGAGGGTGAAGATTGAGAAGGAAGCAAAGGAGGGGAGGAAGCAAGAGGAGGAAGAAGGGGAGAGAGGGGGGAGAAAGAGAAGAAGAGGTGTGAAACACCACCAAACCAGGACCCAAATCCACCTCTACCTACCCAGAAGGGGTTAGCAAAGATTGGTTTGTTTCCTCACCACCCCAACAGTCCAAAAACCAAAGGGGCCCCAACCCACCCAACACTGGATGGAAGACACACCAACTTTCANGGGAGAGAAAAGAAAGGAGAGAGGGTGTAAAACCCACCAACCCAGGATCCAAGCCATTCCCTACCTATCCAGAAGGGGTAGATAGAGTATGGTTTGTTTCCACACCCCAATAGCACCCAAACTATCAGGAACCCAACCACCCAGAGGGAGAGGGGCCAAGTTAAACTAACAGGCATCAAATCTGAAGAATGATATGGCACATGTTATTTAACTTGTCTACTAGAAAAGTGGGAGGAGAAGGAAGGTAGTGGATAAGAAAAGAGGGAAAAGGAGAGAGAGAGAAAGCCATGGACCCAAGCCAATCTCTACAATTCCAGAAGGGGATTGCATAGCCTGGTTTGTTTCCCACCAACTCACCACCCCAAGGACCCATAACAAAGGTTTGAGACCCTCCAAGAAGGGTTTCTAACATTTGGAATGTTTCCAGCCCCAAAGATCTGGACTTAGGGATAAAACCAGTTACCCATAGGGTCCCCAGTGTTATTCCTGCGTCCAAGCTCCAACCAAGGTATAAGTCCCAACCAATCCTCAACAAGGAAAGGGAGAGGCCAGCACAAAGATCACAAACAGCATCCAGGAAATGTCCAAAACAGTAAGCTCCAAGGAGGGGGAGCCAAATTAAACACCATTGGGGTATAATTTGTTCATAATTTTAAAAACCCCCAACTTGATCTTGCACACAATAGCATCAATGTTGATGGCCCGGTTGTCAAAGTACACACCATTCTTGAGTCTCCAAATATGGTAGGCTGTGCTAAGAATAGCCAGCCTTATCATCTTCCTCCTGGAGCAGTGGTTATTCCTTAGCCTCCTTAGCTAAGTAAGGGCTCTGTCCAGGGTAGACAGGGCAGGTGCAATCTCAAGCCATGATCTGACAGCATTCCAGATGAGTGTGGAGGTTTCACAGATGAAGAAAAGATGCTGGGCAGTTTCCTCCTCCTTGTGGAAAAGTTCACATGTTCTGTTCTCCATGGCAATGAAATGAAGGCTAGTTTTGGTAGAGATTCTGTTACGAAAGATCAACCAAGCACAGAAGGAATATCTAGGTGGGATGTAAGGTTTCCAAATTGCCTTCATCCAGGGCCTCATCTCTGCATTGGTTCTAAGTAAATCATATACCTTGGCAATTGATATATCCCCCATCCAATTCACAAAGCTGGTTTTCAAGTTCCCAGCTGTCCCACACTTGAGTAGCAACAAGTCTCTGATTTCAACCAGTTTCTTGAAAAAATGAGTCCTTTTTCCCAGGGCTCCATGTCCAAAAGTCATTGCCATCAAGGTAAATAGAATGAACCCATTGCACCCAAAGGGTTTCCTTGTTAGAAGCAATATTCCAAAGATTCTTGCTCAAGAGTGTCTGATTCCAAATCATGGGCTGATTCAGTCCAAGCCCCCCTTCATCCTTGGGTTTGCAGATGTCCTCCCAAGCAACCTTACAGAACTTGCTCCCCCAAAGGAAAGTTCTACAAAGGGAGGTTATCCTATCCAAGATAGACTTATGAATAGGGAAGGCTTGAAACCAGAATCCCTCAATTCCTTGGATAACAGCTCTGATGAGTTCCAATCTACCAGCAGCAGATAGGGTTTTGGCATTCCATTTTCTGATATATTCATCCACCTTAGTCACAAGTGGGGAAAAGTCCCTTTCAGAAGCTCTCTGTGAAGTAAGAAGGAGTCCCAGGTATCTAACAAGCAGTTTACCCTGAGGGAAAGACACCAAAGCTAAGATATCCTCTTTCTTGTCTTTGATCTCTCCAGCCAAAAAGATATTGGATTTGAGAGGGTTAACATGCAAGCCAGATACTTGGGAGAAGATTTTGATAGCTTTAGCCAACACATTGACATAATCCACATTACCCCTGCAAAACATCATCACATCATCAGCAAAAGTAATATGGGTAATACCCAGTTTGGAGCACCTGTTGTGAAAAGTGAATATGCTCCCATAGAGCATTCTCCTGATCAGCCTTGAGAAGTATTCCATGCAGAAAAGGAACAGTGTTGGGCCATGGGGTCACCCTGTCTAATGCCTCTTTTACATTTAATGAAGTCATGCAAGCCTCCATTAATAGAAAGTGAGAAGGAGGTAGTGGTGACACACTCCATGACCCAGTTCACAAACTTGGAGGGGAAGCCAATTCCCTGAAGTGTATTCCTCAAGAAGTCCCATGAGATTGTGTCATATGCTTTTGAAATGTCCAGCTTTAGCATACAGCAAGGGGGTGATCTCTTTCTAGCATACCCTCTAACCAGGTGTTGTACCAAGAGAATGTTGTCCACAATGCTCCTGCCCTTAATGAAGGCAGCCTGGGCAGGATTAATGAGATTTGGAAGCAGTCCAGCCATTCTGTTAGAGAGGATTTTAGTGATTATTTTATAGACCACATTTGAACAAGCTATGGGTCTATAATCTTTTGCACTAGGATTCTCCCTGACCTTAGGAATGAGGACAACCAAGGCATGATTAATCTGTTTAAGGAGTCTCCCACTCAAAAAGAACTCAGAAACAGCATCAACAATAGTATCACCATAAATATCCCATTTCTTTTTTAAGAAGGCAGCAGTATAGCCATCAGGACCTGGAGCCTTATCATCACCAATGCTGAAGAGGGCTTCTTTGACTTCAGTTCTATCCACATTACTGACCAAGTCAATAGCATCCTGGTGTTGGATAAGGGGCCCCTCTTTAAACACATTCCAATCCATAGGGGTATTAGGGACTGTATTACCAAAAATCTGATTGTAATACCCAATGAATTCCTCAACAATAGCCTCCAAAGAAGTAGTAGTAGTTCCTTGGGATGTAATCAAAACAGGGATGGAATTCATAATACTTTTCTTCTTAACCATTGCATGGAAGAACTTGGTGCATTTATCCCCTTCATTAATAAAGTTGCACTTCACCTTTTGTTGGAAAAAGGATCTTTCTGCATCAGAGTAGAATGAGGCTTTCTTCCTGGTAGTAGCAACTAGATGGAGTAATTCCAATTTATCAGGGTCCTTGTATAACTTATCCATGAGATCAGTATAAGTCTTTCTAGCCTCCTCAGCCCTAGAAGAGATATGTGCAAAGTCCTTTTTATTCAGCTGTTTGAGGGGCTGCTTCAGCAGCTTCAGTTTTCTGCAGAGTCTAAACTGTCTAGTACCATTAAACCTCATATCCCATACATGTTTCAAAGTATTGTCATAGGAGTCATGATTAAGCCACATGTTGAAGAATTTAAAGGGTTTAGGGCCTTGGGTAGAAGTTTGGATGAGGTGGAGCAGAACAAGACAGTGGTCAGATTGGAACTCCATGGCCTTAAACTCAGCCCAACAATCCCGCTGGAGAGCCTCCCATTCACAATTCACCATCACCCTGTCCAATTTGGCCCATTTGTTGCCTTTGTTCCAAGTGAAGTGAGTTACAGTAGCCTTAGCATCAATCAGATCATTGTTGAGTTTAAACTGTAACAAATCAGTCATATCATAAGCATAGGTGTGGCAGTTTAGTCTCTCACTGGAGTTCTGGACTGAGTTAAAATCTTCCATAATTGCCCAGGGGGTCTTGATATTCACAGCAAGATCAGAGATTCTTTCCCAGAGTTGTCTTCTAACAGTTACATTTATAAAGCAAAAACAAATGTAATATGGAAGCATTTCTAGGAAACATTACACAAAATTCTACAATGGATAAACTGATCAGCAACTTCCAAAACAGTGCAAGTAACAAAAAGTGGGTTCCATATAACAGCCATTCTCCCATCATCAATCATAGCAAAATTATCAGTTGAAGACCAGGATGGGAGTTTGTTATGGAGGAAAAGTTTAAACTTGGCTTTAGACATTTTGTTTTCCAGAATACAACCTAAGTGCACGCCAAGGTCCAAAATATATTTACACAAAAAGTTTTGTTTAGAGGGCCTATTAAGCCCCCTAAAGTTCCAACAGAGTACCTTCATCAAGAGTTAGGGACAGGGCCCCTTCCCCTACCTCTGTTAGTACCCCCCCTATATCCATGGTTGTGTCCACGTCCACTGCTACTAGTTTCCCTTCTGAATTGTGGGTGTTTGTTAACATTGTTGAAGTTTGCTTCCTTTAGCGGATGTGTAGTGAGAGAACCTCTGCCCTTTCCCACAAGTGTGAAACCATCATTGTCATCCTTTTTAGAGAAGGAGGGTGAGGGTTCATTGGGGTCAGCTGGTTTCTCCCCACCTTTAGTACCTTCCTGAAACAAAGGTTGTACACAACGGCTAGAATATCAAAATGAAGAACAAAACTTAGCCGGTGTAGAAGAAAATTATAATCTCTCAAAAATACAATACAGAGTTATGAATATGAGCATATATAACTAGAAACACAAGCTCAAAATGTGTGTATAAAAATCAGGAATTTAAGGCTTTTGAAATAGCCAAAATATTGAAAATAATAAATAAAAGAATGAACACACTTAGAATATAAATGGAGGATGTTTGGAGCTTTGTTTCTTGTTAAAATATGAAGTATAAGGCTTGTATTTATAGTGGAAGGTGTTAACTAGCTGTTGGGAGGTGATTGGGGTCAAATTAAATTCAAATTCAGCAATCAGGAATAGTACCTCCAACGGTTACGGTACCGTATCACGATAGCTAGATATAGTACGGTAGCTAGGTACCTTCTCAGGCCAAAACTCTCTAGTGGTACCTATCCTCTTACGGTACCCCTTCCGATAGGGGGGTCCTGTCTTGATGCTCGGGGGGTCCCGGGATGACGGTAGGGGGTACATTATCATATTGACTCACGGTACCCTTTCCGGTACCCTCACGGTACCTAGGTACCTAGTGACCATTTTGATATTTTTTTCATTTTTGTCCAAATCGTTTCCAAACTTGTTGTAACCTTTTGGATGTTTGAAAATGATTATAAAAGGGTTTTAAACATATTTTGTGAGTGTTTTTGAGCTTGTGAATATAGGTATATAAAATCATATCCATACATCGGTTTCTATTTATATTCTACGCTAGTTTAGTGTTTCGACTTCATTCTTGAGAACCGAATCTTAATGGATTCTTGGTGTACCTGAAACACTTAAACAAACATTAAGCTCTTATATTGTTTGTTAACATCAAAACACGAGGCTTAGAAAACCAAGGCTAACAATCATTACGATCTTTGATATGCTAACCTATATACTTTGATTCATATCTAATGCCATCAGATATACTAGTGGACGTACAATTATATTTTGGATATGTAGTTAAGCATATGCAAAGGCGTGAATGATGTAGAAAGAATTTATCCCTTCCATTGTGTTGAAGTGCAATGTCTTCGGGCCCTCTGATTGATGTGACTTGGGAAGTGCATGGCCATGCCCAGATAATTAAAATATGTGATATTAATGTGATCTGAATCCCACAAGTCCATCTGAAAATCAGTAAACCAAAGATTTGACTTTAACAAGGTTACACTTCTCATACCTTGTGTTAAATCTAGACATTAGTGATAAAGGGATAAGAGTTGTACAAATGATATGTGTTGTTGGATTTATTGTTCTAATGAACTTTATGTTTAATAACATGGATATCGATAATGTGTTGCTAGATACCGCTTACTGTTTATAGCATTAATTGTGATTAATGCTATTGCCATCATTATGAATACCTAGAAGGAGTAGAAATTAAATGGAATGACGTGAAATAATATGGGACGTGTGACGTGCATATTAAATAAATATGTTGACATTCTAATTATGTGATAATTAAGTTTGTCAAATATTATATGTGATATTATATATATATATATATATATATATATATATATATATAGGGATCTCACTGGAGTTAATCCCATATATATATATATATATATATATATATATATATATATATATATATATGGGATTGACTCCAGTCAGATGACATCTTTCGGTCAGATGACATGCTTCAGAATGAGCACCACCTTGTTTGAGAATGAGCACCACCTTATTTCAGAATGAGCACTACACTGAGCAGACTGTGAATGAGTACTACGTTTATAACGAACAAATGTGTGAAAATCAACCCTACAATGTCTTAGAATGAACACTACGTGGATTCCAAATGAACCATATGTTGTCGTCTCGCTGGCTTGGAATGAACACTCCATTGTGATGAACAGTTGTGTGAGAATGAATCCTACGTTGTTTAAGAATGAGCGCTACATTGATTCAGAATGAGCCATACGTTGTCATCTGACCGAAAGTGTCATTTCACCGAAACATGTCATCTGCCTGGAGTCAATCCCATATATATATATATATATATATATATATATATATATATATATATATATATATATATAGGGATTGACTCCAGTCAGATGACACTTTCGGTCAGATGACAACGAATGCTCATTCTGAATCAATGTAGTGCTCATTCTTAAACAACGTAGGATTCATTCTCACACAACTGTTCATCACAATGTAGTGTTCATTCATAGCCAGCGAGAAGACAACATAGGGTTCATTTTGAATCCACGTAGTGTTCATTCTAAGACATTGTAGGGTTGATTTTTACACATTTGTTCATTATAAACGTAGTACTCATTCTGAAAGAACCTAGTACACATTCACAGTCTGCTCAGTGTAGTGTTCATTCTGAAATAAGGTTGTGCTCATTCTCAAATAAGGTGGTGCTCATTCTGAAGCATGTCATCTGACCGAAAGTGTCATCTGACCGAAAGATGTCATCTGACTGGAGTCAATCCCATATATATATATATAGGGATTGACTCTAGTCAGATGACATGTTTCGGTCAGATGACACTTTCGGTCAGATGACAACGCATGGCTCATTCTGAATCAATGTAGCGCTCATTCTTAAACAACGTAGGATTCATTCTCACACAACTGTTCATCTCAATGTAGTGTTCATTCATAGCCAACGAGACGACAACATAGGGTTCATTTTGAATCCACGTGGTGTTCATTCTAAGACATCATAGGGTTGATTTTCACACACTTGTTCATTATTAACGAAGTACTCATTCTGAAACAACCGAGTACTCATTCACAATCTGCTCAGAGTAGTGTTCATTCTGAAATAAGGTGGTGCTCATTCTCAAACAAGGTGGTGCTCATTCTGAAGCATGTCATCTGACCGAAAGATGTCATCTGACTGGAGTCAATCCCATATATATATATATATATATAGGGATTGACTCCAGTCAGATGACAAGTTTCGGTGAGATGACACTTTTGGTCAGATGACAACGTATGGCTCATTCTGAATCAATGTAGCACTCATTCTTAAACAACGTAGGATTCATTCTCACACAACTGTTCATCACAATGGAGTGTTCATTTCAGAAAAACATAGTGTTCATTCCAAGTGAGGCAATCGAGAACATAGGGTTCATTTTGAATAACATGATGTTCATTCTCAAACAATGTAGAATTCATTCTCACACATTTGCTCATTATAGACTTAGTTCTCATTCTTAAATAACATAGTACTCATTCCCAGTTTTCTTAGCAAAGTGTTCATTCTAAAACAACATAGTGCTCATTCTCAAACAAGCTAGTGCTCATTCTGAAGCATGTCATCTGACTGAAAGTGTCATCTGACTGAAACATGTCATCTGACTGGAGTCAAACCCATATATATATATATATATATATATATATATATATATATATATATATATATATATATATAGGGATTGACTCCAGCTAGATGACATCTTTTAATCAGATGACACTTTCGGTCAGATGACATGCATCAGAATGAGCACCACCTTGTTTGAGAATGAGCACCACCTTAATTCAGAATGAACACTGCACTGAGCAGACTGTGAATGAGTACTATTTTCTTTCAGAATCAGTACTACGTTTATAATGAACAAATGTGTTAAAATCAACCCTACAATGTCTTAGAATGAACACTACGTGGATTCAAAATGAACCGTATGTTGTCGTCTCGCTGGCTATGAATGAACACTACATTGTGATGAACAGTTGTGTGAGAATGAATTCTTTGTTGTTTAAGAATGAGCACTACATTGATTCAGAATGAGCATTCGTTGTCATCTGACCGAAAGTGTCATCTTACCAAAACATGTCATCTGACTGGAGTCAATCCCATATATATATATATATTCACTCAGAGGGGGAAGATATAGTGTTCATAGATTCTAAGCTCAAACCTCTACAAATCGACCTATCAAGATGCTCCAAGCACTCCCTCCATCTGCGCAAGGAACACAAGGGCAGAAGGACATTCTCCCCATCACAAATGGTTACTAGAAGTAAGGCTAGACTACTGGAAGTTGGGAGAAGAAACATTCCAATTGGCTGGGAAGAGGAAGAAGACCTGTTTGACCCACAAGAATCCCACGAAGAAGAGGTTATCAAATTCTTCCAGCTTTGTTGTCCTAACAAACAAGATGAACCTAAACCTCTTGGGAAATCAAATAGCAAAGTTCAGAAAAAGAAAATGAAAAAGAACAAAAAGAAACAGAGCAAGGTGTTGGAAAATGGGTACGAGGATGAGATCTTGGAACTAGACTATGCTTATTAGTTGTTAAGCAGTGTATCCGAGTTAACTTTAGATTCTGATGATATTATCGTTTCTTTTTCAATTCTATGATCTTGAACTTGCTAAAGCTGGGTATTTAGTCATGGTGCTACTGCTATTCCAGCGATATATATATATATATATATATATATATATATATATATATATATATATATATTTATATATATAGGGATTGACTCCAGTAAGATGACACCTTATGGTGAGATGACATGCTTCGGTCAGATGACGCAAAGCTCACCACTGCCAACTACAAAGCTCACCAACTTGTAAGGCAAAGCTCACCATATTTTTTCAACGCTTTGAATTTTTTTTTGAAAAAATAAAATCAAAGAAAGGGGTGCTGACTGGACTTTGACCATTGACCGAGACCTTTGACCGCCACTTGCCGCCGCCGGACACCGCTGGTCGCCGGAATCTGCCGCCACCGCTGGTCGCCGGAATCCGCCACCGGCCGCCGGTCACCGGAATCTGCCCCCACCACCGGTTGCCAGAAACTGCCGCCGCCGCCGAACACCTCCGGTCGCCGGAATCTCCCCCCACCACCGGTTTCCGGAAACCTCCGCCGCCGCCAGACACCGCCGGTCGCCGGAATCTGCCGCCGCCGCCGGTCGCCGGAAACCGCCGCCGCCAGAATCCTCCACCGGCCGCTGGCCGCCGGAATCTGCCCCCACCACCGGTTGCCGGAAACCGCCGCCGGTTGCCGGGAACCGCCGCCTGCCGCCGCCACTGCCCGCCGCCGGTCGCCGGCAACCGCCGCCGCTGACCGGTGGTTGACCGGTGTTGCTATTTTACTTTTTATTAATTTTAAATATTTAAATTTAAAAAAAGGTGAGTTTTGGTATTCAAAGTGGTGAGCTTTACTTTATTTCTAGGTGAGCTTTGTATTGTCAATTGGTGAGCTTTGTAGTGTAGTGTGGTGAGCTTTGCATCATCTCACCATAATATGTCATCTCACTAGAGTCAATCCCATATATATATATATATATATATATATATATATATATGGGATTGACTCCAGTCAGATGACATCTTTCGGTCAGATGACACTTTCGGTCAGATGACATGCTTCAGAATGAGCACCACCTTGCTTGAGAATGAGCACCACCTTATTTCAGAATGAACACTACATTGAGCAGACTGTGAATGAGTACTAGGTTGTTTCAGAATGAGTACTACGTTTATAAAGAACAAATGTGTGAAAGTCAACCCTACGATGTCTTAGAATGAACATTACTTGGATTCAAAATGAACCCTATGTTGTCGTCTCGCTAGCTATGAATGAACACTACATTGTGATGAACAGTTGTGTGAGAATGAATCCTACGTTGTTTAAGAATGAGCACTACATTGATCCAGAATGAGCATTCGTTGTCATCTGACCGAAAGTGTCATCTGACCGAAACATGTCATCTGACTAGAGTAAATCCCTATATATATATATATATATATATATATATATATATATATATATATATGTATGTATGTATGTATGTATGTATGTATGTATGTATGTATGTATGTATGTATGTATGTATATAGGGTTTGGTTCTGGTGAGAAAGAGATCTAATGAAAGAAATAAGAATGAATATAAACCCTCCGATCTAATCAGATCTTAATATGATCTCCAGGGCATATGGGTCTTTTTACGGTCACAGTGATAAACGCTAAACATCGTTAAACATCCTCATCCTTGATTTCTCGCACACGATCGGATTCACTTTCCCCATTTCTCCATATCGGTTCCGCAGATATGAATTCCCTTATTTATCAACCTCTTAGTTTTACAAACCTCTCAATCGTTCGATTTTGGGATTCCAGCTGCTTCATCGATTCTTTATCATGGTTCCAGGTGTGTTTTTTTTGGTTTTGTTATGTTTAGAATTATGCAAATGTCATCTGGAATTTTTGCACGCCTGCTCGAGTTCGTAGGATTGATGTAAACATTTGTGTTGACTTCACGAATGCCTCTGCATTCGCGGTGAAATTACATGTAAACACTTGTGTTGTTCAGAATTTTGCTGTTTGGTGTTCTCCTTTTCATTCATTCCCCGGCAATTCTCACAGCTTCATGAAAGTTTACTTCACAATTTTTTACACCTTAATCTTTTTATTTTTATTTTTATTACGCATTTTATGCAATGAGTATTGCACCTTCATGTCTGCTTACTGCATTAAATTTTATCCACTGATTTGGTCTCATGAATGCTTCTCTTATCATTCTCCAATTATTTGATATTATTTATTTTTTTGGAGTACTGTTCCGTGTCCTGTATTGCATATTCATGGTCTTCGTATGTTTGTGGTTTCTTTTCATTATGTTTTTGGTCAATTTCAAACACTTCATGAATTCATGCTCCATGATGTTGCAAACCCTTTGTGCTTATATATTCATATATGTCACTTTATTTCGCATTGTTTTACATCCTGTATTGTATAATCAGATATATGTAGTGCACTAATCAACACGTTTATCTCTCTATCGACAGTGCACACATCTACTTCTCCAAATGAAGACACACCCCATACAACAAAAACTATTTCTTCTTCATCCAACTTATTTATTCCTCCTTGCCCTGAAGAGTCCAAGCCTAAAATGGGAATGGTGTTCAAATCCTTGGAGGACGGATTTAATTTTTACAAGCAATATGCCTCACTGGCAGGTTTTGATATCCGCAAAAGCACTAATTTGAAGGTTTCAGGTGTTGTTGTTTGGCGGTACGTTGTATGCAACCGTGAGGGTAATAAACATTTTGCACCAATTGTTAACAAACCCACTCACGATGATGGAGTGCCAAAGGCAAAACAGGGGAGACGCATTTCAAATCGTGTTGATTGCAAGGCGCGTGTGGCGTTCAGGCTCGTGGCTGGTGTAGGGTACACCATATCGTCATTCATAGAAACGCATAACCATCCAATGTTGTCCATTCCATCTAGACCCTTTCTGAAAATCAACAGAAACTTAGAAATTGGCCATAAGAAGTTTATGTTGAATTGTGCAAAGGCGAACATTGGGCCAATGAAGTCATATAGATTGTTTAAGGAATCAGTTGGGGGCTACGATAATGTGGGTGCCACTGCCGTTGACTTCAAAAATTTCAAACGGGACTTGAAGGCATACATTGCAGGCGCTGATGCTCAAATGCTCATTGACAAACTATTCAGAAAGAAACAAACATGCTCTGCATTCCACTTTGATTACGATGTTGATGAGAGTGACCAGCTAACCAGGGTATTTTGGTGCGATCCTATCGCTAGGAAGAAGTTCGCAATGTTTGGAGACGTCATTTCGTTTGACGCAACCTTCAACACAAATAGGTATATTCTCTAATGCCTTCTGTTATGCCTATAAGAATAAGTATAATACTGTTAAACTAGCCCTGCCAATATGCGTTGCACACCTTCTGTTCTTTCATATTCTTACTATTTCGCATTTTTTGTAATCTGTACTGCATAATCATATTTACGTAACGCACTAAATATGCGTTTTCAGTGTTTGAACTACTTTGGTGATGGCGTGTTACCCGTGGTGCAGATACAAAATGGTTTTTACGCCATTCACCGGTGTAGACAACCACCGCAGGTGTGTTACTTTTGCAGCTGGTTTGCTGCGCAGAGAAGATGTTCCTTCATACACGTGGTTGTTCAATCGCTTCCTTGATGCAATGGGTCATGCCCCGCAATGCATAATCACTAACCAAGATGCTTCTATGGCTATTGCTATTCCAGAAGTATTCCCAAAGACAATTCATCGTCTCTGTATGTGGCATATTACGAACAAGATTACGGCCAAAGTTGACAATGAACTAGCCAAAGATCAGGTCTTCTTGACAAGGCTTAATTCTGTGATATGGAATCATTACTTTGAGCCCAAAGAGCGGGAAAAACAATGGCATGAGGTACTAGTTGACTATGAGCTCGAATCTGATTTATGGTTTTGTAATCTATTTGCTATTCGTACAAGTTGGATTCCTGCATACTTTAGAGATTTGTTCATGATTGGATTACTACGCACAACATCACGTTTTGAGAGCGAGAATAGTTTTTTTGGTGACTTCAAAAATAAGTACTTCACGCTTGTCGAGTTTTATCTGCAATTTGAAAGTGCTATGGACTCTCAACGGCATAAAACCGCAGACTTGGATTCAGACTCAGAAGCGTGTATCCCTGTTTACAAAACTCCGCTTGCCATTGAGAAACATGCATCATCTGTCTACACTTTGACCATCTTCTACGAAGTACAATCAGAGATATGTGCATCATGCTTCTCGTGTAGTGTGCTGCAAGTTGACAAGAAGGAGCATACGTTATCATATGTTGTGCAGGATTCCCGAGGTATGGTTTTCAACGTTGAACACTCCACCTTAGACGACTCTTTCTCTTGCACATGCAAATACTGGCAGCGCATTGGTCTAATGTGTAGACACATATTTTTGCTATTCAAGGTCTTGAAAATTAAGATGATTCCAGAACGTTATATCACAAATAGGTGGTGCAAATCACCACTCCTAAAGCCAATGATTGAAGTTTCTGGTCTGGACTTCGTATCGGAATCATCCCTTGACGAAAACAAATTAATGCTGAACCGCTTATGGTCTAACATTCACTCTTGTGTGGCTCTAATTGAAAACAATTCCGACTTATTATCTGCTTTCTCCAAGGTAATCTCTGAACAAAAGGAACTCATTGAATCGGCTATTGCCTCTCATGACGTTGATACTGGAGTACCTAATATCTTTGAAAATTACTATGGGGTGCCTGCTCCGTCAGAGATAAAATTGCTTCCACCTCAACCCGCGCACAACAAGGGCAGTGGTAAGCGCATCAAGAGTGCTAAAGAGATCCAAATCGAGCAAAGCAAGAAGAACAAACGCATGTGTCGAACTTGCAAAGAGCTAGGATATCACGACAGTAGGAATTGTTCGATGAATTATTCGTCATAATTAAATCATCTTCCTACACACATCTTATAAGTTTTTGTAATGTTTTCAACGTTCTTTATAACGTGACATGCCATTTGTTTGCCCATGACTTGTGTATTATTGCAATTTTGATTAATATAGTAATTACAAAATCATCAATGCACACACTTTTTGTATTTGCACTACATCTAAATCTACAGTTTTGATCCAATACTGCCCCACACACTTCTCATTCTATGGAACATACATTGATGGCTCTAAACATGTGTGGACCCCCATTAAACAAACTATAAATTGCACTAAATCAATTTCCGTCACGCACCAATAACAAAACACACGTAACAATTCCTTCACCAAACGAGTCCCAATAGATCGACTACTTGGAACGCCTCTTACTTATTCACCCAACTTGTAATACGTTTCACAGAAATCACCATTGCCAAAAACAGTACCTGTCACCAAACAGCTACTGGGTTGCACTAAAACAAATTCAGGACGCACCAATAAAACAAAATGCTGCATCAAATTCTGCACTAAACACTTTCCAATCGAAAAACATTCACCAGTTAAAATCATAATCCTCCCCCTAACAATATGTAAAATTCCAATGCAAAGAAACGGATTCACACAACAAATTGACGTCTAGTTAAGTCAATACTCAAATTCTTCATAAATACCAAAAAAATATGTCTATCTATGTTCATACTGAGGCAACCCCAGCTAGCAAAACGAACAAGCCAGGAACGACTCACTCAAGGGTTGCTCCATGAAACCAAAACTCAAAAGGATACGAAATTGACAATTCTAGAAAAAAAACAGAATAGATCATAATCCCCATGAAAAAGTCGTGCATCAGAAACATGAATTTGTAATCAAGTCATGTAGTCTTCAACCACTCGAGTGCTTCACCAGCTGCCTTATCTTGTCCTTAACCTCGTTGATATCTGATTCGACTATCGCAGCACAATACTTTGTACGAAGTGCATTCACCGCCCTCTCATCCCCCTTTTTCAAGCCACATTCCCACTACTTCAATGCCTGCCCTGTGTACGTCTCCATGTGCTGCATTTTAATCACACCATAATCGAATACAGCAGTCGAATCTCTCCACGCCAGTTGCAATCGTTTTGGTTCTTGCGTAATCAGTTTCCCGACCCAGCCATCCAGTCCTTTACTCTTGAAATATTTTACGACCATGTCTCGCTGCAATCAAAGGTATGCTAAAACATTACAATATGAATCACGTTTTTCACATCAGATTTTAGAATTGGCTTCATTTATAACATATGAGTATCCCACTTAATATTTTTGGTGACGTGCTATCAATTTCTACTTACAACAACGCTTGGCATAAAGTCATATTTATCAATCTTTGTAACTCCGGCTGATGAGCTGTCGAGAATATCAACCCTATTCCCCTTCAGGTTCACACATATGCAATAACACCAACGGTGTTGCATTACTGGGAAGAATATCTGCACGTTTAAGAACACACTACGCCAAAAACAGTATCAGACGACTGTTGATTAACTACTGTTTATGGAAACACAGTAGTTAGAAAAAAACAGACTACTGTGAGTTTTTCTTGGCTACCGAACAGAAATCTAACTACTATGCTTTAAAACTGTTTTTAAGGTTTGGAGAAACGGTAATCTATCACTAGTTGTCTGTGTGAGTTCAAAATACAGTTTTTGTTACAACAGTTGTCAATAACAAGTTAAGAATACTCTATTTAAGCAGTAGTATGGTGTTTTAGTCTAGAACTGTTTTAAAACTTATTAGAAACAATTATCTATCGCTAGTTGTCTGTTTCATATGATTTTTTTTCACCGTTGTTTCAAATGGGAATAGAAGACTCTTTTGTAATTGTAGTCTATGAAGTAAGGGTAGAACTGTTTTTAAAGTTTTGAGAAACGGTAATCTTTTATTAGTAGTCCGTTTCATCTAAAAATATAGTTTTTGTTGCCACAGTTGTCAAAAAATTAGTTAAGACTACTATTTCTAAACAGTAGTCTGGTTTTTTAGTTTATAACTGTTTTTAAACTTATAAGAAATAGTATTTTGTCGTAAGTTGTATGTTTCATATGGTTTGTTTTGCATAGTTGTTTATTATAAGAATAGAAGACTCCCTTGTAACAGTAGTATATTTATATAGCGTAGAACTATTTTTAAAATTCATAGAAACCGTAATATATTACAAGTTGTCTACAATAAATTAAGAATACCATTTTTAATCAGTAATTAGATTATTAAGCCTAGAACTATTTTTAAAGTTTTGAGAAACCGTAATGTATTACTAGTAGTGTGTGTCGCACCGTTTTTTTTCACGGTTATCTATAAATTATAATAAGTAAAGAAAACTATTTTTAAGAGAATTGTGCGTATTAAGCCTAAAACAATTTTAAAAGTTAAGAATACTCGTTTTAAACAGTAGTCTAGCTCTTAAGCCTAGAACTATTTTAAAGATTCAGAGTAATGATAATCTTTTTTACAATGAAGATGGATACGCTCTCTAACTTTACTTCCATACTTTCGGACAATATATGTACAAATCAAATAAATATTGTTTCAAACAATTATACGGACATGAAAAAATAAACACTTCCATTGAAACGAAAAAAAAAGTACATGGACAGCTGTCCCGCTACACACAAAGGGCATTGGGAACCCATACAATCAATCAATCTCACATTATAAAACCAAAAAACAATAAGAAGACGGCAAGATACAAATAAGAGTACACAAAATTTATTACAAACAAAACTAAGAGTACATTGGTTGCTTCAATCCAAAGTAGAAAACAAACAAAACAAAAAGAATGAAACTCCATATTCTAAAATTACTCAAATTAAAGAATAAAGACCAAATCTTCAAGGTATGAGTGCCAATTACACAAAGATTGGTTTTTATCCATGGTTTTACTCTCCCCAATGACTTAAGCTTGACCCATTGCCTTTCTGGAAGAGGGAACAACATCATCACCCCTCTTAGTCTTTCGCACTGCTGGTTGCTTGGCCTCCTGGATTTGGCATGACAGCATCTGTTAGGCATGTCGTAGCACCTACAAATTAATATTTTTATTTTCCTTAACTTAAATCCCCTTTATGAATTAATATTTAATACTTTTTTTACACTAAAAATCAAATTACTTTTTTCTTTTTTGTTGAATAAAAACAATTAAAACTAAGAGATAAGGGGGGATTTTAAAAACAAAGTTTAAAGGATAACATAAAAACTACTCTAAGTGACACACCACATCAGATCATATTCCAAAGCAACAAACTAAAGATAAAAACAGATTTCTTGTCCAGTAAGTCCTACTAGAATGAAGTAACTAGTTGATCATTACACCAGTCTTGATTAATCTCTCATACTACAAATCTATTAATAAAATGAAGGAATACCACGTTATGCTGCAAACTTTCCAGACTGTTTCATGTTATATTTTATGCCAAGTACTCACTGGACAGACCAAGAAAAACACACCAATATAAATTCTTAATCATAATTTAGTGAGGGAATCCCTTACTGGAGTTTGGACAGCAAGTCCTCTCCTTAAATTTGAAACAAAAGGCACACCAGAAACAAGACACAAACAATTCAATCACTAATATAACTCCTTCATGCAAATTGGCATATAGCAAACTTTGATTAACTTAAAAAAACTGCAAACTGCCATAATCCAGAAACTATATTGATAATGCTCATAAAGAATCTCTAATTTCTAATTTCAGAAGAGTATCACAAAAATCAGAGCTAAAGAAGTGAAATAGAATATAATAGGGTTCCACTAAAACTTGAAAAGCAAAGAGAAAACCATGAAAGAGAGCAAAGAGACGGGAACAAGAGGGGAAAGGGAGTCCTCAGGTCTATCGTACGCACGCAGGCTTCTTCCTCGGTCGCCTGATCCGTACACAACATGGCATGCTTTTTTTTCATATTTTAGTTGTTCTCTAAGAAATATCACATTCCCCATAAGTAAGTTTTAGAATGCTTGGATTTGTTATACTTAGATAACCTCAACAACTTGTAACAAAACATCAAAAAGTAAGTTTAGATATTTGGATTTGTTGTACTTAGATAACTCCATAAATTAAATAAAAATCATACTATCAGCCATCAATTTAGAGCAGAAAAAATCCTCATGCAAATGAAGTAAGGTATGACAAAAGTGAGTGTCCAGGAGGTTGAGGGAGGAGTGGAATGTTTACCAAGTCAGTATACCCAGGCAGCAATTCCAGCAGCAATGCACAGCCCAAAACCACAGTTTAATCCACTCCATCACCCCAAAAACAGCAGCATCCAGTGGGAAAGAGCAACTGATTCCAAACTCAGCTTCAACAGTCCATGGCAGCAGTAGTAGTGTAATACTGGAACAACGTCAAAATTAAAGGAGGCAACATGAACAATCAAGTACCTCCAATGCAAAACATCCATGGCTAAACATGTAAAGATAAACTACCACAAGACCATGTGCAAGCATCTAAACATGAACAATCATGATAATATAATTAAACGGAGTATGATTCTATTACTTTTCAATTAAGCATAGAAAAGTAGAAGTTTTCAATTGTTGAGGAAAGTGAACACTAGAAACAAGAATAGCCAGAAACTCAGTAAATGAACATAAATGGCTTTCTAAAGAAGATGCATCTACCAAAGTCTTAAGGAAGATAATATGAAGCCATACCTGAACTTATACTCTACTCAAATAAAATTGCCAAAATTTGTTTTTAAAACCTACTGTAAAACTAGTTGGTGTGAACACAATTTGATTCTTTAATATTTTTTAGATAAAAAAAATTTATTAAAAAAACTGATCTAAAAGTATATCAATAAAAAATCAAAAATCAAATTGAGGTAACAAATATTAAGCAAATAAATCCACATAATTGAATAATTAGAATAATTTCAATCACATAATTGAAGAATTTAGAGTACTTTTAAGATATATGCAAAGAAATTCACATAATTGAACCATTAGAGTACTTTCAAGATAAAGTATAACCTGTAAATTGGAGGTAGTAGAGATTGGGGTTGTGATGTTGGCTTCACACGGCGGCTGAGGCGGGCATATGCACCGTCGATAAGTGGGATGGACCGAAATCGTGGTACTCTATGAGGATCGGAAGACAACTGCCCGGTGTCGAGGCATCGCGACGAAGAAGATAAGATCGACGGCTCTCCAGGCATGAAGGAACGACGAAGTGGCGAGGGATAGGGGTTTTTTTTTGCGGATATAATGAAAATATTAGGCGGGCAACGAAAAATAGGGAGGGATTCTAAAATTTGAGATAGAACTTGAAAATTTTTAGGAGCACAATCTGATTTTTGAAATAAAAAAATTTTTTGGTTCATAAATTTTCTCACTCTTATGTACCATTTTCAATTGGAAATTGCTAGGGGTATACCAAATGTGTACCCCAAATATCTCCACCCCTTCCATTACCATAAAAAAAGTCAAGTAAGAATCAAAAAAATAAAAAATAAAAAATAAAAATAGAATAAAATGAATGGTGTAGAGGCAAGTGGTGTCGAGTACACTTTTGGTGTACCCCTACCATCTCCCATTTCAATTAGGGGTACGCAAAAATACCGGTTCGATATTATTTCGAACTGGAACTATAATATACCAAACCGATCGAAAAGTAAGTTTTGAAATGGTTCTAACAAATTATATCACGAATCAAACCGAACTATTTTCATAATAGTACAAGATGGGTTTTCAAAATATAAATAGTGAAAATACCTAACCGTTACCACTATAGTAATAAATAATAAATTAGTTATTCATTTTTTTTTTGTTAATTGAATATCTTACTCACTTGGATCCAATTCCACAAGATACTCTCTTATTTGAAGGTTTGATATGATCTTATTGGATTTCAATTTGATTCGATCTGGTTAGATCTATTTTGGTATGATTTGATCTAATTAGGTCCGATCTGATTCATTTAAAGATTATATGAGGCAAATATGACACAACCTAGACAAGTGAATAGATCTTATTTGAAGATTTGATCTGATCTTATTGGATTTGAATTTGAATTTGATCTGGTTAGATCTATTTTGGTCTGATTCGATCTAATTAGATCTAATCTAATGCATTTAAAGATTAGATCAAACAAATAGAACACAACCTACACAAGTAAATAGATCTTATTTGAAGATTTGATGTGATCTTATCGGATTTAAATTTGATTCGATCTGGTTAGATCTATTTTGATATGATTTGATCTAATTAGGTCCGATCTGATTCATTTAAAGATTATATGAGGCGAATATGACACAACCTAGACAAGTGAATAGATCTTATTTGAAGATTTGATCTGATCTTATTGGATTTAAATTTGAATTTGATCTGGTTAGATCTATTTTGGGCTGATTCGATCTAATTAGATCTAATCTAATGCATTTAAAGATTAGATCAAACAAATAGGACACAACCTACACAAGTAAATAGATCTTATTTGAAGATTTGATCTGATCTTATCGGATTTAAATTGGATTTGAATTTGATTTGATCTGATTAGATATGTTTTGTACGATCTAATTAGGTTCGATTTAATACGTTTAAAGATTAGATCAGGCAAATAGGACACAACCGATACAAGTGAATATCTTTTCGTTGAAGATTTGATCTGATCTTATGGGATTTTAATTTGGTTTGATTCGATCTAATTAGATTTTGTTAATTTATAATTTGTATTTTTATTTATAATACAAATTTGTAAATAAAATTATTTTAAAAGATGAAATATTTTTGTAAATATTTAAACTAAAAGACGAATCAGTGTTAATTAATCGAAAGAATCAAGATGGACGAGGTGGAACTTGTAAATTCTTGTTGATTTATTATAAAAGTTATATCGTTGGGTAAGGATCGACTAATTGAATCCAACGACGCAAACAAATCCTAATTCGGAGCATGTTAACCCAAAAAGTGTGTTTTACTCTGACACATTATTTTAAAGGAAAATGATAGGATGCCACCACATGGGTGCTACCATGGGTGCACCCATGCTTCACACAGACAAATACAGACGATAATTGTCTGTGCGACACAGACAATTATGGTCTGTGTTTGGGTGCACCCATGGTAGCACCCTAGCATGGTCCTATTTTAAATAAATTAGGGAGTAGAAAACCCTACCACATACAAAAAGATAAAATTCGCCCTCCATTCTCCTCGATCGAAGACTGCCCAACGCCGCCGCCTCTCTTCTTCCTTCTTCTTCATCGAGCGGGTGACGACGGCAAGAAGGCCGATAATAGCGCCGGCCAGCAACACCGCTAGACCGACGATCATCCACGGCGAGGATGACCAGCGGCAGAGCAAGGATGCGACCGGCCAACCCTTTGATTGAAAGACTGGAATCGACAATCAGCGACGAGGAAAGGTCCTTCCGGAGAGACTTCCCCGACCTCCTTCTCCAACCTTCCCCAATCGGCAACTGCCTCCCGACGGAAAGGAGCAATCGACGACGACGATGGCCAGCGGGGCTGAGCAAGTCGGGCTGCAATTCCGGCAACCTCCGGGCCACGGCGGTCGATTCGAAATCAATTGGAGGCCATACTTGGAATCTGCAGCTACGTTGAAGTTTGCTAAGAATGGGTACCGAGAGTTGAAGGTCACGGATTTTCACCATGAAGTTGATGCTTCTTTACCACATACTCAGGAGTTGTCTAGGGTGAGTTACACTTCATTTGGCTTTGATTCTTTTTTTTTTTACAGTTCTGGTTTTCCAGATCCGTTTTTTCATGTATTTTCTAAAGCTCTGTATAATAATAGTCTTGGAAGTATCTATTTTTATTCTAATTGAGAGGTTATACTGGATAAAGATAATGATAAAAATTCCGAATGTGGAGTAGTTTTTAAATAAAGGAAGAAATGATATCTTTTAAAATAGATGTTCTTCTTATAAAGAGTATTCTTGCTTTGTTTCATAAAGGGCATCAATCCATGTTATGAAAGGAACATGAGTTGTCTAGATGGATGTGAAAAGTGCTACGACAAGCAACTCCATAGTTGGAACGGAGCTGCTCAGCTACAACATATTCAGAGGTCTCAGTATTATGTGCAATATAGTCGTTCTGTCCGGGTGGGTTTCACCATCATTCTTCTCTGCTTGATTGGTGAGCCTCTTTGTTTGAGCTTCTGCATCGCTTTTTAAGCTTAGTTCATAAACGTATGGTGCATTTTGTTTGGATCCATGGAAAAGTTGATTCTGAATCTTAGAATGAGATATTTTTGAATCTGGTATCCAAAATTTAGAATGAGATTTGGTACTTATGTTATTTGTATTTTGCTATGCAGTCTTTTTAGCATTGCATATGTGAAGAGAATCAGTAAATCTACTAGTAAATCTACTATTGAATCTGGAGGAGGGAGGAAGGGAACTTGCAGAGTATGGGATTCGGCGATGCTCCCTATACAGTTGCTGTTAGAGAAGTGCTTCAACTGTTTCTGGTTTATAATGAATGAATCTTATGGATGATGACACAGGTGACCACTCCCACACTATGAAAGAATCACTTTGTTCATCGCGCTCCCCCTCATCCAAGGTTTTTGTCAAGTATGCCAAGGCCTTCGGGTTACTGTCATGAGCACCTCTGCTGACAAAAAGCAAGAGGCCATAGAACGTTTTGGTGTTGATTCCTTCTTGATCAGTTGTGACCTTGAACAAATGCAGGTAAGTTATGATTAATTTATTCATAATTAGAGAGTATTATTATTCATTTTGCTAACAATTCTGATGATGATATGGTTTATAATTGGTTTTGGTATATATGCAAAAAAGGCTACAAAGAGCACACTTGATGGGATAATAGACACAGTTTCTGCAGTTCATCCTCTTATGCCACTACTAAGCTTATTGAAGACCAATGGTAAGCTTGTATTGCTTGGTCTCCCGGAGAAACCCCTTGACTTGTCAGCGTTTCCCTTGATCATGGGTATGTAATATTAGCCACACTTCCATTCACATGTTGTACATATCTCTGCTCCGCCTTGGCATTGATCTAAAATGAACTAAATGACATTAATTCATGTTTTGATTTTGGATCGCAAGCAGAAAATTGGTTGCAGGAAGTGGCATCGGTGGAATAAATTAAAGGAGACTCAAGAAATGTTGAACTTCTCAGCCAACATAACATCACGCCCGATGTTGAGATTGTGGCGATGGACTATGTCAACACCACCATGGAACGCCTGGCTAAAGCCGACGTGAAATGCGGATTCGTATTGGATTTTTTCAAAGAGTATTACTAAACCAGATCACCATTTTGCAGGTGTGCTGTTCTTGTTCTGTTCTTCCACTGCAATATACTCTCTGTCTATATATATATATATATATTATATTTGTATCTCCATGTTGTGTAGATCATTGCTCATGTTACATTCATTTATCATAACATGTGAATTCACCTCCTGCTCCTTCATTGAACTTGTCCCTTCAATAACAGGTTCAACCCCATGGAATGGCTAGAGATTATACGTTCTAGGTGGTTGTCTCTAACAATTGGTTCTTGATTCACAATGATCATTTCAGGAGTTATTGGGTTTCTGCTTGCAGGCGGGAGATTTAAGTTCAATCCACGAAGATTTTCAAGGATTGGGTTCCTCACTTGTTCCTCTGTAGGAGCAACAACAACCTGTAGCATAGGAATAGGATGGATTGAAAAAGCAGGCATGTAGAATATGCAAATTGTAAGGAAGATGATGTAAATATTAAATTATTAGATGTTAATAATATTTTAAATGTATGAATTTATATATTGTTCAATATATTGTATTTTTTGATATTTGGTAATCAACACAAGATAACAGTTGTCTAATAAAAAAAATTCAACCACCATTCAAACTAATAGCTTGAAGAGTATATGTACAACTACACAAATCTGTATTGTTAATAGCATTTAGACGATCAAAATAAACAGTTGTTTGAAATACTACAAAAATAATAGTTCATAGTTTTAAAATACAACGCGAAATAATAGTTGTCTGAAGCAAATTTCTTTAGTAATCTTTAGAGTAGCTGTCTGATAAATAATTCAACTACTGTCATAAAAGATAGTTTGAATACTTCAAGGAAAACTACACAACACCGTTGTGTTAATAATCAATATACAACTAAAACAAACAGTAGTTTGAATAAGAATAGTGTTAGTAGTCCATATTCTAAAAATACAACAAAAGATAACAGTTGTTTGATGCCATTTTTGTTTAGTAGTCTTCCGAGCAGCAGTCTGATATATCTTTCAATTATTTTTTAAAGTAGATGTATATATTGTTGAACGACAACACCAAGAATTAGGTGTCTAAAGTTAAAAACAACAGTAGTATTCATTATAGATAGACAACAGAAAATCACAGTTTTCTTTAACTCTAAAAAACAAATGTCTTACTCATACAAGGACAACACTAAAAAGTCGTACTCTAAAACATTATAAAACAGGTGTCGTCAACCAGTTTACACAATTGTTTTTAAACAGTAGTCTCTAAATATATCAGACAGCTGCTCGGAAGACTACTGAAATCAGCACAGTGAGACTACTAAAAGAAACAGTTGTCAGAATCTATTTTTGACGTAGTGACATATTATGCATTTGGATAGTATATGCATATACTGCCATCCCAAGCAGTAGACCAAGCACAGACATGAATAATCTCACCATATCAACATCGCATAGATTAATCAAGCTGCATCCATATTCCAATGCATCACAAACGACCTTAAAACCATCAGCATTCTCTTCCATCTCCCCCTCACTCGTGAACATCTGCAATTGTATTAATAGTATAACAACACACCTCCAGGGACAGAAATTAAAATAACCTGCATATTTAAGTGTATTATTAGAAAGTAACATACACATCTAATTGTTTTCGCAAAAAACCGGGCTGGAGATGCAACACTACGAAACAGCTCCTTGTGATTCAATATGCAAGACCAAGCATCCACTACCCGTGGAGAAATGTGATGGCCAGTCGCCAACGCCAACGTCTGAAGGTCTCCACGTTCAACCGATATATTATACCCACTGAACACAATGTGATTCTTGCATAAGTTGACAGTACCAAGTTCAAGAATGTTACTTTAAATCTCCTAATATGATGCATTGTTTAACCATAGTTAAAGCATAAATCTGTCAGCATCTTGCTTGCTTACAACCCACTTCCATAAATTCTTCTCAAATGTGTTCACATTATCTCTTGGATCAATCACCCGTGTCAGGTAAGGTGACTTCAACGTCAAAGCTTTCTTGGTCTTTCTTCTTACCCTTTCATCTCTTGCATATTGCACAACCTGTTCAAAACAAAATAAACAATTGGCCGAACATATTTAAGTCATCTATTCAATAACCAATTAGCATACCTCATCAAATTTCCTGATCAGCCCAGCTCCTCTTTCAACTCTTCTCTCTTCAACAGTCTCCTCCATCTAGAATGAAACCCAGACAACAAGTTCATCAAAATAGGTGCAATCATGTAACGTATATACGCAATGTGTACAAAAACTTTGTGATACCTCATTGTTCAAATCTTGATTGTTCTGCTCTGCATCACATTCTGCACCAATCATCCCTTCACTCTGCTCTATATCTTTGTTCTGCTCAAGTTCTATGTTCCTGGTGTCCATAGGACCAGCCATGTTCGGGGTGTTGTGAGGATCAGCATGACTGATGTTCGCTGGCGTCATCTCTTCATTCACCTCACTGCTCTTCTGCATCTCACGCGTCATCCCACCTTCTTCTTCAAGAACCTGTGTCATCCCTAGACTGAAAGAAGGCACATCATTTATAAATTCCTCATACTTCTTCCGCATTTCTGCTGCCTTTTCCGCCTCATCAACCGCTGCCAAAAGCTCAGGACTGCTCCAGAATTCCGAATCCCCGAACATGTCTGTATCTTTATTCTCAACACCTTGTTCAAAATTATCTTTCTTCTCAACATTTATGCCAATTACTCTATGGCACACATTACGCATCTTACGAAACATCAAATTCTTTCCAATCGACTTTGGTGCATCCTGAATCATTTTTAGTAGATCAATAACTGTGCTTGACAGGATCTTGCTTTTGTCTGCAATTTTCCTTACAAGCACCTAGATAAAACGTAAAAGGAAATCACCGCGTAACTGTTTAAAATTGGCCTAACTAGATATAACAAAAAACCATTCTTGTCATTGAGTATATATTACAAACTTTACCTCTTCTGAATCTTCAATGATTACATTTTCATGCTCTGTATTATCCCTCTCCTCTGTAGCCTTCCTTTCTCTCTCAATCAGCTCTCTATTCACCTCCTCTCGCATCTCACGACTCATACGTCCTTCATCATGGCCTAAACCAAATCCCCCTTCAACAGCCTCACTGTTCTCTCTCTTTCGCAGTTCCTTTCCACTCCAGGCCAACACTGCTGGATATGTCCTAGGAACTGTTCTTGAGAAATCAGAAACACGATCAACGTAGAACACCTGCATAGTAATATCATTAATAAGCATTATGGAAATTTAAAAATGCAGAATAACCACAAGTCTAGATTATACCATCAGAAAGAGCACTGGACCACCGAAAAGCTGCTTCTTTTTCTTTTCCCACCTTAGCTTGTTCTCAATCAGCTTGTCAAGAACATATTGACACCAATTCAATTTAGGAACTCTCCCCACATCTCTCAGATGGTCCATCACCAGGGCATTCACATAACCATGTGATGTGCTATCCACAAGTACCGACATAATAAGTGTCACAAAATGTCTCACAAACCACTCCCCCCCATCTGTGCATTGCAGCATCTTCTCCACAACATCATGTGGAGTGATCTTAATGCCCGTAGTATCAAACTTAAGCCTCCACTCATTCACCAACAACTTGTCCTTATTACGTTTGTTATTTTGAATGCGCTCTCCACCAATCGGCCACCCCAAGACGGTATTAACATCCTCAGCAGTTATGTGCATCTTTGTATTGTCTGGAAGTTTCAGACAGCTGCTCCTAGCATCATAGTTTGATACGACCCAGAGTCCCAACCTTGATGGCAACTCCCAAATATCAAGCTTTAAAACTGACCCAAACCCAATCCTTTCAACAGCGGCACGTTGATCATCATTCATCCCCTCTATTGCTTTCATTAAAACATGGGGTGTCGACCTTGTCTTCAAGGACCCATACGGCGCCTTGATATCTACCAATTTCTTCTTTCCAGTCCTCCCTTTTTCCTCACTTGTAATCTCTCCCTCCCCTGCTCAATACGCTGACTTGATCTTTCACGTGAATGTTGGACACTCTTACCAATTGCTAATGGCGTTGTCCGTTTCACCGATGCAACCCGCTCACTACTATATTTATCATGCACTCCAGCAATTTCTTCCTCATCTCTGTCATCTCCCCCCTCGCAATCTTCTGATTCATCCTCATCTGATCCCAGTGCATCATCACTTTCCAATCCATCACCATCACTGACTTCTTCACCATCATCTTCTGCCTCCTCCTCACCACTGCCTTCTCCATCCTCCACATCATCCCCATCCTCCTCATCAGTGCCTTCTGCATCACCATCACTCTCCATACTTGATGGGGCTGCATTGTTTTCACCCCCATATGCATCATCTGCACCCTGCCTAGCTTGCATATTCTCAGCATTTTTTTGGATCTCTGTCATTCCTTTGTCTGCTTCATCCCTAAGCCCGTCAACTTCAGCAGACCCCCCACTTTGGTTAGATTCTTCACTAACAAGATCAATTCTCTCAAGTCCCCCACGCAGCTTGTTCCTCATCCTGAACACAATGCTCTGCAACCTTCCGCTTCTCCTTCGTGGAGTGCTATCTTGTGCCTTCAGTACCTTCTTTTTACATCTCTTGAGGAATACGTAGTGGACTGCTGTGAAAGTCACAAACACATGAAACACGTTAAACAATATTAACAAGATCCTTACTCATTCTAAAAGAATAATTACGAATAATAATAATTTAAAAACAGGAATCATAAATCATTGCATTACAAACTGCCCAAAGAAAACACTAAACAAGCACCAAATCCATCAGCAATCATGCAGATGAATGATGCAATTTAGAACACACACAATTCCTAAGTAAACATTAATTTGTGAATGATAATCCAACCAAACATCATGCATATACTTAACCGAGACAATCATGATTCTAATGAATTGATAGTGCAGACAGTTTACATCAAAACCACTACAAACTACTAAAACCACCTAATGGTTATCCTGAAATTTATGAAAATGTGGTTTACTCATCTGTTATACCCGAGACCCGAGGTCTTATCACGTTGCTATTTTAGAGAAGGAATTATGGGGAGGTGAGGGGGAAATGGGGTAACTGAAATATTATGGGGCAAAAGGGGAGTTCTTTTGGTGTTTTTTAATGAAGAAAAAGAAGAGGTTTAGGAAGAGAATATGGGGAGGCACGAAATGGGGGAATAAAATAGGAGATGATAAACCAAGTTAGTGTTAAGAGATATGACACACTCTTATCTTAACTTGGGGTTTGAATCTAGAATTCAAATAAGATATTACACACTTATTTAAATATCTAGAACCTAAAACTCACACTTAAGATAACCACTCTTAAGATATAGAATAAGGAATTTGGCTTAAATAGCATCACACTATTTAAAATATACTCAAAGAGTAATGTTTTAATTCATCAAAAAAAAACTGCCTTACAACATGGCCCTAAGGCCGAATTATATATGAAGGGGAAAGTGGGGGGGAAACACACAATACAATTAATGGGACATAAGGAAGCTTCCTAGCAAATATTCATCAGCCCCTCATGTCTTCTAGGTAGGGAGAAAATTCAGAGATGATGTGTGGCTGTGGAGCTCCCTTCTCGGCCTTT
>OOIL02003089.1:107563-180508 GCA_900332095.2 Cuscuta campestris | reverse complement strand
GGTAGATAGGTAAGTTTGGACAAGAAACCCAAACCGGAACGATAGGACAATCTGCTCCCTCAATGTGATCAGGAGTCCACTTGGTAACCACCATAAGTTGATTACCCACCAGCCAAGTTTGCCTGAAAAAAACTCTTTAATAATCTTCTTCAAGTTGAAAGTTGATGAGTACCTGGTTTTGTGAGAGTTTCCCCAACGTGAATTTCCCTTGGAGGCCAAGTTTTTGTAGGAAGTTGTTCATCACTAGATATGGAGGACGCCTCAAGAATGTTCCAATCAAAGCAAAGGAGAATCTCTTTGATAGTACTTTGATATCTTCAATTGTAAATGAAACTGATGGGCATCCCTTGAATGTACCTTGAACAGCACCTTGTAATTTTTCTTCTTCCTTAAGGGATTTCAATACTTCTGAAAATAGTTTTTTCCGATTGTGGATTCCGGCGACAGTCGCCGGTTCATTTTTTCTCTCTCTAGACATTTTTTTTCATATATATATATATATATATATATATATATACGCGGTAATGTGATTACCGAATTAGTAAATATGTATATTTAATATTTATTTTGTCTTAATTATGTGATAATTAAAGTTAACAAAATAAATTATTACATTTTATTTACATAGGGCCGAAATATTAAAGTGGAAGGAGGAAGGAGTTTTTGTTGATACACAACTCTACTTCCACAAAGTTATGGGAAAAGATCTCTTTTAAAAAGGTTTCACACGCCACTTTGATCTCTACTTCTCCTCCTTGCCCGAAATTTCACAAGAGAAAGCAAAAGAAATATTTTCTTCATCATTCTAAAAATGTTCTATATTATAGTAATATTCTAGGAAGAATTTGCTAGCATAAATTCTTCTTAGAACACCGCTCGTTATTCGTGTGGACGCGCTAGAGGCTAGATTCTTTGTGACTGGTTTGTTGCACCAATACCTTCACCAACACCGTCCGATCTGTTTTCTACGAGAAAAGGTATTTTTCTTAAAAGCAATTCATGCGTGGGTAGGAGCCGGCTTACGAAATTATGAATTTTGTAGATTTATTATCGTTAGGGTTTTTGCTTATGTTGAAATAAATCCAGATTTCTTTTTAAAATATTTTGAAATATATAAAAAATGATATAAAGTGTAAAATTGTGATTCTGTACTTTATATAATTCGAAAATATGATATTTGGAATTTATTTTGGATCTATTTTCTATTTAATCAATTAAGTGTAATTTTGTATTTTAATTGGTTAAAATACAAAATAAATACTTAATGATTTTATAAAAATAACTTTATTAGTTATGGAATGTTAAAATATGATTTTAGGTATTTTGAAATTTAAAATTAAATTTCGAAATTAATTCTGTACTTAAGGGTTGTTATTTGATTTTGTGGTTAATTGGGTTAATCACAAAATAAATACACAATAAATTTGGAAAAATATTTTTATTTATTCTCGGATGTTAAAATAAGATTTTAAGGGTTCTAGAATATTATAATAAATTTTCGGGCTTTATTTTTTATTTTAGAATTTAATTAGATCTAACTCCTAATCAATAGTGATTAATTAGAATTAAATATAGAATTTGAAATTATAATTTTATAAATTTGGAGATTGTTAGAAATATTAAATAAAAAAGGAATAGTGTAATATCTTGATAATATCCTTGATTGGAATCAAATTACCAATCAAGATATTTGATTAACTTCCACTCACTTTCTTTGATTGTCTTCATTATTAACTTTGTAATATTTATAGACATCATTAGAGATGTATTCAATAAGATGAATATTCTGCTGTGAATTCATTCTAATATTTCTAATATGGTACCAGGGCCATCATTCGATCAAACGATTGAATGAAATGCAGCATTCATCATCTACCATAAAAAAATGTCTGATCAAACACCGGAGAGCTCCACCTACACAGGGGAGACTGATCCGATGAAACAACCCGTCAATCCTGCACAAATTTTGGAAATTCTCCAAAATTTCCAGAGTTTAGCACCCAAGGCCGAACTTACCGAGAGCTCCTCAAATCAACCGTTAAATTTGGCGGAAAAGCTCAACGATAAGAACTACGCCTTTTGGGCGCGCAAGATGAGCTTGGCTCTTGACGGGAGAGGTCGGCTCAAGCACATCACTGTTGTACCTCTCAAAATCGATGATCCCAAATATATCAAGTGGAGGCAAACAGATTCAACGGTGATAACTTGGATACTAGAAAACATAGAGTCGGATATTGTAAACCAATACATCGAATATCCGACTGCGTGGGATTTGTGGAAGGGAATCGAAGCCACTGCACGTACGGCTCCGGAAAGGATCCATTGCAAATCTACGACTTAATGGTCAAGGCCAGTGAAATCAAACAAGGAGCACAGTCCTTGGAAAAAGTGTTTAGCCAGCTTCAAGCTGTCTGGAAAGAAATCGACAGAAGCCTACCCAACCCAATGGAATGCCGAGAGGATATGACGATTTTCACACAAATTCAACAACAAAATCGTCTATATCAATTCCAAGAGGCTGTAAATAAGGAATTTGATGCTGAAAAATGGGACATACTCAAAACCGAGCCTCTTCCATCGGTGGAAGAAGCATATGCCCAAATCCGAAGAGAAGCAGCAAGAAAGGGGATTATGAAAGGGGAAGGGGGGGACCATCATCGGAGAATCTCCCTTAGGAATCGGCAGAATTGGTGGTGGCCTAGCTGCCACACGCACGGCGGTGCGATCGAAAAATCACCAATCGTCATCTCGCACATATGAAGATAAATCACAATTAAGATATACCTACTGTGGTGGGACGAAACACACGGCCGAAGGATGCTTCAAAAGAATCGGCTACCCCGAGTGGTGGCCAGACAGCCAAAAGAGGGGGAAGATGCCGACGGGAGTTGCTGGGGTAGTGGTGGGCAGCCCAAAGATCACCAACATCAATGCCATCCAAGCGCCTTATTTTTTCGCCGGAATCGCCATGAAAAGAGGCGGAAGAAAAGAGACAGATGAAGAAGGTGAAGGCGGCGTAGAGGAAGGCGCAGAGAAGAAAGAGTCTGCGGGTAGGGTTACTGAGAAAGTGGGGAAGGGGTTTTTTATATTAAAACCTCTTCCCGGCCCATTAAACAAGCCCAATATCGGCCCAATTAAAAATACGCAATGGATTTTTGATTGTGGAGCAACCGACACAATGTCCTATGATCGTTCCGATTTTGGTTCCTTAACTTGGTCTAAGAAAACCCACATTCAAACGGCCAATTGAGATTACTCTCGTGTCGAGGGCAATGGCCTAATATCTATCTCAAATTCTATCCGGTTGGATAATTGTCTATACGTTCCCACATTATCTCATAAATTGCTGTCAATAAGTCATGTCACCAAACAATTAAATTGCATGGTCCTTATGCACCCCACTTTTTGCTTATTACAGGATATTCGGACGAGGAAGATCATTGGGCGTGGTTCTGAGCGTAATGGCCTGTACTATGTTGATGAAGTTGATCACTACGAAACGGCTACACTTGCTCATGGGACAGTGGACAGGCAGACATGGCTATGGCATCGTTGTTTGTGACATCCATCTTGGGGGTATCTCAAAATTCTCTTTCCAAAATTATTTAATAAATCTTGTCAGTTTGATTGCAAGAGTTGTATTCTAGCCAAAAGTCATAAACATTCTTATCCATTAAATAACACAGTTGCATCACAACCTTTCTCATTTATCCATTCTGATGTGTGGGGTCCATCTCTAGAACCGAGTCCAAATGGGTATCAATATTTTTTATTATTTGTTGATGACTATGTAGGATCATTTTCTAGAACTTCCCAGTGGGTCACCCATCGTGGAACTACTCCCGTTCCAGCACGCTTAACCACAGAGTTCTGAAGTTAAAGAGGTGCCAAATGCTTCCTAAAACCAATTGGTGATAGGAAGGTGGACACTTTGTATTTAACCACATCTCTCTGTAGCCCCAAGCCGAGGTAGATTCCTATAGGGCACCCCCTATAGTTCACTACGGCAGTGCAGAGCCCCACTACTGAGCGGTGGATGGACATGAGGGGCTTCGCAAGATACACGACTCATGTACCTCGTCAGGTTGGGCTGTCAATACCCGATACCGTGCTAAGCACAGTAGCGAATCCCTAAGGGTGATCGATGGTCCCCCGTAAGACCAACAGACTGTACCCGTATGACATCGGTGTACTTTCTTAAACACAAATCTGAAGTTTTTGAAAAGTTCACCTCATTCTACAAATTAATCCACACACAATACCAAAAACAGATCTGTATTCTTCGATCTGATAATGGAGGAGAATAAATAAATCATCCCATGGAAAATTTCTGTAAGGAAAAAGGTCTTATCCATCAAACCACTTGTCTTGACACCCCTTAACAAAATGGCGTTGCTGAACGTAAGAATTGGATCATACTCGAAATCACTAGAGCTCTTATGATTGAGTCTATGTTCCGATTTATTACTCGCCCAAAGCAATTGCAACCACCATTTACCTCATAAATCACCTTCCGACAAAAATCCTAAATCACAAAACACCTATCGTTACACTTGCGAATTTTTCCACTGTTCCTACCTCCTTGACTCTCACTCCTCGTGTGTTTGGTTGCACTGTATATGTACATATTCCAAAAGCCAAACGGTCAAAATTTGATCCTTGTGCTGTCCGATGTGTCTTTGTTGGGTATGGGGTTCACAAAAAGGGATACATATGTTATGATCCTATTTCTCGATGGATGTACACGACAATGGATTGTAATTTTTTGGAAACTGAGTATTACTTCCATAACCACTTTAGTAGTCAGGGGAGAAAGTTACGAATGACTCTCTAGAGTGGTTACACAGCCCAGTCTTGCCTCCTAAAACTGTCCCAACCGAGGAAGTAAGTCGCTCTGTGAGATCATCTTTTGAGACATTAAACAGTCCAACAACTCTGAACTCATGTCTGATTCTACTCTGTCTAAAAAGACTCTTGAGGTTAGTATTTCTCCCACTCTTGATGATTTCTCTGATAAATCTAATGATACCATGGAAGAATTGAATATATCAAAACAGATATGTTCTCCCACCACGGAAGAATCGGGGAATTCCTCCAGTCAGATATGAACAAGAATACATCGCTCGGAACTCAAGATATCCTGTTGCTGATCTAGTCAGGGGGGAGTGTATCACAGGCTTTTCATACATCCAGCCATGAAGTCCCTAGAACAGTAGACGAAGCCATACAAATACCAGAATGGAGGAAAGTAATGGAGGAGGAGATGAAGGCACTAGAGAAAAACAACACATGGGAGAAATGTCAACTATGCCCAGGAAAGAAACCAGTCGGATGCCGATGGGTATTTACAGTCAAACACAAAGTAGATGGTTCAATCGAGAGATATAAGGCCAGATTGGTAGCTAAAGGATATACTCAAACTTAAGGTATTGACTACTCTGAGACTTTCTCACAAATAGCCAAAATTGATACTATCTGAGTATTTCTCTGTAGCAGCTAATCTAGATTGACCCTTATATCAGTTTGATGTAAAGAATGCTTTTCTCCATGGAAAATTAAAAGATGAGGTTTACATGGAAGCACCACCTGGGTTCTCGTCAGATTTCAAAAAAAGCGAAGGGTGTAGATTGCGGAAAGCTTTGTATGGTCTAAAACAATCTCCACGTGCATGGTTTGGCAGGTTCACAATAGCCATGAAGAAATATGGATATCATCAAAGCAATTCTGATCATACCTTGTTTCTAAAAAGGCGAGGCAAGCTCATAACATGTTTGATCATCTATGTGGATGACATGATAATTACTGGCAGTGACATAGAAGAGATGGCAGCACTAAAAGACAAGCTATTCCAGGAATTCGACATGAAGGACCTTGGAGAACTTAACTTTTTCCTTGGCATTGGGGTTCTCAAATCTCAAGAGGGGATCTTTATTTTTCAAAAGAAGTATATCCTTGATCTTTTAGTGGAAACTGGATTAATGGATTGCAAACCAGCTGTCACTCCAATGATGGTTAACCATGGACTTCAAATTATTGAGGGAGGAATACAAGCTGATCAAGATAAGTATTGAAGACTTGTAGGAAGACTTATATACCTCGCACTAACAAGACTTGATATTGCATTTGTTGGAGTGGTAAGTTAGTTCATGCACAAACCACAAAAGGAACACTCGGATGCAGCTCTCTGAATTGTGAGATATCTTAAGGGGACCAATAATTTGGGGGTTACATTAAAGAAACATGGTCACTTAGATATTCAAGCCTACACAGATGCTGACTGGGCAGGGAATCCAAACGATCGAAGATCCACTTCAGGGTATTTCACCTTTGTTGGAGGTAATCTGGTCACATGGAAACGCAAGAAATAAAAGGTAGTTGCTCTATCAAGCGCAGAAGCAGAATTCAGAGGTATCGCTTGAGGAATTGCCAAAGTTCTTTAGCTAAGAAAACTCCTTAAAGATTTGGGGTATCCGCCGAAGGGAAAGTGTAGACTGAGGTGCGATAATACCGCTGCTATTCGTATATCAGAGAATCCAGTACAACAAGATCGTACCAAGCACATCGAGATTGATCGTCACTTTATCAAAGAGAAACTCGAGGCAGATATCATCAGTCTTCCATATGTCCGATCTGAAGATCAATTGGCAGACATTCTCACAAAAGCAGTACCAGCTGGAATCTTTCAAGCGACATTAAGCAAGTAAAACATCCGAAATGGATGATTCAACTTGAGGGAAAGTGTTAGAAATATCAAACAAAAAAGGAATAGTCTAATATCTTGATAATATCCTTGACTGGAATCAAATTACCAATCAAGATATGATTAACTTCCACTCACTTTCCTTGATTGTCTTCATTATTAACTTTGTAATATTTATAGACATCATTAGAGATGTATTCAATAAGATGAATATTCTGCTGTGAATTCATTCTAATATTTCTAATAGAGATATGATTTTCAGATTGTGTAAGATTATTTGGGAATATATCTTGGAGTTCAAATAATTAATTTGTATTTATTAATTATTTATTCTCGGTAATCTTATTTATATTAATTAAATTATAATTAATTTTTTAATTACCTAAAAATAATAATTTTGGAAATTAGGTCAGAATATTTATAAAATAAAGATTTTGGAATATTTCGGATTTATGTAAGTAATTTATTGAAATTGTTTTCAATTTCCTTAATTAATTAATTGATATATTTGTAAAAATAAAATTGTAATATTTTGGAAATTTGATTTTCAGATTGAGTTGGAGAAAAAATCTTTATTTTTGAATTTATTAATTTTTGGAATATTTGGAATATTCGTAGTTAAAATCCCTATTTTGAAAGTAATACCTATATTTACGGTAATTAATTTATTTTAAAATTCTGAATATTCCAAAATTTTAATTTGGATATTCTAGAGTTTTAAAATATTTTAATTAAACACATAACTGATGATGAAACTCTGTTGAAGTTTATGCTAGCCACCATGTCGAATGAGCTCTCGCAGCAATTTTATGACATGAAATCACTTGATATGATCGTTGGATTAGGTGACCTCTTTGTGGGTCAAGGTGAGCATGAGAGGGTCCTGGCTGCAAGGGCGCATTACATGACCCTGAAGAAGAAGGAGGATGATATACTTCCAATTCAGGTGTGTATGTTATAGAAAGGACAGAGAGATCATGGGTACTAGATACGGGATGTGGATCTCACATTTTTACTTCATCGCAAGGACAGAGAGAGTAGGCAGTTGACTCACATGGAGGTTGAACTACGTGTGGGCAATGGCACAACTATTGATGTTGTGGCTGTCGGCACTTATAGTTTAATCATACCATCTGGTCTTATTTTACAATTAGAGAATTGTTTGTTTGTTCCAGTTATTAGCAAAAACATAATTGCCGTTTCATGTCTTGACAAGAATGGTTTTATCGTAATAATAAAGGACAAATGTTGTTCCATTTATAAATATGGTGTGTTTTATGCTAATGCTAATATGACTAATGGATCGTATGTCCTTGATTTAGACATTCCCGTATATAATATATCAGCGAAGAGATCCAAACCAAATGGTATGAATCTCACGTATCTATGGCATTGTCGTTTGGGCCATATAAACCAGAAACGCATATCTAAACTTCACAACATTTGAGTATTGGAACAATTTGATTTCGAATCACATGATGTTGGAGTTGGTGCCCTTATGTGCCTGCCCCTTAATCGAAGGGTGTGGCTTGAATTCGACCTTATATTAGCTCAAAAAAACAGCCCATTTGATCATCCGGGTTGAGGCCAACGGGACTTGGGAAAGGGAGGCCAACGGTTCACTCATCAGTACATTCACCCGATGCGCTTGAAAATATGGGGTCAACCTCTTTGCCATCCAGTAGACTGCCAACATTGTCTTCTCTGGACGCGAGTATCTCAACTCTGTATCCCTCAATGTCATATTAACATAATAAATCGGATGTTGTATAACGTCCTCTTTTCGTATAAGAATCGTGCTCACTACAAAGTCTGAAATGCCTAAGTATAGAATGAAAGTGTCACCTGGCTCTGGTTTGGACAACATGGGGAGATTGGCCAGGTATCTCTTCAACCCCTCAAATGCTTCTTGGCACTCCCGCATCCATTTGAACGTTTCCTTCTTCTTGATTACGGTAAAGAATGGATGTGCTTTTTTTTGCCAGTTTGGATAAAATCTGTTCAAGGCTGCTAACCTCAAAGTTAGCCATTGTACTTCCTTGGTTGTCTTCAGAGGTTCCATCTCCAAGATTGCTTTCCCCTTTTCAGGTTTGCATCAATCCCTTTTTGGCTCACCAGGTGTCCTAGGAATTTCCCCCCTTGTACCGCAAAGGTACACTTCTTAGGGTGGAGTCAAAGATTCACGTTCACCATGATCCCGAACACCTCTTCCAAGTCCCTGACGTGGTCTTGGGCTTGCCTTGATTTTATGATCATGTCATCAACATAAGCTTCCATGATCCAGCCAAGGACTAGACTGAACACTTGTGATACCATCTGGGTATACGAAGCTCTGAAATTCCTCAAGCCAAAAGCCATTACCAGATAACAGTACAAACCTTCTAGAATCATAAAACTCGTCTTCTCCGCATATGCGGGGTGCATCCGGATCTGATAGTACCCCCTAAATGAATCCATGAAATTCATCCATTCACACCATGCGGTTTTATTTACCATTTGAACTATGTTTGGCAGCGAGAATGGATCCATCAGAGAGGCCTTGTTCAGGTCTATATACTCCACACACATCCTCTAGGATGGAGGCTTGGGTGCAAGGACTACGTTGGCCGACCATTCTAGATACTGGATCTCTCGAATGTGTCCAATGCTCTATAGCGTGGTTACCTCTTTCTTGATAAACTCTTTCCTTTCTTGAGCTAGATGCCTCATTTTCTGCTTAATCGGTTTTGCTCCAGAAATTAAAGGACATTTAGCCTATGGACAATGATTATATGGTCGAGTTTGGGCATGTCTGCCGGACTCCAGGAAAAAACCTTCCTGAACCTCCTGAGTACTGTGATTACACGGGGCGAGAGTTCAGCCCCCAGACCCTTGCCTATCTTGACCTTCTTGTCCAGTTTGGTTGGCTCCAAGCTTACCTCCTCTACATCTCCTGCTACATCCACCCGAGGGCGCTTATCCTTCGCCTTCAGCAAATGAGAGGTTACTTATCCAACATAGGTGTTGATAGTTGTAGTTTTTCAAGTAGTAAACCTTTCCGGTAAAAGGGTTAGTCTTCTCTTTGAGTGTCGTGTTTCTCGGGGAGTGGTCGAAGGGAATCAGTTAATTTCTATAACTAGGCGATGGTTAGGATAAGTTTATGAAAGTCTTCTCGTAACGATATTAAATAGAGCAGAGTAACAATAATAAATAAATTTCACATAGTATACGTACAGATCTAGAGCTAGGGTCAAGACATCATTTGGATCTACTTTATCATATTTAATTAATAATTGGAATAATAATATTTCTATTATTACTCACCTATTTCTAGGATTCGTAATTACTCTTGTTGACTTGAACATGACAGCCTTACGTCGTATAATATTTTCTCAATAAATAGCTAATTAAAGTTTTCAATATTAATTAACTAATCATTCTAACATTAACTAAATATTCAAATATTGAACCAAACTAGTTCGGGCTCAAAGGTCCGGACCCTAACTCATACTATGCAAGATAATTAAAATAACATTGTATTAAATTAAGAAAACTAACAACTTCCGTAAAAGCGGAATAGGACAGCTCTAGAGCACAAATTCTCCGAAAAAATACTTCAAAACTATTACTACACTAATCTAGAAGCTAGAATGGAGATAAAAGGTATAAATCCAAAAGTTGGGAATGTATTGGATGGGAAGAATGAGGAGACTCGTGCTGTATTTATAGGGATGGAGCCAAGGCGTCCAAGTCAAAGCTTCCAAGACAAGGCGTCCAGATCTGGACGCCTGAGCTATCTCGGCCAACCAGGTTTTGCCACGTGTCATTCTTTGGCTGCAATTCACCTGAAGCGTCCAACTTGACCAGGCGTCAAAGTTGGACGCCTCAGGCCCCTAGTCCATTAGGCTATGCGGATGGTTCGTGATTTTGGCCCAATTTCACTTCATTTTGGCCTAGAACACTATTTTTGACCTCTCGGAAGCTCGTTCAAGTCCGAATCTTGACCCTTTGATGGTTTATTCCCTTTTTCTCAAGTATTTGGACATAAAATGGATGATTTATGCTGATTTCATGTGGAATTCCTTTATATGACTCATAGAACAAAAATGAGATTTTTATTCATTGAAAACATGTTTTATGAGATGATTAAATGCTATTTATGTGCAATAACGTTTAGAATATGATATAATGATAAGAATGAAACAGACTTATCAGGTGTCGAACTTAAATAGCTCCTTGGTTGCTTTGAAATACCATGCCCCGGATACTCTCTGGATCTCCGGGCCACACTTACCCAGAATGGTGTTGGAAACCTGATGCATAAGTGTTTGGGTGAGATTACGCACTCCAGGTCTTCCAGGCCTAGCCTGCTTAAGATTACGTTCATACTTGATACAATCCCAACCACCACGAATTCCATATCCAACGACCACTTCACCTTAGTGTCACCCACCTCCGTTGGTAGGGTGATAACGCCTTCCGGCTCGATACAATCTCTGGTGAACCTGGTCAAGGGAATGTTAATAAGCAGCAGTTCCTCTTGAGTCAATCCCAAAGCCTTGAAGGTGTCACTATACATGATGTTCACGGAACTTCCCGTATCCACCAATGTTTTGTTGATCAGTTAGTCCATGATATCAATTGTAATCACCAGTGCGTCCCTGTGAGGGACCCCCGTCTCTAGTAAATCCATACTAGAAAAAGTAATGGGCTCAGTTTTGATTCTCTTACCTTTAAACAGGGGAGCTATAACCTTGTTCACCGAGACTCCATTCGCCCACTTCTTCTTGCTGGTGGCCGAATCTCCCCAGGTATTTCCGCCAATGATGTAGTTGCAGCCATGGTGCCTCTTCTGCCGATTCAGAGCTAGTTCTGAATCCTCTTCTTCTTCCTCTTCTAAGCCAATCTGTCTTTTGTTTTGGGATTCCACCCTAGCAACTTTTCCCTCCTTACATCTCTTGGGTCCTGAGTTCCGGGTTTCCTCCTCAGAATGGTTCTGGACAAACTTCTTTCGATGTCCTCTCTGGATCAGCCGGGCCATTTTGTCTTTCAGGGTGTAGCAATCTTCCGTGTTATGATCATTCTTCCAGTGATACGCACACCATTTCCCCGTTTCCTTAATGTTACACACCTTTTGGGAGTAAGTGGGGCATGTAATAAGACCATGCTGGGCAGCGTGCGTAATCACTTACCCCATTGGGATGGTGAACACCGGATTGTGTGATTTGGAAGTATTCACAGATCTGGTCGATTGTCCCTTAGGCGCATCTAGGAAACCCGTCTTCTTCCTGGCCTTTTTGCGCCTTCCCCTTCTTCTTGTTTTGCCCCTCTTCTTGGGGTTTCTCCTTCTTTTCCTCCTTGGGTTCTTCTAGGGTGACGTGTCTCCCAAATATAGACCATAGCTTATTCAAAGGTGTCTGGAGGATGGGTCGTCAGATCCGTGAGGAGAAGTCCTTCTTGAAGAGTAGCAATAAACATTGTTAGGCAAGCCTTGTTGTTGGCACCTTCTATTTCCTTGGATTCCTTCATCTAGCGTGTTAGAAAATTCTTCAAAGATTCCCCGTTCTTCTAACGTATTGATGCCAGGTGTGTGAAATGCTTCTTTGGGCGGCAGTTCCCGGTAAAAATCTTCAAGAAGCACAAACCCAACTAGTCCTAGGTCTGGATCAACCCCAAGGGAATATGGTTGACCCAATCTGCCACCTTACTATAGATGGTTTGGAAAAAACAACGACACATCAGGGCGTCTGTTGCATCCATGACTATCATCATTTCCCACGAGATATGGTTCTGCGAATATCTTCAGGGTTAATGGGGTGTTTGTCTAGGTGGTGAAGACCCGGCCATGGTTGAACCTTAGCCTCATCGCTTGAATTTGGATTTGTAAATCTTGAAAGTCCTCCATTCCGAGATTACGATGGCCTAGGCGCTGGGACGTCGATACCCGAACTTGGTTGTGGGCCTTATATTCTACTACTTTCCTTGGGTCAACTCGTGACCCAATGTGGCGTGGATCCCGGTTTGATGATTCCACGTGACTCAGTTGGGGTGGGTGGCTCACATCTGAGTGGAGCTTTCTTCAGATTCATCCCCAATCGTGCACTCACTGGTATCCTCCCTTATGTCATTCGGTCAAAAACTAAACCCCTGAGGTTCCCGGTCTCTGCATGGCACCCCTGAGGTTCCGTCGAACAATCAAGTCTTGAGGCTTTGCCCGAGTTAGCCTTTCGCATTCCCGGGAGTTCGAGACTAACTCTTCCTCGATATGCTTTCTTAAAACCTATCTTTCTCATTGGATCTCCTCCGTAACATTGAGTTCCAGTAGAATGGGATTCGCCTACTCTGGCCGCGGCTAGGGAATTTGCCTTCTGAGCCCAAAGGGACTGGGAAGAGTCTCGAGTTTATCCATAACATTTTCCATCATGTTGGCAAGGTTGTTTGACGCCGCTTCAACGCCGCTAGGCTGTGTGGCGACTAGTTTTTCAGGGACTCTTGGCGTGGCTGACAACTGCTGAGGATAGCAGCACTACGCCTAAAGTTTCTCGTCCTTCGGTCAGCCATATTCTCAACTCATAATCTTTCATCCTTAATCTCTTAATGAAAGCACCAATGATGGGAATTAGCCCAACAAATATGAGGATGAAGAATGGAAAATAATGATAATTGATGAATCTCACAATATTTCTATTACTTTGTGTGTATCCGTGCTTTTCACTTGCCTTACAATGGATGGTTCTCCCTCTATTTATACTAGATTACAATTGCATACATAATGGGCACTCATCATGCGCATAAATCCTGCCATTATCTCTCGCCGATCGTGGAGGTTCACCATTTCAACCCTTAATCTTTCCATGTCCTTGCGTTGTTCGGTACCTTCATTATACGTTTGGGCCAATTGACGGGAACTAGGCCTTTTTATCTCTAGTTCAGACTCCCTCGTTCCACACCGGCCTAAGATGCTCCTATGGATTGGCCTGTTCATTCGCGTCTATTGGGCCCGGATATCCATCACCAAGTTCAAACAAATATCAAACATGACAAAAATTGATTGTGCAAGTACTCCATACTTAAAGAAAATAAGTAAAATGGCAAACAAAATTCTGTTGAGGAATTGATGCTCCTCAAAAAAAGTGGATTGATAGCAAATAGCAACTTGGGGTAAGGGAGACGTCGCGAGACAAATCACCAACTTTTGGTCGAATGGTGATGTCGCCAGCGGAAGGTGAAGAAAACTAGGGTTTTAATGTTCCCAAGATTGGCTTTGATGGAAGGACACAATGAATTGAAGAAAAATCGGAAGGTGGAGGAGACCATGAAGGAGAATGTGAAGAGCGTCAAAGGAGCCGATGAAAGAGAACCGAAAGAACCTACGTGGAGTCGGCAAAATCTTTACAATTTTTGTGAGATTTGGGAAATAAATTTCAATTTATACCCAAAGCCCAAAATCCATCAAAATCCATATTTTATAAAAATCTTTTAAAATCTAATGTTTTTAAAATCTGAATTGAATATTCACTAACTTTTGAAATTTCAAAAAATTCTAAATATACCTCTAAATTATGATGAGGTTATAGTTTTAGGGGGTGTATGCAATCGGAATTTTGATGGATTGTTTTGGATTTAAAAAGTTAGTAGGTATTCAATTGGAACTTTAAAAAATCATTTAAAATCTCAATGTATTCAATATAGATTTTTAAAAATCCTCCAAAATTTGACGATATTAGAAAATTTATATATTTGAAAGGATTTTTATTCCTTATGGATTCAATTTGTAGGCTTGAGTATAAATAAAGAACAAATTATAAATCCGGAAACATCCGCTGGATTTCGTCTACTTCTATCCTCTTCCCTTATTTCGTATCTGGGTGCGGTTCATTTTCACCTTCAGACTCTTATGCGTCTCTCCGGTTCATCTTCATCCTCTCATGGCCGAAGACCACTTTTCGAGTATTGTTCATTGCATCTTCTTGGATCGCCATCCACTTTGATTTGTGGTTCGATTTTGAACATTTTTTTCTGTTGAATCGCAATCACTTAGAGAACATACTTCCGAGCTCGATTCTCGTGATTTGGGGCTATATGTGGTTAAATTGCAGATTTAATCTCCCGATGTTACTGTTCATCTCATAATCTTGAAGCCCAGATTTCATCACTGTTTGTGCAAAATTGAAGCCTTCTTTTTGGAGCATTATAGCTAGGGGTGGGCAAACTGGTCAAGGAACTGGGAGTCGGAACCGAACCGACAGGTTTAGTCCGGGTTAGGGGCGGGTCCTCTTTTCAAATATTTATAACAGGCCAAGTCGGTCTGGTTCTTATAGATTTTAGGGTCAGTTCGGTTCTCCATTTTGAAATTGTCCAGGACTCAAACCGGACCGCTTTTTAATACTCCGTATTATTATTAATAATTACACCGGAACAACGCCCTTTCGAGTTACGCCCTTACCCTCTTTGTCATTGTTTTGTCTTCATTTAGACCTCTTTTTTATGTTGGATGACTTAAAATTGACAATGGTGATAGTACATTGTTGTAGACTAATGGTGAATGACCATTTATGTATTATGGAGTATTAATTTTTTATCACTTTATTTTTTAATATTAGTATCATGATAGGTTTGGACTCGTTGACCCGTGGAATCGGCCCATTTCAATCCAGGCGGGTTTGGTCCGGTTTCAATTTTAAAAATTTGGAAACCCGTTCAGGCCCGGACCGTTTTAATAAAAACAAGCCGAGTCCGGTTAATACAAATTTTGGCTCGGACCGACCCGTGCCCACCCCTAATTATAGCCGACCTGAGGGCATTCTATGCATCTGAAGTTGATTTGGCATTCTAGCCATTGAATTTTGCATTTTGAGTTCCAGCTTTGTGTTCTCAATCTTTTAGTGCTTCTTCTTTTCATTATCTTTTATTCGGTTATTGGCTTGTGAGGAGGATTTTTTATTAAAATTATTTTTATTCTATTATTGTTAGTCATTTTGATAAGTAATAATTAATGATAGAAAAATTTTAAAATAATCAAATGTATAAAATAATTTGAATGTATGTATAAATAATCCATCAATTATAAACAATCTAAGAGAGTCCTACCGAATCTTGCTCAAAAAATGCACTCAAATCTTTCTATCTCTGCATTAACTTAAATCTATTATATATATAAGGAAATAAAAAAGTTTAAGTCCTACATTGCGATAACTTATGTTTTAATCCTATTCACTACAAATTTCACTAATTCATAGTCTCTATAATGATGAAACTGCATGCAGGTAAATGCTTCCTTGCTAGGCATTTTCGGCAGTAGCGGCCCTAGAAGGACTAAACAAATTCCATTGAGGACTATTTATGGAATATTTTATGATTGGGGAAGGTCTGGAGAGAAGTGACAAAAAAAGAAAAAAACTGTCCGGTCCAATTTACCCGCCAAAATCAACATCTACGGCCCAATTTTAGTATTAAAAAACCAATTGAAATCAGGACCTTTCATTCCAATCAACGGCCCAATTTCAATTAAACACTATTAATACATGATCTTAGCCATTGATTTAGGTTGAGAGGTTAGACAGCGAAACACATATTTGCGGCGATTCCTACGTTCCCATCTTCTCAAACTGCCACCACCACTTTCATCCCATCTTCCGGAAACTGCCATCCCACCGATTCTTCCCATAAACTCCCAATTCCGATATATATATATATATATACATATATATATATATATATACACATATATGTATATATGTATATATATATGTATATATGTATATATGTATATATATATATATATATATATACCTATCTTTGCCAATCTTCTGGAGAAGAAAACACAATTCATAACTTCGAAAAATGGCTCCATCCTGGGTTTCACTCAACATACTTCATCTGGCGCGCCATGACGATGTTGTCAAATTAAGACTCTTAAGTCATTACGATCTTAAGCCAAGAAAGATTAGTGAGAACACAGTTTATATATGCCCATGAAGCTCTATATTCCAAGATGACGAGGTTTAATTTGCAAAACACTGTTTTATCACATTATTAATATTGTTCTCTCACTCTCTGTTTCACATTCTGTTTTTTTTCACATTCTTTTCATCCAAGACTCATTTTAAATTTTCCTATGTGACACTAGGGAAATCGTATACACGTTTTTTTGTGAAAAGCCATTGATTTCACGCTTTAAGTCGCTGCTGAAGGAGGGGTCAAATTCATAGCATACAGAATATGTGTCTCAAAAAATACTCAATGGTTGACGAACCATAAGTACAAACTTGCATTGGTTAACGATACCATTGTAAGTGTTGTGGAAGTTGACTCTTTTCCTGAAGCTGTCTACAAATTTGAAGATTTCACAGAGCTAAACAATGCAGTCGATATCCAAAACTGAGTCATGTTTGATAAGTAAGGACTTTTAATACTTATAAGTTCCATTTCTTTCATAAAGTTACTCCGTTAATGCTAATTATTTTACTACTACGTTTTAGATGTAATTGGCTTATTATCCCTTGATTTACCACCAACCCAAAGAATAGGAAAGAGCGGGGCAGAAATTAAATTCATGGATGTTGGCTTGGAGGATTTGGAGTACACAGATCTGCTCATGTGGCCCTTGAAACAAATCTGGATTTGTTTTGAGGTTAGACAAGATATTTAATTAATATTAGTAAATAATAATGAAACCTAAGTACAATTTTTCTTCTTAAATACACTATTTGCATAGGTATCGACTGAAAGTGCGAGTATTGGATGATACCGCCAATTTGCCCTTGATTCTGTGAGATAATCACTACGTGTTGCTATTTGGGAAGCAGGCAGAGGCTTTCTTGAATGAAACTGTAAGGCACATTAAAATAAAATTACTTAAAGACTAATGATGTTTTGTTGTTTTTATTTATACTCAGATTTTACCTTTAAAAAAAATACTCAGATTCTAGGTTTTGTTTTTGTAGGGAGATGATCTTGAACTCCCATTACAGTTTAATGATGTGAAAAACAAACCACTTTTGTTTGAACTAGAAGTCAAGAAAACAGGAACAAACTCTTTTGAACAAGCTTTTTCTGTCTATCAGATTATAAAGGATGACAAAGTATTGGAACGCTTTATAGTGGGTAGCTCTAGCACCCAGGTATTTGATATACGGAGTATTTTATATTTGATATATTTTATACTCCGTATGTTTTATGGGTTAATAGCATTGGTGCCCCCCGTGGTTTATAAAAAGTGCGTCAACACCCCCTCTATTTTCAAAAGTTATTTGTAAAGTCCCTGTGGTTTCTAAATAGAGCACACATGCCTCTCTTACCTATTTTTAAAGCAAAAATGACATTTATGCCCTTTGTTTTCCCCGATCTTAAATTTTTCCAATTTCAATTACCTTTATTATACAAATATATAAAATAAAATATACGCTTCCCATCTCAAATTAGAATTTTTTATAATGTACTTTTGAAAACAAAAGATTTTTTGGAGAATGTTACAAAAAAAGTGAAAAATAAAATATTATGTACAAAGTAAAAAGTAATAATAGTTAAAAAAAAGGTAATGAAAAGAAATAAAAATATAAAAAATATTCTTTTTCTTTAACTTCATATTTTATTTCATCTTTCAGTTCTTCATTATATTTTTTAAAGTCCTTAAAAAATTATTTTACTTTTAAACAACAAATAAGTTAGAATTTTAAATTAGAGATAGAGTGAGTATATGTTATCCAATTTTTATTTTATTTATTTTACTTTTACTTATAATGAAAAAGTGTATTTTATTTCATTTTTGTAACATTTTCTAAAAAAAATTATATTTTTGAAAATTAAATAAATAAAAAATTTTAATTTTAGAAAGAGGGCGTATATTTTATTTTATTTATTTGTATGACAAAAAATGTAAAGAAAAGAGTGAATTGTTTTTTTTTAAAAAAAAAGAGTGAAATACCAAGGGCAGAAATGTCATTTCATATGTAAAATATGCAAGAGGGAGTGTTTGTGCACTATTGAAAAATGACAAGGGTTTTATAAATAACTTTTGAAAGTAGAGGGGGTTTTGGCGCTCCTTTTGTAAACCACGGGAGGCACCTATGCTATTATCCCTATGTTTTATGTAATAGCAAAACAATGATCAATACTTGCTTTTTAACAGGGTTCTGTGAGAAGCAAAGCTCTCAAAACCAAGGTAGATACAACTTAGTTGGCTGCATGTGTGGACATTTCTAAAGAAGACCCCGGTACCACACTTGATAAGGATGGAACTACATCTACTATATCTACAAATATCAAACGAGACCTTAAAAAGGAACTTGATGATGTGGGGATGCAGTTAACCAAGAACCCTAAAGTGAGTGTCAATATTGAGAAAGTTTGAAGTGAAGATGGATATGTTTACATCCTTATCAGTGTTTTGTTTTAATATTAAGAAGTGTGCCCTGCACACATTTCCCTTATTCCAGACTCATTTTCCTACTAAATACTCATTTTAATTTATTAGTGAAATATTTTAAGCAAGATGACTGCTTTCATGTGAATATGTCCCTATAATGAAAGATGATCACAGTAAATATATGTTACTGTTTCATTAAACTGTTAAGGATCTTACTACTTTCATTAAACTGTTAAGGACCTTACTACCTTCAATACATTGTTAAATGAAGAGAACAAAAAATTTAACATTTTCATTCGGAATTTCTGTTTAAATTGCAGATTACAACAGACTAAGGCATTTCTGTTTAAAATTGCGTTTTTTTTTTGCACCCAAAAAAAACTGCACGTGTAAAATGAAGAGTTCAAAGTCAAATAAATATCTCTCATAGAAACTTAAGTTTAGTGGATTCTCTCCAATAAAAGATTGATTTTCACTTCTCAATATATGGTACTTTATTTAACCACCTAGAAAAAAGAAACTATAACCTTCCTGCTACACCAGAAACAAAACAAATGTCAGATCTTTAGCGCCAAGAGCTCTATGCCCTTCTAGATGCAAAACCAGAGCCGAGAAGCACAAAGAGAATGCAATTTTTTAAAATTATTTGATATTTAAGCTTAATTTATACGGAGTATATTAAAATCTTGAATTTTAATACACCCTTCGTCCCAAAAAGAATTTACTACTTTGATTAATGTGTAAAATCCCATAGATTTTAAAATGATTTTATTTACAAATTGGTAAGTAAATAACACATAAAAAAATTATATTTAAAAACTACATCGAAAACTCTATAAAATAAGAGGTGACAAGAATATTTTATTTTAACAAACGATCGATGAAAACACGTAAACAAATAAGAGTTATCGAGAGGCCGTAATAGTAAACAGAAAGACTTTTTGGGACAGGAGGGAGCATGCCCCAAACCTCATATAAATCCGATTGATATGAAGTGTAAAGATATGATCTTTCAATAAAAGAACTAAAATTAAAATTTTCATTTCTTACCTTTGAAAGACAATTCAGATCGAGCTCAGATCTTTACATTTTTCTGCGATTCAACATGGCATGCGCTAATCTGTATTTAATGCATCGATTTCTAGCATGCTTGTCAACAAACTGCCGGTGAACACCGGCGGAGAAGATCACCGATGGCTAATCACTTTCTCGCCATTTCTCTCTCGGTCTGAACTCTGAAAATTCACAATGAAAGGTAGTCTCTCTACTCTCATATTCACTTTGTAATCATAAAAATAAAAGAGTAAGTCTAAAATGACACCAGTGCTACTGGTGTCATTTGCTTACGCCATTTTCTTTGGGTACCTGTAATGCCACAAAATATGGCCTAAAATTTATTATAAAACAAAAGTAAATTCTGTCCAATAAGAAATATTAATACGTTTGACCAAAAATAAATGGATTTTCAAAATAACGATTTTTTGTTAAAAAGTTATTTTTATGGATATGTCTCGAAGAGACGAATCCAACAAAACATTTTATGAACCAATCTGATTTATAGATTTCAAGTTATGTCAATTTTAAATATTAAAATTTGTAATTTTGACCCATAAAATAAACTCAATTCAAAAGTGATTTCATAAGATTAGAAATCATAATTTTGACCCTTGACAACATCATATTAATCATTTGGATTTAATTCATATATTTTTATCTCATTCATATTATTAAATTAATTTATGACTGAGACAGACCTGAACACTGAGAAAAATAATAGTTCTCAGAAAAATATTTTGACTACATCAAAATTTTAGTTTTGACATTCTCATTCCAAAAACACAATCCATTTTCAATTCGGAGCAGTTTGGGAGAAAAAGCGCGCATCGTTTGGAGTAAACGGTTCAGTTTTGGCAAGTAGCCAAAACTTTATTTTCCAAATCTCTCCCACATCACGTAGCTTCCCTTTGTGATGCTCACAATCCTAATTTCAACTCTCCACTAATACAAAAGTATATAATACTCCCAAAACTACACCATACACCACCATTCAACATCATCCACCATATCCATCATCAACACCATCCATCCATCTCCTATCAACTCTCTCTCTCGTATGAACCAGAAAGCCAGCAAGCAAGGAAGAAAACACAAAATACTCCATGATTTTATGCTAAGGAAGAAGAAGGAGAAGCAAGAAAACCATCCATAGTTTCCAAATCATGAGTCCCAAACGCAGCATCAACTTCTACGTAAGTTCTGAAATTTTCTATCCATATTCTCGAAATACTTCCTGAACCAAAGTTGTAGCCCCGGACAATAAGAATCCAGCCCAACAAACGTCTCGCGATTTCGTTTAGTAACGAAGGAGATATGGCCAAAATACCGGGACTGCGCCAGTGGTGGCGAGCTCCTCGGGATTGGCTATGTTTCCTCACCAAATTCATATCATTTCATCCCAAATACTTACCATAAACTTTTTAACAATTATTAGGAACATCCGGAAGGTATCGTAGAGAAAGTTCGGCGTTGGAACGTTGAAGTTTGTGAGTTAATCGTCGGAATCATGTTCATCGACATACCCGAAATTCTGGACAGCAACTATCCCTTGACTTCAGGTCCGATTTACGCTATCTTACATATGTTAAAACGAAATACTTTCTATATGAAAGTTGTAGCCTTACATCTTAGGAATCCACAAAATCAAACAGTTTGCAATTCCGTGAAGAAACGATGGAGATATGCCCAAATTACCGCAGGCTGTCCAATTGTGACGGGAATGACAAAGTTGGTGAATTTCGATGTTGTTTCCACTCCCGCTCATCCGTAAGGTTTCGGCCGATGATTTCCAGGTCTGTACCTTTGCGTTAGACTTGTCGAATCATTCATCACATGCGTACATGAACATATATGTTAATCCATTTGTTGAAATCATTCCAAATAATATATGTGGTGCATATATAAGTCATCTTTGTGTTAAGACCATAATACACCAAATCCATAAAGTTATTATATAAATACGTGAGTATATATAAACATTTGAAATCAACCCAAAAATATGTATATATTAATCAAAGGTGTTTAAAAGACTTAAAGAAATATTTTTGGACACTCAAAATATCAAGGGTAAGATTCGCAGACCCAAACGGTTGACGCAAACGGTCGACCGTCGCGTTAAACATTGAAATGGACCACGACTGTTAGCCAAACGGTCGACAGCCGGTGGCTAACAGTCAACCGCCGCTCGTCTAGCCGAAGTTCACCATCCGCAGCCAGTCAACCACGGTCGACCGTCACGGTGTTCCGCCAGCCCGATGTAATGAAGGTCGAGGTCGACCGTCGTGCCAAACGGTCAACTGTTCCGAGCCTCGTAGCTTAATTAAATGATATTTTTATCAGATTTCACCCAAATAAAATAAAGTATATTTATCCATTCATATTGTTTACAAATTGTTCATATCATATGATTCATTTCATCATCCATATTGAAGTATATCACATCATGTGCATGCGTAAGAGATCATGCGTAATTGCGTCTCTTATAGGTTGATGTGCGGGACTTACTAGTCCGGCATCACCCGTTCCGGGCTTAGTGTACGTACATGGTATTCGGGCTTCGAGTACCACCCCTACTTTCTAGTCTCTCTTGAGAGACTAAGGCCGCGTGAGTTCGTCGTACCAAATGGGCGAATCTCATAGCGCAAAGGTGTCCTTGCTCGTTAGAATCATACAGCATGAAATCATCATCAAGTAAAATCATCATGACTATGTGTGACATCAATTACGCATCATGTAATCATCATCAAGAACAATCAAATTGATTAAATTAAATGTGCCATCATGTAATTATCATTAAATATTTATTATCATGATTCATCAAATTGTCTATATGATATAATGTGCCATATTATGAATATTATTATACATTTTATGGACATATATATATATATATATATATATATATATATATATGTATATGTCTGTGAATCATTCTACAATTCTAGCGTGGTACCACTCAGCGGTTTCGCTGAGCGTGTAGTTTGTATTTTTCGTTGACTACACGTAGGTAACAAGAAGACAATGATGGAACCATTCCCGGAGGGCATTGAGTCAGAGGAGATGCAAGGATGGCAGGCAAATGTTTGATCATCAGATTTTAAAATGTGTCATGATTTGATTATTATTGTACTTCCGCATTACTCTGAAAATATTTTTAAATGGGTTGCGATCTAGAGTCTGTAAATTTAACATTTATAATAAATTGTCATTTTCAAATGTCAAGCGAAATTTTTATTTAACTCTCGTTTCACCTTAATTCGTGTAATTCCGGGTTATACAGATTGGGGTGTTACATTTTGGTATCAGAGCAAAACGATTTTCGGATCATTGAGTCAATATTTTCAAAGTCCTGCATCCGCATCCTCCGCGACATCTCTGCCCCGGGAAGGTAATCAACAAGTAAATTACTATGGCATAACACACATGCTTAACTCATTGAAAATTTGTTTATTCTCATAGACCCGATTGCAACAAAGTATAGATTGCTTTAGAATATTCTTCAACGATCACAGTCGACATCAAAAGATCAAAGATTAAGAAGAGGGATTGTAAGCCCTATAAGCGCGACATATATGTATGTCATAGTATGCGAATAGCTAAGCGAACGATGTGAATCAACTTCTGTCAAGCCGAAGAATACGTCAAAGAAAGAACGTTCTCAAATAAGAAGTGAATAAATTCCCCAAGAGTGAACCTATCGTTTTCTAAGAACAAGAATAGAGCCTCACAAACCAGATCGAATACGGCATATGTATCGAATCTGAAACCCATTATAGGGGTGAATCTACATACAAACATTAAGATAATTGACTCGTTCGTATATCCTATTGACGTGAAAAGTCGCAACAAGATGACAGCACAAAACAAGACCTGAAACAGTCACACCAAGAGTGAGAGACTGGAAGATAAAAAAAAGATTAATATTTACATGGTGCATTTTGATATTGGAAATAAATATTCTTCTGAAATGCACTGGCCATGCAGCTTAGAACGATATTTGTGACTAACGCATAATGTACATGGACAATATTATTTCAACTTGGAAATATTACAGATGCAACTCTAAGTCTAATCTTCCAGGATTTGCAAACTCTTCATAACTGGCACCAGGACCCGGGAAAGCATTAACAAACTCTAGTTTGTTCAAAAGCTCATCAACAAAGAAAGAAGAAATGAACAGTTTCCTCTTATTCAAAGCCATGAAGTTCTGCCTCACCGCATCATCTAGAAACTTGATTAGGTTATTGAAATAACCGTCAATGTTCAAAAGACCAATGGGTTTACTGTGTAACCCTTCGGATGCCCATGAGATCAAAGTGAATAAACCCTCCATAGTGTCAATTCCTCCAGGAAGTACAATGAAGGTTTCCACAATATGATTCATCTCGAAATACTTATAGTAATTGCTGGAGACGGTGTACTCTGCGCCATATGTTGGTCCATAGACCCCTCGTGTTGCTATATACCCTGGTATGAAACCTCTGACTCTACCACCATTATTATAGACTGCTGAAGCTACAGCTCCTTGAAGGCCAACATTGCCTCCTCCGTAGGTAAGCCTGATTTTTCGCCTTACCAATTCCCGTCCTAGATCAACCGCTGTAGCCATGAACCTTGGAATGCTACCAACAGCATGACTACCAAGTAGACCAATGAATCTTATGGTATTAGGAAGAGCTTGAGAAGTTCATTCCATAATGTGAGAATGTGAGACACTCTTGCCCAATTTGATATATATAGACTCTGAAACTGGACCATTGATGAAAAAGTAAGTATCACCAGCCTAAAAACGTACATGAAAGTGGATTCGTTCCAGACAAGAATGTACTCATCAATACTATAGTCTGCTGACGACATGACATATTGAGACTCGGGAATAGTGTTCAATTCCGAGACGAATAGTCAAAATGGCTATTTATCTAAGATAATGACCCCTTGAGTAACTTCAAAAAAGTGAAATATTAAAAGATGAAAACCTACTATTTGCCACGATAACTCAGAAACGCTATATTCGTATCTTGTGACTTATATCATTGAAATATTCAAACTTGTTGTGTTAATTATACACTTAAAGCATCTCACTTGATCAATCTTGAAAAGATTGAATTTCATATTTTCTTTTATATCAAATCATTGAGAATTTGTTTTAACTCATAATTCTCCACCGAACCAAAAAGATGTTTTATGATACCGATCTTCAAAAAAAAATCACGCATGTGTCTGTAGAATCCCAAACATATTAAAATATGACTACGTGTATAACTTATCATGTTTTTGATAATAAGTAATTTAACTATTGTGTTACGAATATTAGTGATACGACGAATACACTAATATTATATTTTTGAGCACGAAGCTCTTTCATAATTATTGAACAAGCCAAAAAAAAAATTCCAGGGCAGTTCTAGAATCATTAATCAGAAAATCAATATTCAAGAATGACTACATATCATCTTAATAAGACAAATAGTGACAAAATAGCAAGTGTTATCAAAATATTTATTCAATCATTACAATGTTATAAAAAAACATATATCATCATTATACATAAGTATGATATGCGTGTTTACAGTTATAGGCATGCATAAACGATATGAAATCAGTCTATTGACATTACGTTAGTCAGAGCAACTCCATTAAGGATCACTAATGAGAGTTTAAGTTTAGGAACTATAATTTCGTATTCATCTAGAAAACCTAGAATGATGACTATGGTAATAGTCATGTCCCAAAATACTGTTATGTAAAAAAATCAATCAAACAATTCGTTCCAGCTTGTACACAACGAAGCGTAATTTGTGAAACCAACATTTCAGACAAAGTCGTCTCAGGATGATTCTAAAAGAATTTCAAAAAAAAATCGTAAATTACACCACGTTCAAGAAACGCAATCTATACAAGAACTCTTGAGAACTCCTACAATACAGCAAGAGCAAGTCTAAGAGTATATTCGATGCAAGTCTTCATAAAAGAAATCCAAACACGTTACATCTATCATCCGTGTATATATTCTCTAAAGAGAACATGTCATAAGAATGACACTCAACAAAACAAAGAGAAAACAACTTTTCAAAATTTGTGTTTTACAAAAACAATGGATATTCATTATTTTGTACATCATCATTTTTAAATGACTTCATTAAGGAAATTTTGGGGACGAAATTTCTTTAAGAGGGGAAGAAATGTAACGCCACAAAATATGGCCTAAAATTTATTATAAAACAAAAGTAAATTCTGTCCAATAAGAAATATTAATACGTTTGACCAAAAATAAATGGATTTTCAAAATAATGACTTTTGTTAAAAAGTTATTTTTATGGATATGTCTCGAAGAGACGAATCCAACAAAACATTTTATGAACCAATCTGATTTATAGATTTCAAGTTATGTCAATTTTAAATATTAAAATTTGTAACTTTGACCCATAAAATAAACTCAATTCAAAAGTGATTTCATAAGATTAGAAATCATAATTTTGACCCTTGACAACATCATATTAATCATTTGGATTTAATTCATATATTTTTATCTCATTCATATTACAAAATTAATTTATGACTGAGACAGACCTGAACACTGAGAAAAATAAAAGTTCTCAGAAAAATATTTTGACTACATAAAAATTCTAGTTTTGACATTCTCATTCCAAAAACACAATCCATTTTCAATTCGGAGCAGTTTGGGTCAAAAAGCGCGCACCGTTTAGAGTAAACGGTTCAGTTTTGGCAAGAAGCCAAAACTTTATTTTCCAAATCTCTCCCACATCACGTAGCTTCCCTTTGTGATACTCACAATCCTAATTTCAACTCTCCACTAATACAACACTCCAAATCAGTATATAATACTCCCAAAACTACACCATACACCACCATTCAACATCATCCACCATATCCATCATCAACACCATCCATCCATCTCCTATCAACTCTCTCTCTCTCTCATATGAACCAGAAAGCCAGCAAGCAAGGAAGAAAACACAAAATACTCCATGATTTTATGCTAAGGAAGAAGAAGGAGAAGCAAGAAAACCATCCATAGTTTCCAAATCATGAGTCCCAAACGCAGCATCAACTTCTACGTAAGTTCTGAAATTTTCTATCCATATTCTCGAAATACTTCCTGAACCAAAGTTGTAGCCCCGGATAATAAGAATCCAGCCCAACAAACGGCTCGCGATTTCGTTTAGTAACGAAGGAGATATGGCCAAAATACCAGGACTGCGCCAGTGGTGGCGAGCTCCTCGGGATTGGCTATGTTTCCTCACCAAATTCATATCATTTCATCCCAAATACTTACCATAAACTTTTTAACAATTATTAGGAACATCCGGAAGGTATCATAGAGAAAGTTCGGCGTTGGAACATTGAAGTTAGTGAGTTAATCGTCGGAATCATGTTCATCGACATACCCGAAATTCTGGACAGCAACTATCCCTTGACTTCAGGTCCGATTTACGCTGTCTTACATATGTTAAAACGAAATGCTTTCTATACGAAAGTTGTAGCCTTACATCTTAGGAATCCACAAAATCAAACAGTTTGCAATTCCGTGAAGAAACGATGGAGATATGCCCAAACTACCGCAGGCTGTCCAGTTGTGACGGGAATGACAAAGTTGGTGAATTTCGATGTTTTTTCCACTCCCGCTCATCCGTAAGGTTTCGGCCGATGATTTCCAGGTCTGTACCTTTGCGTTAGACTTGTCGAATCATTCATCACATGCGTACATGAACATATATGTTAATCCATTTGTTGAAATCATTCCAAAATATATATGTGGTGCATATATAAGTCATCTTTGTGTTAAGACCATAATACACCAAATCCATAAAGTTATTATATAAATACGTGAGTATATATAAACATTTGAAATCAACCCAAAAATATGTATATATTAANCCTTTGCGTTAGACTTGTCGAATCATTCATCACATGCGTACATGAACATATATGTTAATCCATTTGTTGAAATCATTCCAAAATATATATGTGGTGCATATATAAGTCATCTTTGTGTTAAGACCATAATACACCAAATCCATAAAGTTATTATATAAATACGTGAGTATATATAAACATTTGAAATCAACCCAAAAATATGTATATATTAATCAAAGGTGTTTAAAAGATTTAAAGAAATATTTTTGGACACTCAAAATATCAAGGGTAAGATTCACATACCCAAACGGTTGACGCAAACGGTCGACCGTCGCGTTAAACATTGAAACGGACCACGACTGTTAGCCAAACGGTCGACCGCCGGTGGCTAACAGTCGACCGCCGCCCGTCTAGCCGAAGTTCGCCATCCGCAGCCAGTCAACCACGGTCGACCGTCACGGTGTTCCGCCAGCCCGATGTAATGAAGGTCGAGGTCGACCACCGTGCCAAACGGTCAACCGTTCCGAGCCTCGTAGCTTAATTAAATGATATTTTTATCAGATTTCACCCAAATAAAATAAAGTATATTTATCCATTCATATTGTTTACAAATTGTTCATATCATATGATTCATTTCATCATCCATATTGAAGTATATCACATCATGTGCATGCGTAAGAGATCATGCGTAATTGCGTCTCTTATAGGTTGATGTGCGGGACTTACTAGTCCGGCATCACCCGTTCCGGGCTTAGTGTACGTACATGGTATTCGGGCTTCGAGTACCACCCTTACTTTCTAGTCTCCCTTGAGAGACTAAGGCCGCGTGAGTTCGTCGTACCAAATGGGCGAATCTCATAGCGCAAGGGTGTCCTTGCTCGTTAGAATCATACAGCATGAAATCATCATCAAGTAAAATCATCATGACTATGTGTGACATAAATTACGCATCATGTACTCATCATCAAGAACAATCAAATTGATTAAATTAAATGTGCCATCATGTAATTATCATTAAATATTTATTATCATGATTCATCAAATTGTCTATATGATATAATGTGCCATATTATGAATATTATTATACATTTTATGGACATATATATATATATATGTATGTATATGTCTGTGAATCATTCTACAATTGTAGCGTGGTACCACTCAGCGGTTTCGCTGAGCGTGTAGTTTGTATTTTTCGTTGACTACACGTAGGTAACAAGAAGACAATGATGGAACCATTCCCGGAGGGCATTGAGTCAGAGGAGATGCAAGGATGGCAGGCAAATGTTTGATCATCAGATTTTAAAATGTGTCATGATTTGATTATTATTGTACTTCCGCATTACTCTGAAAATATTTTTAAATGGGTCGCGATCTAGAGTCTGTAAATTTAACATTTATAATAAATTGTCATTTTCAAATGCCAAGCGAAATTTTTATTTAACTCTCGTTTCACCTTAATTCGTGTAATTCTGGGTTATATGGATTGGGGTGTTACAGTACCTACGATGCCCCGTTTATGAAAATGATGGTTCCTAGCCCCCCTAACCCTCTCCCTAAACCCTCCACCCCAGCCCCACCCTTGCCCCCCACCCCAGCCCCCTCCCACCCCCTCCATACCATGGTAGTTCTGCCATGGTAGGGAGGGGAGTTGGGAGGGGGGGTGGGTGGGGGGGGGCAAGGGTGAGGCTGGGTGGTGGTTTAGGGAGATGGTTGAGGGGTAGGAACCGTCATTTTCATAAACGGGGCACCGTAGGTACTCCAAACAAACTGGTGTATAAGTAACTGATATCATTTTAGACGCTCCCAAAATAAAAAATACGGCCTAACATAATTTATTGTTGTTCCAGCCCAAGTATCATTGGTTTTTCCTATAAAAAAAAAGCCTTACAAGACTAAATTTTGCCCATTTATAAAAAAACTTTCAAAAAATATTATCAATTTTATCCGATCTTTCAAAAAATAATCTTAGCTTCACTTTAGAGATAATGCAGGTGTTATGAATATTTACAAACGATTTATTTAACATTTAAGTCATTTAAATGTGCGGGTGAAATTAATATGTGAAAAAACTAATTTCAGATATTTAATAGTTTTGTTTAAACATTCAACAAAAAGGACTTCATATTTCTCTTTAACATTAACCTTTTTATAGAAATATTTTTTAAAAAATTATTTTAGAAAAATATGATAATAAAAAATACAATAATATAACGTGGTGCATGTTATAGTATTTGTTATTTGAATTATTTAGAATTTTAATTTTTAAAAAAACAAAAAAAAAGATTCTTTAAAAAAAATAATTTGTTACAAACACATTAAAATTTTATAAAGATTTATTTTTTTTTAAAAAGTTGGTAGATCACAAAAAAAAATACTTCAAAGTAACGAGGCTTGAGGATCGAGTTATAACTGGAAATAATGTAGGTGAAAAGATATTACTACCTAGAATTTATTTAACACGGTCTGCTACAAGATTGCCTTTTAAGTTTCATAGAAAACAATTTACTATTATGGTTTCATATGCAATGACCATAAACAAGAGTCAAGGACAATCTCTTTCTAAGGTTGTAGTGTTACTTAAAAAATGGTGTTTAGTCATAAACAATTTTATATTGTCATGTCCAGGGTTAGGAGACAAGTGTATGTTGCCATGTCCATGAAAACAATTGTATTTTGATATGCAATGATGGAGACATGGCAGCTGATGAGATCACTAATGTTATTTTTAAAGAAGTTTTTCAAAATATTTAAAGTATTTTGCTTACAACATTTTTCGTATGTTAAAGTGGTACATTATACTCATCATATATATTACATTATGGGTATTACATTCTTCAAGTTATACTTTTTTAAAATAAAAAATTAATCATCTCATACAAAATTGAAAAATTAGTCGTTAATCATTTCTAGATATAGTGTATTATTATTGAATAAACATATCCCGTGTGATGGATATAACCCACTGGTAACACCCGGCAAGTTCACAGACGCCCGGGGTACAAAATTCTGGCCCCTGACGTCACCAACCCTGGGAGACTGGTTGGGTGGATGTCACAAGCGCCCGAGAGATCCGAATGCTTACCCCACATGATCTCAGAAACCCCGGTAGACTGACCGGGTGGATGTCGGGGGGTCAGACATGTCAGATCGTGACTTCATTTGCATAAGGCTTAAAGTCTGACCAGGCTTGACCTCACCGTACCCGTTAATCTGACCGGGTGGATGTTAGGGGTCACACCGGTAAGATCATGACTTGAAGACTGCCTGGGTGGATGGCTTGAAGACTGGTCGGGTTGAAAACTACCCGGGTTGATGACTTGAAGACTCACCGGCTGGAAGAATAGTAACGTCGGGACGTGCTTGACGTGCTTGTTCTTTATTATAAATAGGACTAAAAGCCTCATTTGTGAGGCATACTTTAATTAATCCGCACGGCTTGTAACTTTTTAATCGGTCCCTACATTATTAATAACTACTCGGGTTACAAGTGTATCCACCTACAACCCTTCCGCTTTTCGTAACTTAGCATTACGTTGGTTTTACACCATCAAATTGGCGCCGACCATGGGACCTCTTTACAAAAAGAAACCATGACGAACAACAACATGGAATCCATCATCTCCCAAATTTCCACCCCGGTGGAGGGCGTTACCCTGATCCCGGGAGGAATCACATCATTACCTTCTCTTTTCTCCCTCATGATCACCACCTTTACTACTCAAACAACGCCTAGTCAAGCCTTCCAAAACTTTGGACAATTTATGCCCATTTTCTAGCAACGTGCATGATTTACTCTTTTCATCCCTGGGATGTATCTCCATGCTCTGGCTCAAAATACATCTATTCCCAACACGTTGGGGCATCCCCCGCCGTTTCAACCAGCTAGTACCACTCGGTCGGTCATCCCGACAAAACCACTCGGGGAGCTGGAAAGGGCAGGTCATTCTCGGTCCACGAAGAGCAGATCCCACAAACTCCCCACTCAGGTCACACACGACGGGGACGTGCGCTCTATACGCAGCAGGGACGAAGACTGGGACATTCCTAGGAGCCAGAAAAAGATGCAGGGCAAAGCGGTCCAGCTAGAAGGTTCACGACGCTCAGCGTTCCAACGGCTGGGACACGAGGGGCGGAACCAGAACCGACCGGCCAAGGAGCGGTTAGGGGTGAAGGTTCCCCAGCCACACGCATTCTATAGACTAGGAGGTGGTAGGCGACCCGGTCGGATCGGGTGCTCTGACCCTCGTCTCTGTGATGAGCCCCAACACAGCAGGGTGCCTAGAGTGGAGGGCCAGGCGGAAAGTCAGCCTAGGGTGGCGATGCGCACGCATGCTGAACCACCCAGCAACTAGGTGGACGGGGCAGAAGAACGTTTGGAGAGGCTCTTGAAGAGGGTTTGTAGGGAGGAAAAGAAGAAAGTGGTGTTGAACAACCGTTTCATCATCCACTAAGACCGGATATTACCGTGCCAATGTTCAATAAAGTTGATCTTTTTTCTGAAAAGACTATTTGCAAGACCGGTTGGGGAAGGTTGCAGACCCATTTGCCCGGTCATTGTTCAATCGAATTCAGCATCACAAAACCACCTGGGTGGAACACCATACTTTTTCAGAAAAGATGGTAAGACCGGTCGGGGAAGGTTGCAAACCTGTCAGCCTGGTCAATGTTCAATCGAATTGAGCATTACAAAACCACCAGGGTGGAACACCATACTTTTTCAGAAAAAATGGTAAGACCGGTCGGGGAAGGTTACAAACCCATCTGCCCGGTCAATGTTCAATCGAATTGAGCATTACAAAACCACCTGGGCGGATCACTATACTTTTTCAGAAAAGATGGTAAGACCGGTCGGGTAAGGTTGCAAACCTGTCCGCCTGGTCAATGTTCAATCGAATTGAGCATTACAAAACCACCTCAGCGGAACACCATATTTCAATCGAATTGAACTCAAAAAAAAGATAAAAGTATGTGACACAAGCGCGGCCTGGTACGCTGGTCTCACACTAGTCTTGCACATATTAAAAAGACTGCGACCTAGTCGAACTGGTACACTGGTCTCACACCGGTCTTGTGCAGTATAAATAAAAAAATAAAGAAAATATGTGACCTAGTCGAACTGGTACACTGGTCTCACACCAGTATTGCACATATTTTCCAACAAGTCTGAGCCTAATCGAATTGGGTATACCGGTTGCACATTGGTTTTAGAAAAAATAGAGAGAGCCCGGTCAGACTGGGGACATCGGGCCTACATCAATCTTCGATATCTTTCCCTGAACACTTTTCACCTAGGCAAAGTCAGGGTGAACCAACCTACCCAGGATAAATAAAAAAAAATCAAAACTGCCCACCCGATCAAGATTCAGACTCGAGTGAGTGACAGGGTCACAATGGATTCACTTAACTTGGCTCAGAGGACTTTTTCAAGAATATGTTCCCCCGTTTGCATGGCCGAGGCCATGAAGGGAAAGAGTTGATTGCCTTGCTCACTCGGAGGACTAGAGCTCTTGTTCACTAGGGTGAAAGAAGAAATGACTCACATGATCAACTTTAAAGCATAGCCCGGACATGCTCTGTCAAAACCCACCCGGGTGGCTTATTTTCTACTCTGGTAGAAAGAATGGTGAGATGCGTTAGACCGGGTAGATACAGCTTGGCCGTGAACAAAGAGATTGAGAGTTCGAACGGCCAGGTTAAAATCCTGCACCCAGTTGCTCAAGATCCCGTACAGCCCACGGTGCTTTTGGTACTGACCGGTCCCAAACCCAAAGATACTAATGTCATCAATAAGTTGCTGGGACACTTCAAAGAACCGTATGCCAACCTCCCAGTCACGAAGTGCCTGGGCAGCAAAAAAAACTTCTCTGGTTCCTCCGCAGCCCAAGCAACGGTGTGAACAACCCGGTCAGAGCGCTCCCTCTCCAGCTCAGCCCTTAGCTAGGCATTCTCCTCCTCCAGCTGGCCCGTCTGCCCGGCCTTCTCCGCCAACTCAGCGATCTTCCACTTAGCCTGCTCATTCGACTCCTTGGCAGACTTTAGCAAGCCCTCGTGCTTGGCAAAGAGACCCCGGTAGGCTTCGGCCTGTTCGACCAGCTTCTCCTTCATTTTCTCGGGCGCCAACCGGGCTACCTCTGCATCCTTCTGGGCGGTGACCATCATGACCTCCATCCAGAGCTTCTCATCTGTCTAGGACCTGACCAGCCGGGTGGCCCACTCCTGCCGATCCAGGAAGAGGAAACGACGCGACAACTAGGCGTCGGTGTACTAGATTTCCGTAAAAACTTTCCCGCCAACCATACCCGAGGATTCAAAATTCAAAATTATTCACACATTTGATTCCTGCCCTTGATGGTGCCCACAAAGCCGAGAGTTGGAGGACTCCTTGATGGATATAACTCACTGGTACCACCTGGGAAGTTCACATACGCCCGAGGGTACTGAATTCTGGCCCCACCTGACTTCACCAACCCCGAGATGTTGGCCTGGTGGATGTCGCAAGCGCCCGAGAGACGGTCCTTACATTATTAATAACTACTCAGGTTATATGTGTATCCACCTACAACCCTTCTGCTTTTCGTAACATAGTATTACGTTGGTTTTACACCATCACCGTGCAACGCACGAGTGAAATACTAGTTAATCTATAGGCTTAACAGAATCTATAGATACTAATATATAATTTATCACAATCTTTAAAAATATGAATTGAATAACCTCCTTAGAATTTGAAAAGTGAGACGTTCAATCCTTTTTTTCTTTTAGCTTTCTTTTTTCTTTCTTTCTTTTTTTGTGTAAAGAAATAAGAAAACCAGCACCAGTGGATGCCTTGCTTCTAACAATAAGGTATTGCGTTGAAATGTTGAATACACAAAGCGAAATGATGAGGCACCCAATTGAAGGGGCCGCCAAAAGCCACCCCGCCCCGGTCCCGGTTCAATTGATTAATGATCCGAATTGGAGGGGCCGCCAAAAGCCACCCGCCCCGGTCCCGGTTCAATTGATTGATGATGGATTTGCCCCCGACTTTCCAAAAAAGTTGTACGCTTCTCTCTCTTGTCCTAACTAGAGAACAATTCAGGCATCGCGAGGTCTTCTAGAGAGAGGGAGAGAGAGAGAGAAACACAGAAGGATCGGAAGTAACTGTGTAGAGGGCAGACAGAGAGGGAGATGGGCACCCTACAAACATGGAGGAAGGCCTACGGTGCTCTCAAAGATCACACCAAAGTAGGCCTTGCCCATGTCAATAGCGATTTCAAGGTCTTCCTTCTCCTTCTTTTCATTTCTCTGTGTCAAAATCTTCAGTTGTGTCAATATGTTTGAGCGCTGTTCCTGTTTTGGCTTTATGGATTTATGCTGGTATGAATTCCGCTTAATATCGATCTTTGACGCCCCATTTTCCGTTTCTTAGGATGTGGACGTGGCGATCGTTAAGGCTACGAATCATGTTGAGTGCCCGCCCAAAGATAGACAAATTAGAAGTGAGTGTCCCCCACTCTTCCGCAGATCTATCTGCTGTATGCTAGCCGTATGTCTGCGATTCATTTTTTCCTTATGTGCTTGAAGAAAACTTGATCAAGTTACTTGTTTTCTTGTTTTGGAAACATGGACCTTTTACCTAGTGGAGCTTGTAGTGTCTCTTCAACTCTGGGTGTTCTGTTTTGATTTTGTCTGATGGAATTGTGTGGAAGTGAAAATGCATTTTGTTTGATTGGATTTTCAGGAATTTTTTGCGTTTGGGGGTTGGCTTCACATTTCTCTATTAAGAATGTCTAAAGCTAGATTTGGGGTATTCTATTTTCTTTCTTGTTGCAGAAATTATGGTTTATACATCGGCAATGCGGCCCAGGGCTGATGTTGCATACTGCTTGCATGCGCTCGCTAGGAGATTAGCAAAGACACATAACTGGACGGTATGAACTGCAATTTACAGATAGGGTTGAATCGAGATGCTATGCTCTTACCTTTGGGCTTACAGTATGTGTTGATCTGATTTCAATGAAAATTTCCATTTTAAGATAAGCTCTTGGTTTGATCGTTTGAATGTCATTGAACATTTTACTTGAGATACCAAGTTGTTTATTATCTTCTAAGATCATCGTGGCAAGGCTACCTTAAATTGTATTCTAGAGTACAGTTTACTCTGTGCCTAGTCCATCATTTGCTGTTATGATAGTGATGGTTTTGATATCTCTACTGCATAAACAATTATTGTTGGAATGAAGTAACAATACGGAGGGTGATAGAGTCATGCCAGAACTTGCAGTTAATTTTTTGTATTTATTCATTTAAGGTCTTGCAAGATATTTAAATGCATCACTTTTTTACAAAACTTTCCTATGGTATTCTGATGGGAGGAAACAGATGAAAGTTATGCTACATATAGGAATCAGATACATTTTAACAGAGTGCATGCTTCAGCAATTTCATAAATTAAATTGCTGCTGACTTTTCAATATACAACCAGTATCCTCACAACCAACTTTTTTTTAGCCTTCTCTTATATGGTTTTATAATTTTGGGATGAGTGGAGTTGAAACAGCCTCTCTACAGTTTTAGGTTGGGGTAAGGTCTCCAATTCCATAATCACTCTCGAAACACTACTTGTTGGACTTTACTGGGTTGCTATTGTTGTGGGGATGAGTGGAGGGAGTGCTGGTAAGTATGAAAATGCTAGGGTGACATCACCTATACTGTGGGGCAGACCATCTCTGTAAAACTGCAAATATACCCTCTTCCCATATGCTTTAATATTCATTCATTCAAGGGACCTTTTAGCAGTTTTATAAGTAAAGTGTTTTGTCATGCATTTAATATATTCAGTATAAAACCACCAATGGTCTGATGGCCTATGCCTCTCCCTTTTTTGGCAATGTTGGGAGTTCGAACCCAGCCAATCATCTCTTGTTATCTTTAAATGTTTGTTGAAAAACATGTATAATATTTCTTTAAAATTACCTGGAATGAGATCAATCATCAGAACTAGTAAATCCATGTTAATCACTGCAGATCATTCCTGTATAATTTCCAATATACCCTCTTCCCGTGCACTTACATATTTATTCATTCAAGGATATACTAGTAAATCCATGGTATAAATGCCTTTTAGCATTTTTATATCTGTTATGTCATGCATTCAGTAATGTATAATATTTCTTCAATTTCCTTTACGCATACCTGGAACGAAATCAACCAACGGAATGCTTTTCAATTGAGTGTGGATATGACAACTCAAGTTTTTTTTGGGGGGGGGGGGTCAGGTGTTGGCGGTCAATTAATTTGAACATAGTTTTCCCTTACTATGAAGCTTCAAAATGATAACTTCTGTTAAGTATTTCAACCTGTGCTCAAAGGTTGTTGGTTACGCGAATGTGTTCCTTTTGGCCCTTGTTGAAGGAAGTATGAAACTATTGTACTCATGTGTCAGGTGTTGGTAGTTGACATTAATATAAAAAGAGTCACTTATAGCTTTGTATAACGTTTTCTAAATTTATGATGAATTTTACTTGGTTTGATCATTTGCATGATGTCTGTTTGCTAGTTACACATATGCACTAGTTAAACCTTGGTGGGTTGGAAAACAATTTATTGATAGTTGAGAAAATTACCATGTATTCATTCACTCTTATGTAATTAGAACATGAATATTTGTGTGGACATAAAGGGGATTTGTAAAACACCTCATTTTCTAAAATATCTTTGCAACTTTCATTCTTTTAATGCGGCTGATATTTTCTTAAGATAGTATAGAGATTGAACTTATTGATATTGTTTCATCCCATGTAGGTGGCACTAAAAACACTCATTGTAATCCATAGAACATTGAGGGAAGGTGATCCTACTTTTCGCGAGGAGCTTTTGAATTTTCAGCAGAGAGGCCGTGTTCTTCAAATGTCTAATTTTAAGGATGACTCAAGCCCTATTGGTCAGTAGAAAAAGTGTTGTACATTTTTATTGTATTTCTCCATGATTTGAGTTTCAGTAACTGACCAGCTTTCGATTATGCTATGAGATCATCTAAGTTGTGAGCACACTTTTTTTTTTTTAACTCAGCTTGGGATTGCTCTGCATGGGTACGCACATATGCTCTCTTTTTGGAAGAACGGCTTGAATGCTTCAGGATTCTAAAGTATGATATTGAAGCAGAGCGACTTCCAAGACCTGCTCAGGGCCAAGAGAAGGTGCTTCCTAATTTAATGGCTGAAATAGGGATTTGATCCCTGACCCTTGTTTCTTTTACTTTTTCTTAAAGAAAGAAGTTACAGTAAATGGGTGATAACACAGTTGTACTCGTAATGGACGAATTGGATTAGTGTTTAATTATGTCACTGCGTAGAAGCATAGGAATCAAACTAAGAAGGATATTCAAGTCCCACTCCGACATCCACCCACAACAAGCAACAACAAACCTAGTATAATACCACATAGTGGGGTTTGGGGAGGGTGGTGGGTAGGTGTACGAAGACCTTACCTATACAAAACACAGAGATTATTTCCAAGAGTCCTGAACTCAAAACACAGAAGAACCTGATGAAAAAATGAAAGGGAAAAAGAAAAAGGAAAAGGGAGGTACAGAAAAAGGAGTAAGCAGACACCTAACTACAACAAAGTATGGCAACAAATCCTATGCATGGGTAGACCGCACCCCACAAGGCCTACCCTACCACTATAATCCATGACCTTCAACCACTTCTATCTAAGGTCATATCATCGGTTAGCATTGAAAGCCGTAAGTCGTTTCTAATCACCTCCCTCCAACTCTTTTTAGGACGGCCTCTAGTCCTCGGGCTCTCCTAACGCCCCTTACCTCAAGTCTCTCACACCTTTTCACCGGTGCATTAGTACTTCTCAACATGTGTCCAACTCATCTCCATCTAGCTTCACACAACTTATCCTCCACAGAAGCCACTCTTACTCTTTCCTAAATAACTTTGTTCTACACCCTATCCATCCTTGTATGGCCACACATTCATCTCAGCATCCCCATCTCTACCACTTGGAGCTTTTGAAGTTATTCACTGCCCAACACTCTCCCCTCCCCCATACATCATAGCTTCCATTTCATCCACACCACTCCAATATGATGAACAATATCCCCATTGATCTCCCCATCATCCTCAAAGGTGGACCCCAGGAACCTAAATTTGTCCCTCTTAGGTACTGGTAGAATATAATCCTCACTTTGATTTTTGACTCACTCCTCAAACAGCTAAAATTGCATTCCAAATACTCAGTCTTTGGAAAGTGTTGTCGTGCTCTTACTTTGTTCGTGCATATGTGTTTACCATAGTTGTCACAACGCCAAGGCGAGGCGCGGCGCTAGTGTACTGCCATAACGCCTAGACAACTAGGCAACCGCCTAAGCGACCTAGGCAGCAACACACAGGAAATCAGGATTGGTATACGTTAGTAACACTTAAGTATAACTGATACAAATATAAATATACGTGTTCTCTTAACCTAATCAAAATTTCAAATAAACATGCATAAAAAATATTTTTTCGAACATGCGTAAAAAATATTAATGCACCTTAATGTGAAAAAAGAAGAATATAAAATACAAAATATGATTAAAAAACAATATGCAAATTCTTTGTGCAATGTAAATACTAATGGTTTTTCCTTTGTATTTTTTGTGCTCCAAGCCCAGGGTCTCTTGAACACATCCTCTCTACACACAACCTCCGCAAACCCTACTTTTCCAGGGGTTGTTGTTTACTTAGTTTGCTCAGTCAAAAACATGCACTCTAGAGTATGTCTCCACTCCTCTAACCTATCAATGAGTACCTCATGAGTCGCATCAATCATAACAATACCATAGTACCTCCCATTTGATATGCTGCTTCAGAACATCCATCACTATGGCAAACACTTGGGACTAACGGTAGACCCCTACCAACTCCCGCTCACTGATATATACGCAAAGGATCTTTTGACCCTTGAACCCCGGGTCATATTATGACCCGGGCCCCTACGGTGCTCCGTTCGTAAAATTGATGCTTCGTACCCCCCTAACCCTCCCTAAAACCTACCCCCCGCCCCTCCCCCAAATAGCTGATTGGCTACAGTAAGGGTGGGGTGGGGTGGGCAGGTAGGGGGCAGGGGGGTAGGGTTTTGGGGGGGGGGGGGGGTTACAGGGGGTAGGAACCATCAATTTTACGAACGGAGCACCGTAGGGGCCCTGGGGTGGGGGTTTAGGGGGGGTAGGAACCGTTGTTTTTACAAACGGAGCACTGTAGGTACCCCAAACGAATTGGTGTAAGAAAATGACACCTGGTGTCATTTTGTGTGTGTGTGTGTGTGGCTTTTTCTTTGAAAAGGGAAATGATGGAATGAAAAAATGTATTCAAGCTTGGTGTTGGATTCTATGGTCTTGTACACATCTTTAGTACTCCCTTCGTTCCGTTAGAATCTTTACACTTTGACTTTGCACGGGTTTTAATGTAATATAAAATTTCCTTTGACTTCCAATTATGCCCTTCTCTTTATAATTAAGCCTTTCATCTTCCGTCTCAATCCACCCCACCTGCCTCTATTCCAAACCGCACTCCATCCTAAATCAAAATCCAAAAAACAAAAATCACCATATATTGCTTATTATCTACCGCTTGAATTGTAAAATTCAAAATGAAAATGACTTCATCGCCACCATCTGGTAGTTGCTAAGTAATGTGGTAGTGTGCCTAAAGTCTAGGAATAGTTATTAGGTAATGTGGTAGTGGGCCTAAATTCTAGGGATTGGTAGTTATTTGGCTTCTATAAATATTGAGGCTCATTATTTGTAAAAGGTATTCAGAAAGTAATTTAATATTTATTAGAGTAAATTCCATAAAAAGTCCCCAGTTATATGTCGTTTTACATATTTAGTCCCTACAAATCAAATATTACTAATTTAGTCCCCAATTATTATATTCGTTTCCACGAATGGTCCTTTGTTAACATTTCCGTTAAGAACGTGAATAAAATTCTAAATTCACACTCTTTTCTCTCCTCAATTAAGCTTCCTCCCTCCCCTCGCACTCCTTTCCCAAACCCGTCGCTGAGTTTGAAGCTTTGAACCCAAAACCGAAATCATCACTCTTCTCTCAATTGTTTGTCTAACTGGTGAAATCCAAATTCAAAACCAGTAACCTTCATGGATGAGTTTTAATGTTTATTTCTTTGCAATTTTTTGAGACTAACCGATAAAACTCATCCAATAAAGCTTATTGATTTTGATTTAAGGTTCCACCAGGAAGACTAATAATTGAGCAAGGAATGATCATTTTAGTTTTGGGTTTAGAGCTTCAAACTCAGCGACGAGTTTGAGAAAGAGTACGAGAGGATGGAGGAAGCTTAATTGCGGAGAGAGAGAAGTATGAATGTACAATTTTATCCATGTTCTTAACAAAAACGTTAATAAAGGATCATTCGTGAAAAATGATATAATAATTGGGGACTAAATTAGTAATATTTGATATGTAGGGACTAAATATGTAAAACGACCTATAACTGGGGACTTTTTATGGAATTTACTCTATTTATTATTGGAGATTCTCCTTGGCTTTATTATGTATATGAGTTTAAGACTCTTGCTCATATTCTAATAAAGATTTCCCTTCATCTTTATTATTTTATGAATTTAGATTCTGATTTCATTATTTGATATAGACTTCCTTTCATTAATTCTCCCTCCCAGTCTTGAGTTCTATCATTTGATATCAGAGCCATATGGTCTTTATGGGTTCTCGAAAAATTCAGTTTCTCCATTTTCCCCATACATTTTTTCATTTAAGAGTTACTCTCCTTATGAAGTACACCAATTGCTTTACACTGTAGCTCGCCTTGATGTCATTAATTCCAAACCGGCAGCATCTGAAGTTCAAGGTACGGCTGTTAATTATGTGACACCCTACAAAAGTCTCATCCAGTAAATTCCATCTAAAGGTGAAAGGAAAGAAAATTTGAAAACAGAAGGGCAGGATTGCATTTGTTTGTAAGCCCAAACCCAATTCCTTTGCAGCCAACCGCTTCAATTCCTTTAGTCCAACAAGTAATTTCCTGCGTGAGGACAAAGAATTTCAGTTGCAACTCTAAGTTGGCCCCTGATTGTGAATGCAATGGTGTTGTCCTCACATTGCTCTTCCATGAATCTGACTAGAGCATCTCTATTGGAGAGCAATCGGCAATAGCAATCCGAGTTGAGGCTGTTCCAATATGAAGGAATGATTAATATTGGTTGCCACTATCAAACCTCTTCATTCTCACCAAAAGAATTGGATATAGGAGCCATGATTTTTATGGAAATTACTGATGAGAATGCCTCCAATTTGGGGTTACAAAACTCTTATATACGTGTCAACACCATCCTGGGAAATTCTATATCATCACTGATAAGGCTTCAAGAACCCTTGGATAGTGGTGTCATGCATCGATCTATCTTTGAAGCTGTTATGCCATATTTGGTCCCTTTTGTTTGAAGCACCATTGCTCTAATTGGATTTTTTCATCATATTGTCTTCCTACCACCTATACTGAAACCTCCAGATATGCAAAGAAGCTATTGTTTAGATTTTGCCTTGAGGACAAGGCAAATTTTGGAGGGGATAATGATAGAGTGCCACATATGCTTTTATTTTATGTTATTAATATTTATAATAGAGTCAGGTCAGATGTTTTGTTTTATTGTTAGTTACTTAGTAGTAAATAATGTGCAAGTAGACCTAAATTCTAGGAGTAGTTGCTAAGTAATGTGGTAGTGTGCCTAATGGCTAGGAATAGTTACTAGGTAATGTGGTAGTGGGCCTAAATTCTAGGGATTGGTAGTTATCTGGCTTCTATAAATATTGAGGCTCATTATTTGTATAAGTTATTCAGAAAGTAATTTAATATTTATTATTGGAGATTCTCCTTGACTTTATTATGTGTATGGGTTTAAGAGTCTTGCTCATATTCTAATAAAGATTTCCCTTCATCTTTATTATTTTATGAATTTAGATTTTGATTTGATAATTTGATAAAGACTTCCTTTCATTAATTCTCCCTGGCAGTCTTGAGCTCTATCAGGTACTCTGCAACTTCTTTTGGCTAAAAGTGTCATTTTTTGTTCTGTTATATCATTTAACGATCAGGGTTACAGCAGAACTAGAGAATTGAATAGTGAAGTGCTCCTAGAGCAATTGCCCGCTTTGCAGCAGCTGCTGTATCGCCTCATCGGATGCCGGGTAAATTGACCAAGCTCAGGGTTAATATAACACCCGACTGTATAAAGCATTCCTATATTTGTAATATTGAAAAAGCTTTATATTGTTATATTGAATGTTTGTTTTTTTTTTTTAAATACAGCCTGAAGGAGCAGCTTTGGGAAATTATGTGATACAATATGCACTAGCTCTGGTATGTTATCTCATTTTAAAGTTGAGTTTCAGTGTTGTTTTCTAATTTTGATGATGTGATTTCCTAACACGAAAGAAATCCCAAATAATTAAATTTTCTGTAAGAATGGTTTGCATGCCTTCTATCTGATGTAGTTAATTAAGCGCCTTCTGTGTGTGCAGTAATACCCACTGACTTTGGATTTCTTTTATCTGTTGCTTATCTTAATACCTTCCGTGAAACCACATCGTATAAATGTTGATCTAAACATTGCTTAAATATACTTCTATTCACTTTCAGGTCCTCAAGGAGAGTTTTAAAATTTACTGTGCAATTAATGATGGAATCATTAATCTTGTTGACAAGGTAAATTTACTAAACTGTATCAACTAGATTGTATGTTCAGCATAGATAACTACATAATGTCTGTTTGAGATTATTTTTCTGATGACTTCATTTCAGTTTTTTGAAATGCCAAGGCATGAAGCTATCAAGGCCCTTGATATATATAAAAGAGCTGGCCAACAGGTTACAGTATTTTAATAATATGTTTTACTATATCTTTGATTATCAGTGTAGAGTTTTTCATTTAGTGCATTGACTGTGTTTTCTGCTGCAGGCTTCAAACCTCTCTGATTTTTATGAAGTTTGCAAAGGATTGGAACTTGCCAGGAATTTCCAATTTCCTATGCTCAGAGAGGTATTGAGACCAGTGGGAATTTCATCTTCAAATATTTTCTCTTTCCTTGTTGATATTTTAATGTGCGTGATATTGGTTATCTTTCGTAGCCTCCACAGTCGTTCCTAGTGACAATGGAAGAGTATATAAGGGAAGCTCCACGGATAGTATCGGTTCCCAGAGACACAACGGTATTATGTAGTGAACTTACTATATTTAGCTGATTGGATGTGGTCTTAGATTAATCGTACATTATTGTAATCTTCATTAAAATATATAGCAGTTCATGAAACCAATGATGAACAATTTGTTCTGATAACACAGGAAAACCCGGAGAGACTTATGCTGACATATAAACAAGAAGATGAACCGTCACCCTCTGAAGAACACAAAGAATTGGCTGATGAACTTCCAACCGACCCCCCGCCAGCTGAGGGTGTTGCAGTTTTGATCACTGAAACTCCTGCCTCTGTGCCTCTTCCTCCTAGTGGAAATGAAACTGATGATCTACTTGTTAGTTTTCTGTTTCTCTCATTGATGTGTGTGCATGCATATAAATGTCTCTTTAAGTCTTCTTATGTATTTGATCACTGCATTCATGCTTTTCATAGTATTCTTTTTATTCATCATACATTGGTGCACTGCTTTAGGGATTGAATACCCCCGCAACAGATGTATCTGCGATTGAAGAAAGTAATGCTTTGGCTTTTGCCATAGTTCCATCTGGTATTTTTTCATAATTCTCATCGTCAATAGCATTGCATAAAAAGACTATAGGACCTATTCATCATTTTAAGAAGATTCTTTGTATGTAGGAACATCCCCTTTTGACTTGGAAGCAGCACATCCTAAAGATTTTGATCCTACAGGATGGGAACTTGCCTTAGTCACTGCTCCCAGCAGCAATTTGTCCACTGCTCAGGAGAGGCAACTGGTAAAAAGCGCTGTCAAATGTTCCAATGGCATCTTCTGTTCTATTTATATTACAGCCTCAGCATATAGACCGGGACATGATATATTTTTCTCATTCTGTTTGATATCTGGGCAGGCTGGTGGTTTGGATTCACTCACCCTAAATAGTTTGTATGACGAGGGGGCTTTCAGAGCATCACAGCAACCTGTGTATGGAGCTCCTGCTCCCAACCCATTTGAAGTAGCTGATCCGTTTGCTATGTCTAACGCCACCATGGCTGCCCCTCCATCTGTAGTTCCAACAGCGGGTGCAATGCCAAATCCTTTTGGTGGTCCTTTCCAACCAGCGGTGTACCCACAGGGCATCCAACCACCTCAAAATGTACTGATGGGCGGGCAACATAATCCGTTTGGTGATGCTGGCTTTGGTGGGTTCCCTTCCACAAGTCAAGCCGCTCACCAACAGAATGCCAACCCATTCGGGAGCACTAGCCTGCTGTGACAAAAGTGAGAGCGTGAGAACATATGAAAGGTGAAATTTGCATAGGAATTATTTGGGTTACATTTTGGGTAAACGAGTGGCATGGCTTGATGTGTAGGACTGGTTCTCGGACTCACAAATGTGTTGGAATGTAAAATGCATAATATGGATGATTTGATACGTATTGACGGTGCTATTGGTTTTGAAGTTTCTCCAGGCAACTTCAAACATTGATTCTTTCAATCTTGACTTCATTGTTGTATACGGAGAATTTTATTTTGTTTAAAAATTCTAAGAAATCAACACTTGTTGCCTTCACACTACCGATATTATTGACATGGGCCCCGTTTAGCATCAACGTTAGAGATTAGCGTCAGTGTTTTGAAAAGGCTATCCGACGGTAGCTTTTAGCGTTAGCATTTTCAGAATTAATCTACACCATTAAAATTTTATCCAAAACGCTAATGCTAATCGAAAACGCTGTTCCCAAACAAGGCCATGGACTAGAAGTTTTGAGCTCTCCCCAGTTGTAAGTTTATACTTCATCCTCGTAGGTTTCGCCCCGTGGTGCTGTGATGGAGAAAGTTAATCATATACATTGTAATTATAACTTGCTACCCTTTGGTTTCCATTAAAGTGAATGAAGCCATTCCTCCACATTATTAGATGCCATCTATTGACATCTTTAACTCTTTCCCTAGGATTTCAAATGTCAATTCAGGAAGGGAGATGGCACCTCAACTGTCTCAGCATATCTATCCAATCATGTTTGAGATGTCTTAAACAACATTGTCCCACACCTCCATTCGAGGGCCTTGAACATTATTGTTTAGAGTCTACATAGTTGCTAAGCACATCTATCCAATCAAGTCTACATTCAACAAAACCTATCCATGCCACAAATCACATCTCTTGGGAGTACATTTGGAAGCTCCCTACAACATCAAATTGCCAATTTCTCTATAGTGGCTTTCTACACAAATAAGTCCTAGTCAGTCAACATGACACGATATTGAATAGTAGCTTGGAGGGTACTAGATATTGTTTGGCGGAAAATGAGACAATCATCATCCACAATATGAGAAACTGTCGGGTTTCCAGATATTTGAGAGAAATTCTCGCTACCACTGAGCTTCATTACCTTCATGGATGCAACTTCTTAGATTCTTAGCTTTCACTCAAACAAAAATGACTACCTTGTATGCCATCTTTTCGTGATCATGTTGAACTTGAAACCTTGATATAATGACCCAAGAGTAATGGGCTATAAAGCACATAAAAATTCTTAGCTTAAGGTGGAACCAATTCTAGTTCATTGGGTTAGGCCCCAAGCTGATTCGGTGAAGCTCAATGTGGTTGGTAGCACATTTAGCAACCTTAGACATGTTGGATTTAGAGGTTTGGTTCAAGATGACCATGGAAGATGGCTTGGAAGATTTTAGGGAATACCTTGGCTTTAAAAGAAACTTGACCGTGAAAGTGGCGGCCATCCAATGCCATGGCTTCCTACTTGTCGGGGACAATGGTTTGAGATGAGTCTTACTTGAATGTCACTATGAGGAGACAATACGACTTATGTTGGAGCATATTTTCAATTGCCTTTACACTCATATTCTTGTTTGTCGGGACCAAATAAAGTAACTATGGGAGATTCACCATCCCCATACACTCTTGGAGGGCAAATTTTACATTGATAGGCTGGCTAAAATGGATATCGAATGTAACAAGTGTCGACACACTCAAGGTTCTCGAAGCACCACCATAAGGGATTAAGCTCGTTCTCGAGAAGGACTACCAAGTCACTCTTGCAAGATACTAAGTTATCTTTGTTTCTTCTTTTCCATTGTACCAAAAACATAAAATTGAACAAGATCTTAGTTTTAAAGATTTAAGATTATTGATACACTGTTTTTTGCATGTCCATTGCACATGTTGTTATTACAAATTCTAACTTCTAAATGAGCGCGACATGCACCTTTAGAAAAGTACTTTGAGATAGGGAGAGAAAATCTTAGGCAAAAGAGTAGGAAATACTCAGTCACTTTCTTCATTAGCTTTTAGTTCCAGCTTCATATCATAAACTCCCTCCGTCTCACTCTTTGTCCAGTTTTCCTTTTTGGACGGTCCTACTATATTCATCCATTTTTCATTTTTGGTAAGTTTAAAACTACCACAAAAACAATTTTACCCCTCATTTACCTTTCTAACTATACCCCTAACCACCTCGAATTAAAAGATATCTGCTTTGTACTCTTAATCAGGTCCATCCCTCCCTTATCTTGTTCTTCACACCCCTAGATTTGCTCAATGTACACAGTTCTAGGATATGCACTTTAGGTTGTTGTTTCACAAGTGAAAGCCAAAATAGGATTGAACTGTTAGTTCTAGAAGGGAGTAGGAGCCCTTGCAACTTTACCAAAAATTTTGTATACCATGAATTTTTTATTAAAATTTGGATTTAAATAAGACTTTGTACTGTTAACTTTCAGCGGTTGATATGAGACATACATTGCTAAATATTAGATATTAGTCCTTCAACATTAGATTTCAAATTTCTATGCTATAATAGATTGTATAAGAAATAAATATGTGAGGATAACAAAACTTCACATTGACTATCAAATGAATATTAATCCAGAGTCATGATATTGAATATCAAATATCTTCAAATTTTGCTCAAGACCCAACAATAATTTATTTTAATCAAAAACAAATTCTTTTAATTGAATAATAATCTCAATGCACCAGAGCTTGACATTTGGCATGTACATGTGGATCATTTTTACACAGCTGGCTTACACGTAATCTAAGTGAGAAAACTAAAGGAATTGAAATAGTTTATCTGGTGCTTTTGGACTTCCAAAGTAAATGCTTTCCTCTCCAATTCGGTGCTTTTGGTTTACACGATCTATGAAATATTTTATTCAGAGTTAATATCAATGTCTCCCATTCTTATCTCCAATTCATAGATCGAAGATCTAAACAGATGCAATGTCGATGACGATGGCCTTCATCACCCGTCTCCTTCAGGTTAGCTTCCATCGCCATTTGTACTTAGGTTTCAATAAACTAAATCTGCATGATATCTTCCATCAAAAGGTGCCATGGCTATGGTGTTCAATCATTCCACCTAATTTGTTATTCAATTTCTATAATTAAAAACTTATCCAAATTAGATTCGATTTTTATTTGGACATCCTTGAATTTTTTTTAAAAATTTATTTTCTATTCTTCTTCAAAATCGTTTTAACGGGATAAAAATATTGGGTTTTTAGATTTAATTTGAAAAATAAAAAACTTGACTGGAATTTTTTTCCTCAATATTTTACCCATTTTTTAAATTTAATTTCTATAAATATAAGCTTAACAATATTAAAGATGATTTTTATGGTGCTTTCCTTATGAATGGAAATTCAATTCCCTTTTTACCCTCAAAATTGCTTTAATTAACAAACAATATTGTTCGGAGCTTTTTTTATCAATATTTTACCTATTTTTTAAATTTAATTTCTATAAATATAAGCTTACCAATATTAAAGACGTTTTTTTCTCCTTTCCTTATGAACGGAAATTCTGAAATTCAATTTCCTTTTTTCCTCAAAATTTCTTTAATTAACAAACAATATTGACTTTTTAAATTGCAACATTAATACCTCTTTAATTGGTCATCCCAATTGGCTATAATTACCTTTTTTTGGAATATTCACTTTACTTCAAAAAAAATAGAAGGATTTGTATATTAAATTTGATACTCCCTCCGTCTGGGAAAAATCTTCCCATTTGGACTTTTTCTCATTTTTTTGAATGGTTGACTTTGGAAGGGAAATGTTTAATATACCCTTCAATTCTTACATGTTTTACTCTTTTACAGCCCCAACACCACCCTAGTCTCTGCTGAGGCTAGCACCCNTCTACCTCTGAGGGACAGAGAAAAGGGAACAGATCTACCGTAGATCTGCGGGAGAGGGAAGAGAAGAATTGGAAAAAAAGAAGAAGAACCGTAGATCTGCAAGAGAGGGAAGAGAAGAATTGGAAAAAGAGAAGAAGAAGAAGAAGAAGAAGAAGAAGAAGAAGAAGAAAGACGAACTAATCTGGAGAAAGAACAGGGGGAGAAAAGAATAAGGGGAAAAGAAGAAGAAAAAGAGAAGAGGAAGAAGAGAAGGAAGGCTTGATGAGGAGGAACGGATGAAAAATAGAGAAGAGGGAGGAGATAAGGAGAAAAGGATAAGGTGTGAGTGGCGAGGAAATGAGGGAGGGGAGAGAAAGGGGAGAGGAGAGTGATAGAGTGAAAATGGTAAGTGGGGGTATTTTGGGTAGTTAGTGTGTCAAAAATTGAAAGGAAAAGATTATTTCTGGACGGAGAAAAGGGAGAAATGGGAAGATTATTTCTGGACGGAGGGAGTATATTAAATTTGAGACTTAAACTCTTAGAATTGCGACAAGTGACGAGTCTACATGAGAACATTTTAACAAATCACTTGCCACCTATTAACTACTTGAATGACGTGGCAATTTTAATCAATATATGGGTAGATCCAATTTAAGTTGTATACGGAGTATATGCCTTATGTACAAAGTGCCGCTATGATTTTTTGAAAAAAAAATACTCCGTGCCATAATAAGAATAAAACATGGAGAAAGTATTAAAATAAAAATGCATATTTTTTATCTCTAAAATAGGAGCTACCAGACATGAAGAGATTCATTAGTTTCAAAAAGAAAATATTGGTTATACATTTCTATCGAAAGACAATGTTCTATATATCGAGGTTAAAGTATACAAAATTGACCAAGAGAAGTCAAATGAGAAGATTAAATTCAAATACAGAGGGTGTATTATAGAAGAATTTAGAACCTTCGTGAAATTTTATGCAATGAGTGAAAACTAAAATTCATAATTTTGATTAAAAATTTTATAAATTCAACTTCAGAAATAATTTAAAATAATAGTTTAAAATTTAAAATCAAATTTTAAAATAATCAATGAAATTTAAAATTTATTTTCTAAATTATTTATAATCAAATAATACTTTCTTAAACTTTCAAATTCATATTTGTGACTAATAAAATATTTTTCGTGTCTAACAAAATAATTCAAGATGAAGAAAGCAGTCATAGTGACAAAATTAATACGGTGTATATTTTTTTCGTGGGTTTCATAGGGTTTATCTAAGAATTAGTAGCTGCATTTGTTAACTATCCAGTTCATTTTTTGAGTAAAACGTTTAACCCATGGGATTTCTTAAAATATATTAGTAAAAACTATTAAAAATCTTTATATTTCAATTCATAAAATATCAAATAATTTCATTAAAAATTCATGGATAAAAAATAAATTCCTAAAAATCAAATAAATTTATGTTCTAAAATAAAAACAATTATAGTCGCATTTGATATATTTCACAAACACTTATTTTTGTAAAACTTAAAAACAATCACATTTATTCTATAGTTAAGTTTTTACTTGAATTGTCAAGTGAATCTATTTTCAAAAAAATTAGAAAAGAAATATAGTTACATTTTTTCACATAAAATCTTAAAAATTTCTCAGGCAAAGAGAATTGAAGACTTGAAGGATTGTACTGAGGTTAGTTTATCATATTTTCTTAAATAAGTAATGATCAATGGCATGTGAAAGTTAATTACGAACTGTAATTGTCTTATTTTCCTATGTTTAGGATGGTGATTATGTAGTTTACGGCACAATCAAGGGTGTTGATGGTGGATCAGATTGGTTTATACCAACATGTAGGTGTGGGTTTGAGGTGGTTCCAAGGAATGGTTCTTATTTTTGCAATGTTTGTGATAAGCGAGTTGTGAATGTGATCCCAAGGTTTGAAAAATATATTACAATAAGCGCTGACTTTTAAAGTAGCTTTGAGATATTTTAAATTTTAAAATTGTGGAATGGTCATGCACAGGTATTGCATTATGGCGAGGGTAAATGATTCATCGGATAGTGCAACTTTTGTCATATTTAAGAATCTTGGATGTTTATTGTTGCACAAATCATGCTCAGAGATGCTAAAAATTTTGTCAGGTATATGCACAATCTTGCTCCTATTATATGGATGGAATGTTTACAGTAATTAATCATATCAGTGGTCTAATTGATGTGTTCCATCATCTGCATGTTAAAAATAATATCAAATTCAATAACCCGCAAAGGCTGCATGATTGAAATGAATATTTTTTTCGCTCATCATCATCTTATAGTCATTTTTCGTGCAAGTTGAACTTTTTTTACGATTTTAACTCATTTTAATTTTCATCTTTTGTGTACCTTTATAAGAAGGTCTTGAAATGTATTGATAAATTGGCACATTTTTAGAATAATATTTTCTGATATTTTAGACATGTTTTGTCCCTAGAGATTTTGTAGCAAACATTTTTTGTTTCATTGATAATAATCAATTTTTGTTTTTAATGTAAAGGATGTATCTGGAGGAAGTGCACAACCAGAGGCTTTTAGGCAAATGTTATTCAACAAATCATTTATCTTTAAAGTTAAAGTCAGGAAAGCTCGCTTGAGTGACTTTGAACCTTCTTTTGATGTGATTGACATTTGTTTTGATGATCAAATCATTTCAAACTTTAAGCAATTGAATTCTGTTTTTTTCTCAACAAAGGTTTGAATTTGAATATGAGTATTTCCACCATAAACTTTCCCGAACGTATGCTAACATGGTAAGTGTAGTCTTGCAAGTGAATGTGACCTTATTTTGGTGCAGACCGATATCACTCTTGGCTCTTCAGTTTATGAAAAAGTTAGTGAGACACAACTTTTCAGCGGGGGAATCATCATCATGTGTTAAGGCAAGATTAACTATTGTGATAAACTAACTTTAGACACTTTTAGTGTTTAAATCTTGAGTATTCTATACTAATTTACAATCAAATAACATTATCTTGCAGAATTTAATGATGGATTTTCTAGATTCTAAAGATAATCAAAGGACACGCTCTGGAGGTGATATTAACATTTTCATGCCAATTAAAAGAACACATGACGAACATGAAGGTGGAAGTGGAGACAAGTCAGTCAACAAGATGAAGAGTGCGAAGATCGAAGATATATAATAATAGACTTGGTGTGTCAGTTTAAGCGTGCTTCCTTAATTATTAATTTTTTGTTTGTTTTCTTTAATGGTTATACACTTTGAATTACATGGTTTACTGCGCCATGTAGTAGTAGTAGATTTTTTTGCATCTTTTTGATGTAGAAAAACTTAATTTGTTTTTTGCCTAAATTACAATATTTAGAAGTTTTAATAAAATATTGTTTTTTTACATTTTGCTTAGTGATAAATCAAAATTCCAATTTGTCATCTAGCTTGCAAGACCAAGTCCTTTGCGTATTACGTGTGACAAATTATCGTTTGAATTGCATTTTAATGATTTAAATTCATCAAATGCATCTCTAATAATATAAAAATCAATGTAACTATTGTAATTAATGTAACACCCCAACCCGCATAACCCGAATAAATAGGTTAGCGAACCAGGTTGCTACTAAATTGGTATCCACATACAACATTTTCCAATAAATTAAAACATTTAATTTAAAACTCAACAATTCAAAATCATTTAATAATTACATATCAGAGTTTATACAAACAGTGCGGAAGCCTTATAATTAAATCAAACATTAAATCCCTGCATCCGTCATGCTGCTCTCCGGGATGGATTCCAGAGTCAATCTACCACAACCACCTACGTGTAGCAAATAGGAAAAAGGGCTACACGCTCAGCATTGAAGCTAAGTGAGAAATATCTAACAGTTCGAACATACACATAGGCGAATCCACTAATTCACAATTATCACATGATATCATGCACACAACATGCTTGGCAATATTCATACGACATATGAGATATTACATGCATAATCAACATCATAACAGTTCATAAGATACAAACAACAATGATATAAGTATTAGAAACTTTCCTTCTGAGTTTACTTTACTTTCCTTGTCGTACTTGGCTCTTAACCTATGCTAGGTTAAAGCTTAACTGAATTCGACTTTCCTATGGAGTCATGACCTTCCCCTTCAGAACGAAGGTCAAGCTCAAACCAACTCGGGAGTTCCTCGTTGGGTGGGTGAGATCCCTGTCCCCTTCGGAACGACAGTTCTTAGATCCCCGTGTACACGTTTTTACCCGAACAGCCATTGAACCCAGCAGGTACCACATGGCTCTAACTACTATACTTATAGCATACCTTGCCACTAATCCATTCAGGTCATTTCCTAGAGTTCTTCTAGGTGATATATCCAACATTCATTAATCAATTCATAATACATCATTCATAGATCCACAATGCATTTAACGAGATATCCAACATAATCCAATAGCGACCTAACACTGGGTGTAAACACCCATGTTTATCGTCATGCAACACACGGAGTCTCGGAATCAATCCTTGACGAAAACACAGATCGACAGACCCGGCATCAGGTACCAGACGGTACCTGTCACGGTATGGGGTACCGTCCTTATGGTACCTGGGTACCGGTCCTACGGTACCGAGGGTACCGTCCGAACCATCTGGGCTCTTCCGGTAGGACTGTCACGGTAGCCGACTACCGACTGGGCGGTAGGGCCTACCGTCCGTCCGGTACCTAGGTACCGAATGGTCACAGCTACCGGCAGAGAAAACGTAAGCATAAAGAGTGTGATGGTAGCACGGTACCGTCTTGGCGGTACCACCTACCGTCTGACGAAACCAAAATCCATTTTCATACCTGTTTCGTTTTCAACTTCGAACCAATAGAAATCTCATAACAAACACCAATAGGTTCATATTAACATCCTTAACATTATCGAGCACATTAATTCATCAATCAACACCTAAATCATGCATACTACCCTTTTGATTCAACGATAACCATTCCCGAAACCACAATCAACAATTACACAGATAAATCACATAGATCAACCACGATAACAATCATGAACGGGATTTCAAACCTAAATGCATCTTCTAGTGTTAGATGTCCACGTACTCACCTCGATTTGTCAATTCAATTCAAGAGAACATCATTTGGATTCCACCGTCATAGTAATCTCGTTTGCTGCCTGAACTCCACTGGTCACTGCCCGACGTCACCTGGTCCCCGCCTCTGTCACCGGAGAGGCGAAGTTGTTGGATTTTGACGCTGGTTCCAAACCACTGTCAGAGGCGTCGGAGTTGCTGCCAGACGCCGTCGCTGCTATTTCGCCGGAGCAGAGAAGGCTCGCCGGAATTGCTGGATCGCTCGTCCTCATCTCCGCCTGAACTCGTCGCCGGAGAGATGTTGGTTTGTTGCCGCTTGATTGAGAAGGTCAGTTGCCGGAAATCAGTTGCTGCTTCTCACGTTGGAGCTCGATCGCTGACCTCCCGTCCATACCTTCGTGGGTTTGCATGCGCCGGAGACAGAAAATTGGCAAGGTCTAGTGGCAGCGTCTTTCAATCGGAGAAGGAGGATCGAAGAAGAAGACAGGGGGCGGCATTGGAAATCTGAAGACGCGTGAAATTAAGCCTACGGTTTTGTACTCCGTAATTTAAAATAATGTGTCTGAGTAGGAACACATTTTTCGGCCCAACTTGCTCCGAATTGAGATCCGTTCGCGTCGTTGGGTTCGATTCGTCGATCCCTACCCAACGATATAACTTTTATATTCAATTGACAAACATTTATACGTTCCACTTGATTCGTCTTAATTCTTTTGATTAATTAGTACTGATCAGTCTTTTAATTTAAATCTTTACAATTGTAATCAGATCAGTCTCGTTATATTGAGATGATTAGAATCTCTAAAATATCTTTTAATTCTTTAAAAGAATACATTATCATAAATAAATAATTCTTATTTATTTAATTAGCAAATAACTTCTGGGCCGGTTTTCAGGGCGTTACATTTCTTCCCCCTTAAAGGAATTTCGTCCTTGAAATTCTTTTAAAGTACGGAGTCCAACAAATTGGTTTCACATTTGCTTCATGACTGTGATTAGTTGAATGGCCTCGCCATTCCCAAGGGAATTCTCTTTATTTATCATTCAAGATATTTCCATCATCTCCGATGGAGCCAAAATTTCACCATTTTTTGGCTTTGGGGTGTGATGGAATAAATCAAAATGGATCTCTAAACTATCTGCGCTTCTTTAATTAATGAAGTAGCAGTTAGTCAAGCAATGCAACTTTCGACGTTGAGCCGGGGGTCTCTTTGGAAACAGCCTCTCTACTTTCGAGTAGGGGCAAGGTCTGCGTACACACACCCTCCCCAGACCCTACTCTTGTGGGATTTAACTGGGTTGCTGTTGTTGTTGTTGTTGTTTATCATTCAAGATATTATCGCATGAGTTTTGTACTTTTGTTTCGTTCAAGACATATGACAAGTTCGTCGAGTTTGTAATTCGATCTTTCTTGAGTTTGGTTCTTACGAACCTAGATGGAGTACCTCCATAGCGCGTACAAACAATATTTAAGCTTTCAGATATCGTAGCGTCAATTATTTGACCGATCGTTCGGTCCGTATTCAAAATTCGTTTGTTCCGTTAGCTTTTGATGTGAGCATAATATCTTCCAAAGATTTTTCATTGATTAACTGATTTTTGACAACATTCACGCCTTTCGTGTGGTCAACAATTGAGTTTAGGAAAGTTTGTTCCACTGTTAGGTTCTTCAAGCGTTACAAGTCATTTGGTAAGTCTATCTCGAGTTGTTCTTTTCCCTATAGCATTATCACGTCACGCTTCATGTATGATATCGTCATGGTCAGTTTCACGGCGTCACCACTTCATACTTGGATTGCTCTCGAGTGTTTCTCTCTCTGGCGATTCGGCTACTGTAGCTGGAAGCCATTGCCGTTCATAATCGACGACCAGGTCACCGGAGTTTCTCTCATCGGAGTTTGGATTCTGTCTCTACTCTTCACGACGCACCTTCCGACCTAATTCTTCACTGGGTTGGGCTCAGTATGTGAAGTCAACGACGTCTAGAGTTCCTGCGACACTGTTCATCCCCGTCTTCAATGGATTCCCGGTAAGTGTGGCTTGGCTCCTCTCTTCTTTTAGTACCCTATTATGGCGAAGGGACACAAGAAGCAAAGGAGACATCCTACACCCCCTACCCCTCCTAAGAAGAAGGTTTTGGACCCTGTTGTGGAAGACGAGTTGGATCCTGTGGAACTACCTGAGAACTTGGATATAGAAGATGATGAGAATGTTGTTGATGATGAGAATGTTGTTGAAGACGAGGAAAGGGAGAAAACCTCTGACTCCTCGGATGATGCTTCTGTTACTGTGTCTGACTCCCCCTCTGTGGACGAGGAGGAAGTGGCTAAGGAACTTAACATCCCACTATACGATAAGAATGGGAAGAAGAAGATGGATCCTTAGAACAGATTTGAAAAGGAAGTCACACCTGGAGAACCATCTGGTGTGACCAACAAAGAACCTGCTAAACAACCTGGTGAAGTGAATGCTGAACCAATTCTGAAGGAAAAGGAAGGTGACAAGGAAGCTGAAAAGAAATCATTTGCTTCCTTCTTCGAAAAGAATAGGTCTGCCAACAAGGGAATGAAGTTGTACAAGATTGAAAATGATTCTGACGAGGTGTTTATCCCAGAAGAGGACACTCTCACTATACAGGATATTTGGGGACCCTGCCTTGTGGGGTGCTTTACAGGTAGATTCCCTGGTTTGAAGGCCATTCAGGAAATGGTGGACGAATGGGGTGTCCCTTGCCAATTCTTACCACATCATAAAGGGTGGATTGTCTTCAAATACACCACCTTTGAGGATAGGGATGCCATTTTGGTAAAGGAACACAAGGAAATAAACAGTAAGAAGCTGCAAGCTGCTGCTGAGCATCCCACAGGAAGACTTCATGTGGAATGCCAAGTCCTTCTCTACTATGCCAGTCTGGGTCAAGCTGCTGGATGTGCCTATGAAATATTGGGCTCCTATATCTCTCTCACATATTGCTTCTAAACTGGGCACACCACTATATACTGATGGGCTGACTAACTCTGTGGCTTCCAGATTCACTAATGAACCTGAAGATGAAGAAATGGATGATAAGCTGAAATATAAGAAGGTCAACTTCTGCAGAATTCTAATCAACATGGACCTCTCTGTCAAGCCTCCTGTGAAGGTTAAGGTCAATGTGGTTGGAGGAAGCTTTACCCAACATGTGGAATATGAAGACATGCCCCATTACTGTTATCAATGTGAATGCTTTGGCCATAATCCTTTTGATTGCCCTGTCCTCCAAGATTTGAACAAGAGGAAGCTGGATGAGGAGGACAGAGAAAGGGAGGAGGCTAGGATTGAAGCCCTTAAAGCCACTATCATGGCAGAGGCAAAAGCTGAACTGGATAAACAACATAAGAAGGACACTGGAACAAAGGCAGGAGTTTCTGGTGAGAAGAAGACTGGAGGTGGTGAAACTGGAAAAGGCAAGAATGTGCAAAACCCCACAATTGATGAACCATCTCCCTCATTTACCAATAAGAATGAGGAATTCATCACTGTGGGAAAGGGAAAGTTAACCAACCACCTTATCAAAGAAGGGGTGCAAACAAGAGGTAGGGGACAGACAGGTGGACAAAGAGGTGGTGGATTTCGAGGAAGAGGGAGGGGCCAGGGCCCTTACCGTTGATGAAGATTCTATGTTGGAATATTAGAGGCTTGAACAAAGCCTCTAAACAAAATTTTTTGTGTAAATACATTTTTGAACTTGGTGTGCATTGTTGCTGCATCCTTGAAACCAAGCTGAATGAGTGCAAACTCAACCTTTTTGTGAAGAATAAACTGCAGTCCTGGAAGTACAAGTATAATTTTGATTTTGTTGAAGATGGGAGAATGGTAGTGCTGTGGAACCCAGTTTTTGTTAACCTCACTTTTTTGGAGATTGGTGAGCAATTCATTCACTGTAATGTGGATTGCCTCACTACTAGAAAACTTTTGCTTTGTCTTTTGTGTATGCTCTGTACAATGTCAGTGTGAGGAGGGAGCTTTGGGACAAACTCTCATCTTTTGGTAATGGGAATATCCCTTGGGCTGTCATGGGGGACTTCAATTCTGTGGCCAGTTCTGGGGAAAGAGTTAACTCCAATGTCCAGGGCTTATACTACATGAAAGACCTCCTCTACTTTAGAATGATGAATGACTTGATGGATGCTAAGGCCACTGGTTTAGAATTTACCTGGAACAAGGGCAGTAAATGGGCCAAATTAGACAGAGTTTTGATCAACCATGAATGGGATGCACTCAACTGGGAGTGTTGGGCCGATTTCAGAGATATGGAAATTGAGTCTGATCACTGCCCAGTTGTTCTGAATCTGGCTAACTGGTGTGTTAAAGGTGCCAGACCTTTCAAATTTTTTAATATGTGGATCAAGCATGACAAGTTCAAACAGATAGTTCAAGATGTATGGGACACCAGGGTGGAGGGCACCAGGCAGTTTAGAATTTGCAGGAAGTTGAAACTTTTGAAGCAACCACTCAGAACCCTTAATAAACTGGAATTTGGGCATATTTCTAGAAGGCCTACTTAGGCCAGGCAATTGTACACTTCAACCCTGAAGAGGATGATCCTGGACCCCAACAACCCTATTCTTATTGCTGAGTCTGAGGCCAATAGAAAGAAAGCTAGCTTCTTGGTGGATGCTGAGAGAGCTTTTTATCAACAAAAAGCTAAGTGTCAGCTTGCATTGGAAGGGGATAAATGTACTAAGTTTTTTCATTCTCTTATGAAGAAACAAAATAGTATGAATTTCATTCCATTCATTGTAGATGATCAGGGCAGAACAACTACATCAGGGGAACAAGTGATTGAAGAATTTAGTGGTTACTACACCAACCTTTTTGGCACTACAACCCTCACACAACCTGTGGACTGGAGTGTCATTGGGCAGGGGCCTAGGCTGTGTGCTTCTCAAGGACAACAACTTTTGAGGAAAGTGGAAATTGCTGAGGTCAAAGAAGCATTGCAATCTATTGGGAGGGATAAAGCACCTGGCCTTGATGGTTATACCTCAGCTTTCTTCAAGGAAAACTGGGATATTGTGGGAGACAATCTATATGATGCTGTTAATGAATTTTTCATCAGTGGAAGATTATTGAAACAAATCAACCATGCTACTGTGGTGCTTATTCCCAAAGTGAATGCTAATCCAAGTGTCAAGGACTTCAGACCCATAGCATGCTCCAATGTTCCTTACAAATCATCACCAAGATCCTGTCCAACAGGATGAGTAGCATAACCCCTATGATCATTAACAATGCTCAATCTGCTTTTGTAGGAGGTAGAGGATTGGTTGATAATGTACTCTTGGCCCAACAGTTAGTTAGGGGTTATGCCAGGAAAAGAGCTCCACCCAACTATATGATCAAATTGGATATTACCAAGGCTTATGACACCATCAACTGGAGTTTCCTAGAAAATGTTCTGTTGGGGTTGGGTTTTCCCCTCAGATTTGTGAGGCTCCTTATTGAATTTGTCACCACTGCATCATTTTCCTTGGCAATCAATGGAGGACTTCATGGATTTATCAAGTGTAAGAGGGGCATCAGACAAAGAGATCCCATGGCACCTACTCTGTTCCTTTTTTGTGTGGAATATCTGTCTAGGCTTTTGGGGAAGATGACTTCAGATAGGAAGTTCAGCTTTCATTCTAAGTGTGCTAAACTCAAGATCCATCACATTGCATTTGCTGATGACATCATGATGTTTGCCAGGGGGATTTGAATTCTGTTAAAGTGTTAGCTGATTTTATTGAACAATTCACTTTGGTTTCTAGCCTACACATTAGCCCACAGAAATCTAACATCTTCTTGGCTGGGTCTATCAAGGACAACAGACAAAGTATACTCAACCTGGTACATTTCCCTGAGGGCAAACTACCGGTTAGATACCTTGGTCTCCCCTTAACCTCTCAAAGGGCTTCTGAGAGGGACTTTGCCCCTCTGATCAGCAAGGTGGATGACAATATAAGAAGATGGAGCACTAAAACCCTGTCTGCTGCTGGAAGGGTAGAACTCATCAGGAGTGTTATACAGGGCATTGAAGGTTTTTGGTTGCAGGCATTCCCAGTACATAAGTCAGTGCTTAGGAGGATATTTGCAAACCTAGGGAAGAAGGAGGATTATCACTAAGGAATTCTTTGATCTGGAACAAGGCCCTGATGGGGAAGAATCTATGGAATATTGCTGCCAAAAAGGATACCCTTTGGGTACAGTGGGTACATGCTGTTTACCTTCTGGATAGGGATATCTGGACTTGGGTCCCAAAGAAAGGGGACTCACATTTCTTCAAGAAGCTGGCACAAGTGAGGGATTTGATTTCTCAGAAATGTGAATCATGGAGTTCTTTGATGGAGCAGGAAGAGGTTAGTACAGCATCATTGTATGATATACTCAGGGTGAAAGGGACTTCTAAACCTTGGATGAGGATTATCTGGCAGCCCTATATCCCATCAAGGTTCTCTTTTACAACTTGGTTGGCTTGTAGGAGAAGACTCCCAACAAAAGTTAACCTTAACTTTATTGAGATGGATAGAACTTGCAGTCTGTGTGATAGAGATGAAGAGACAATCCAACACCTGTTCTTTGAGTGCACCACCTCTGCACAGATTTGGAATGCTGTGAAAACTTGGCTCAATATTACTCCAGCCCTCTCCACTCTGGAAAGGACTATTAGGTGGCTCAAAAGCAGACATGGAGTACATGGGAATAGAAGGAAGTTGAACAAATTGGCCACATTGTGCACTGTCTATAACATCTGGAAATTGAGGAATGCTGTCTATTTTGATCATGAGAGGGTCAATGTTCAGTCTACCATTGAGAAAATCAGGGTTACTGTGTATAGAGTGATGTACCATATCTACCCTAACAATAATCTTGCATTATAACTTTGTTGTGATTTGTTGGCCCAAGGGTGGTGATTGTGTGATCTTGAGGAAGGGTGCTTCCTCTCTGGGTGGTGGATGGGCTGTGTTATAATGGCCTGGGGGTGGGGTTGTTCCATGGTGGTTGGCTTCTGGAAACTTAGTAATCCATTGTTATTCTCTTGGAATAACTATTGATTGCTTTGGGTCCTAGGTGGGGTGGGAGGACCCTGTGTTTATGGGGTGGTGAAAACTAGCTAACCTCTGTTTACCCCTTATGGATATGCAGAGTGGAGCTAGGGTTTCGGTTGGGGTGTTTTACACCTGTCTTCTTCCTTTCTTCCCTCTCCTCCCTTCTTTCTCTTTTTCCTTTTTTTTACTTGCTTCCCTCTTTCCCTTCTTCTTCTTGGACATGAGCCCTGGTATACCTAATTATCCACTCTTCAGGTTGGTTAGGAATACTATTGCTTGTGGACTGGGGTTCTCTCTTGGGGTGGGTGGACCCCTCGCTTGGGGTGGCGAAAACAAGCTAAACCCTGTGTACCCCTTTTGGATATGCAGGGATTAACTTGGGTTCTGGTTGGGGTGTGCTACACCTTCTTCTTTCTTTGTTTCCCCCCTGTCCCTTCTTTCTTCCACATCACCTTCTCATCTCTCCTTCTTTCTTGGACATGAGCCCTTCTGTACTTAATCTCTCACTCTTCAGAGAGGCTAGGGACATTATGGCTTGTGGACTGGGCCTTGGGCTTTGTGGGTGGGTTACCCTATATTGGGGTGGTGGAAACAAGCCTACTCCTGTGTACCCCTTCTGGATACATAGGGAGAGGTTTGGGTCCCTGGTTGGGGTGTTTTCACACCCACTTCTTCATTTGTTTCCCCCTCTGTCCCCTTCTTCTTCATTCTCTTCTGCTTCCTCTTCTCCCTCTTTTCTGAGCTTGGCTCGCTTCTTGTTTCTTGGATGCTAACCAAACAGCATGCCACCAGTCATTCTTCTGACTGGCCATGATGGATGGTTAGGTCCTTTGGTTTGGTTTTGAACTTGGCTTCACCCTTTGCATTGGTATTTATGACTTGGCTTTGAAGGAACTTTTGAATGCTTCTGGGCTTGCTCATGGAATTGGAATCTGACTGCATTCCTTTTCTACTTGGTTTTGCACTTGTATTATGGACTGCTGCGAATGGGGTTTGAGGGAACCTGAACTCTGTTTGGTTTATACTGGATATGCCATCAGGATTGTTTTATCTCCACAATGCTACAATTTGACCAACGCTGGCCATTACCTAGTCTCATTTGCATGAGAAAGGGTCTGAGTTTTGAATGGTCTGCTATGGTCACTTCAAATGCGTTAGGGAGACTTTGGGGAATCCTGTGTGTTTTGAATAGAGAAATGGCTCTGGACTGCTGTGTGCGTTAATGCGCTTTGAACTGGGAATACTCAGATTGATGGCTGGTTTGGCTTGATGATGCTTGCTGTCTAACAAGACTACTGCCTTGCTGATGATGTTTGCTGATGATAACTGCCTTGCTGATGATGTTTGCTGATGATGTTGCTGTTAAACAAGACTACTCGGTGGGATACTGAAAATCTGAAATGGGGCCTCTATTGGACTAGCATCTGCTTAGCTTGGAACCGAGAGTGGCTGCCAAGGATTCTAATGGGATTGGACTGCTTTAGTTTCCCCCCGTGTTTAAGGGAGGCTTGATATTGGTTGTAGTGTTTTCTTATTGTATTGGGTTTGTTGTTGTATCGGTTTAGTATACGTTGTTGTACATTGTTGTACGCTGTTGTTGTATGTTGTTGTACGTTGTTGTTGTTTTTTCATTCTATGCATGTAACCATTTTTATGGTTAAGCATTGGACATTGTTGTACTTGTATGATTTGGGTAATAATAATTTACATGTTACCCTTGGATTGCTCTCGAGAGGAGTCAACTTTTGATGTCTACTAACAGTGGGTTATTGTTCGCTTAAAATTCATGTTCGACATTGTTTCGCGTCATCAGCGTATTGGTTCTTTCTCTCGAGTCTATAACCTGATATATTCCTAGTAGAAGTTAATTCGTTCGTCTATTATCAATGTCTATCTTTCTGAGCTGAAAGAAGATTCTTCAACATGCAATTACGTTCACAATTTTGGATAATTACAACGTACTTGAGATTTATGGATTTCGATTTCAAGATTTCAGTTAACAACAGCTCTCTCAAGTTCACTCGTAACGGTCTTCATAACAACCTTTTGTTTAGCAAGTCTTCGTGCGATCCGTTCAAGGTGGTTTCGTACCTGTCGTCTAAGGATTCGTGCGTCGCACTCGTCGGTACTGTATTGTCAGCATTCGTCGTCGTCATGCGGTTATCGTCATTCGTATTCTTTGTGTCGTGTTTGTCAATTCTACGACATCAATGGTTATTGATATATGGTCTCGTCATACGTACAACGTACCTTAGCCGTCATGTCCCTAGGAGCGTGTCGTACGTCCTACCTAGCTCGAGTATTTTGCGTGGTATTAACAACAAGATTCTTCCCTTTGCTTCCAAGTCACGTCGGGATGCAAATTCAATCTTTCGAATGGATTGTCTACGTGAAGTTGTGTGACGCACGTTCGTTGTGTTCGTGTTTGCTTCTGCTTCGTACCCTCGATAAGTAGTTCTTGGTCAAAGTAGTCAATGTTATTCAGTGTTCAACCTTATCGTGCTTTACTCCTTTCGAGCGATACGTACGGATATCATAACTTCAGGTTCTTGGCGCGCATTCAGAGGTTCGTCCCCAAACTTCAGGTGACATTCAACTTTGTGACACGACCTTAATAGTAACGTATTCGACATTAAGTGCATTCATCGATCTAGGAGTAGGTTCACCCTTCGCGAGTCGTAACCTAAAATCTTCAAACAGCATAGTCGAGATTAAACTGATTCGTTCATGGTTCATTAAAGTTATTTTTCCAACAATTCATTGATCATACTAACGAGAGTAAGTGGGGCGTTCTATAACGGCACCACTATCACTATCGGCATCTCTAATATCTACTAATTAGACTTATAACGGATCAAGAGTCCTTCAACGATGCGTCTGCCAACGGCCAAACATATTTCCACGTGTCGATGTCAAAACTTCTTTCGAGTCTGCGTCATTTGTCTCATCTTGTCGATCAGGGCACGCTGACACGTAACGTCTTTCGAGATAGATTATTCACTAAGTTCTTTTGGTTTGTACCCAGCCACAACACTACACTAACACTACACTATGATGTGCTGGTGGTAAGTATTATTTTCTTTATTAATCAAACAAGTTCTCCTTGCCCTTTATACGGTCATTCCCGTTTGATACCAAAATAAGACTCCCTCATCCATCCAGGTCTGCAGCCCCTTCAGGATTTGGTTATCCATTCCAGTGATCAAATGAGGTAACCGAATGGTCACAGCTACCAGCAGAGAGAACGTAAGCATACAGAGTGTGATGGTAGCACGGTACCGTCCTGGCGGTACCGCCTACCGTCTGACGAAACCAAAATCCATTTTCATACCTGTTTCGTTTTCAGCTTTGAACCAATAGAAATCTCATAACAAACACCAATAGGTTCATATTAACATCCTTAACATTATCGAGCACATTAATTCATCAATCAACACCTAAATCATGCATACTACCCTTTTGATTCAACGATAACCATTCCCGAAACCACAATCAACAATTACACAGATAAATCACATAGATCAACCACGATAACAATCATGAACGGAATTTCAAACCTAGATGCATCTTCTAGTGTTAGATGTCCACGTACTCACCTCGATTTGTCAATTCAATTCAAGAGAACATCATTCGGATTCCACCGTCATAGTAATCTCGTTTGCTGCCTGAACTCCACTGGTCACTGCCCGACGTCACCTGGTCCCAGCCTCTGTCACCGGAGAGGCCAAGTTGCTGGATTTTGTCGCTAGTTCCAAACCACTGTCAGAGGCGTCGGAGTTGCTGCCAGACGCCGTCGCTTCTATTTCGCCGGAGCAGAGAAGGCTCGCCGGAATTGCTGGATCGCTCGTCCTCATTGCCGCCTGAACTCGTCGCCGGAGAGATGTAGGTTTGTTGCCGCTTGATTGAGAAGGTCAGTCGCCGGAAATCAATTGCTGCTTCTCACGTTGGAGCTCGATCGCTGACCTCCATCCAATACCTTCGTGGGTTTGCGTGCGCCGGAGACAGAAAATTGGCGAGGTCTAGTGGCAGCGTCTTTCAATTGGAGAAGGAGGATCTAAGAAGAAATTTAGGGTTTTGTACTGCGTAATTTAAAATAATGTGTCTGAGTAGGAACACATTTTTCGGTCCAACTTACTCTGAATTGAGATCCGTTCGCGTCGTTGGGTTCGATTCGTCGATCCCTACCCAATGATATAACTTTTATATTCAATTGACAAACATTTATACGTTCCACTTGATTCGTCTTAATTCTTTTGATTAATTAGTACTGATCAGTCTTTTAACTTAAATCTTTACAATTGTAATCAGATCAGTCTCGTTATATTGAGATGGTTAGAATCGCTAAAATATCTTTTAATTCTTTAAAAGAATAAATTATCATAAATAAATAATTCTTATTTATTTAATGAGCAAATTAACTTCTGGGCCGGTTTTCAGGGCGTTACAATTAATTTAAAAAATTAGTAAATTTATCCTCTCCCCAATACTCTCTCACTTTTAACAAACTAGTATTTTCACCCGTGCGGTGCACGGGGTCGACAAAATTTTTGTTGATTCTGAATTTTTTTTAATACAATATATTTTCCAGATCAATTAAATATATTTCTAACACGATTTTTATCATTGGACAAAAACACCAAGGTAGAAGAAATAATATTTGAGGAATTGAAAATGTACTCAAAAATATCTTTTTTAATTCCAAACTTGTTGGCATGAAGAATAAGAAATTAAATACTACTTTTCACCTCATGGAATAAAGGATAAGACAAATTCATTTACCATTCAACAACCTCGAGCACGGGTGCCGGTAGTGCACTATCTTAAAAAAAAGAATATAATAGTTTTTTATATTTTCCAATAAGTTTGGATTAGTGAAGTTCACTATATTCTTGAGGAATAACTTGTGTTAAGAATCAAGATCTTTAATTATTAGAGCACCAACTTCATGTATTGTGGAGATATTATAATTTTTTGAGTCTCTAGTTTTACTTGTCAACAACCTCAATGATACATTAGAAGTAGGCTCATTATATATGAAGTCTTACTTCTCAACCGCCTCAATGATACATTAGAAGTAGGCTCATTATCCATGAAGTTTTTAGTTCTTCTAAATATCTGTGTTAAAACATTATGCATCTACCATATTTTTCAAATCTTTGACCAAACTTATATCTGTAGTAAAAAAATTATTCTCCCTACTGTGCGAAACAAATAGAACAATTTGTTGTTATTAGCATGTTAATATTGTTCCATGTGTATTATATTGTCAAACACATGTAAATAATACTTTTAGTAAAAGGGTGTACTCAATAAAGTATTTGAGATACCTAAAATTGGTTATTTGTTTTCATATCTCGTACTGTATACCATAAATATACAATTGTGTAAATTTTGGTCTTTCACCATATCGTGACATTAAACTTGATATGTGATGATGAATATGTCCGCTGAGAGTACATTATTGCTCAACCATTATTGTGAGATGTGTCAAATTGATGTGTGTGTGTGTGTGTGTGTGTGTGTGTGTGTGTATATATATATATATATATATAGCATTCTACACAACTTACATGTTGCATATATAATCTAAACATATTTTTAATTTTTATTTCTCTACATGCAGGATCATCTAAAATTTATTCCACTAATGTATCTTAAGCATATTAACTTTCTACCTCGACATTTAAATTTAAAATATATCGAGTGTGTCCACCATATCTATTTTCTAACATTGTTTATAATATTTTATACAAAAAGACAATAGTTGTATTATCATATTCAAAGAAATTAGTAGAATGGGTTGTAAACATAGATCAATTCTCTTCTGTTTCTTATGCACTTAAAAGCGCGATGAAGCGTGTGTATAATTGTTTCGTGGTTGGAAAATTATAGATGTTTTTTTGGGAAAAATGTACTGGAACGTGTTTGCAAAGTACATTCTTTATCAAACGTGTTCGATGATGCGAGTTTATAGCCGATGATGATCTCTCTCCTTCTGTATTTGTAATAAGCATCATAAAATAAATATTATAATTTTTTATCTTTAAATATTTTTTTTATTATCCACTAATATTTGTTACATTGATGTCGATGGTTCAATGAATAAATAAGAAAGAATATTACTTACTTATATTATTTTGACATAAATGTCAAAATAATTAGCACATTTTATATTTTTTAAGAATTAAATATAAAAGTAATTGCATTTATAACAATTATTTATACCATAAATATTTCGATTAGGAACACCGGTTAATATTTAATTTCTTACACAAAAATACTCACTTATCAAGTCTTCATCATTTTACAAAGTTATAAATGGAAATGATAATTTTTGTTAGAGAAAATTGCTCCTGGGTACCCCATATTTTGAGAAACTAACTGCCGGGTACCTCATATTTTTAAAATATACTCCGAGGTGCCCTCTAATTTTAGAAACTCACTATCAGGTATCTCAAATTTTAAAATATACTCCGGAGTACCTCCAAATATACGTTAACTTACCCATAAGGGACATTCTGTTTCATTCGAAAGCTTCGATTAAACTCGATAGATTGTATCATTAAAGTATAAAAACTAAGGTTATTTTTGGAATTCCAAAACTCTAATTCTTAAAATTAATGGCGTAACTGGCTTTGACGAAGAGTGAGATGGGATGTCTCTTATGGGTAAGTTAATGTATATTTGGAGGTACCCCGGAGTATATTTCAAAAATGCGAGGTACCCGACAGTTAGTTTCTAAAAATAGAGGGTACCTCGGAGTATATTTTCAAAATATGAGGTACCCGGCAGTTAGTTTCTCAAAATATGGGGTACCCAGGAGCAATTTTCTAATTTTTGTTACATGTAAATTTTTACAAAGCTATACATGGAAAACAATAATTTTAAAATGGAAAATACTAATTTTAAAATGGAACATACTTTTTATTTGATTTAGAATTTTTTACATAAACAGAATAAAATTAATGCTCTATTAAATAAGTGTGCCCATAAAAATCCATTTCCTTTTATATATTTGTTTCTTTTTTTAAATAATTAGAAAATCTCTCCAATTAGTATTAATTCAAAGCAAAAAAATCAAATGTAATTTAGTTTAGTCCTACCAATCTATCTGTTCTTAAAGTAAATTTATTTGTTTTGATTATAGTTTTTGAATAGGTGTTTTTTTTAATTTCAAAATATACTATTTAATTTAAATATTTTCCAATAATGAATGAAAATATAAAAGTTTTTAAACGTGATTATATGGAGAAATTTGTGTGTAACAAATATGAAATTTAATTTCCGCATAATAAATTTTTTTGTTAACTATTTTTTAAACATTACTCCCTCCGTCCCCTAAGATGTTCTCATTTTGACTTTTGGTGGTTTTTAAGGAGAGTTGAAAAAAGGTAAAAGTTTACCATAATACCCTTAATGAAAATGAGTGGAGTGTATTAAATGAGGTGGGTGAGGTGTAATAAATAAAGTAAGTTGGGGTAGTTGTGGTATTTTAATTGTTAAAAAATGAAATGAGAAGATCTATTGTGGACAAAGAAAAAGGGCTATTGGGAAGATCTATGAGGGACAAAAATTACTTGCTAACATGGCACACTGATAAAAAGGTTTTCTAATAAGCACGCCACATGTCACAATTCTAGAAGCCCAACCCGTTTGAAATATTGAGAAAGTCGATTTTGATGACGTGGCTGATGAAGTGTCAAAAAAAGTGTCAAGGTAAATGAATAATAGAAAGTTAAGACCACTTTAAATATATTAATCATTTAACTTACAAATATGTTGTGAGATTACTTACTTAAATTAATGAATTACAAAGATTTATATAAGTAAATTCATATATATGGATCAAAATCAATATAGTACCCTTAAATAGTACTACACCAGAAATCCTCTCATTAATGCAACTCATATCCTTTAAATAAACCATGAAAGTTAATTGGTTAAACAATTTTAAAATATTCAAAAACAAAAACCATAATAAATAAACCAGAATAAAACTTTAAATAGTAATAGACCGTTTAATGCATTAATCATGGATCTTACTTTCTTATTTTTTGATTACCTAAATTGCTCACTTTTAATTTGTTCTTGTACCATTTTTATTATCAAAACAATAAATTATTTATTCTTTTTTATCAAAAACATATGTTTTGATAAATTGATTATAAACAGAATACTTTTGAAGTAATATGTAAAATTGGGCCAAGAATGGAATAAAAAGAGTAAATTTTAATAGAAAAACAATTCTATCTCACAATCGGTGCGGAATTAGAAGTCGGTGCAGAAGAAAAAAGTGTTCAGAACGAGATTTTAAGCAGGATACATCGACGGACCAGGGCGGCACACTAGGCGGCCTGGCCGGCGGCAGCCTACCTGGCCGCCAATCAGGTTGGCGGCGGCGGACAACGGAATCAGCAGCGGCAAGAGGGAGCGCCGGCGGGCTGGCAGGCTGCAGCCTACCTGCCCGCCTGTCGACGGCGACCAGTAGTCCGGCGAGATCTGGAGAGTTCCTCAGCGGCGGCGGCGGGCTGTCCGGCGGCCGCTGGTTTGTCCGCCGGTCGATCCTCTCCCCCCTATAAATGGCAGCGACGTCCTCCCCTTTTCCCAAGCTTCTCCAATCGGTTCTTCCCCTTTTTGGGGCAAAAATCTCCACTTTTTACTTCTAAATATTGTACTAAATTTGAGTGGGTTAAATTTCATCGTTCCAAGTTAATTTTCAAGTCTTTGAAGCACTTACCCCAAAAATCTCACTTTTCACCTTATTTGAGTTTGAGAGTTCTTCTAAAAAATCTTAGAGTGTTGATTTGAAGATTTGTGAGCTTTGTATTCCGTTCTTCAAGATCTGTAAGCCATCTTGTAAACTTTTCCTTTATTAATAAAATTATCTTTTATTACTTAGTTTAAATTGTGAACTTATGGCTTTTAGTAGCTAAATTTATACTTAGGTATGAATTGAATTAAGGGTATGGGCTAATGATTAGTAGTTAAAATTAAGTTAGTAACTTGATTAATTTGATTCAATTGTCTAAAATGAGATTCACTAATTAATAGATCTGGCCAATTTATTAATTAATCTTTGGAGATTATTTATCTAGCTTGTCTAAGAGTTAAGAAAAATAATCTAGCCAACCATATTTAGACACATTAATGAGGCCTGAAAAATGGATAAGTTAATGATATAAAATCAAATTAATTAAGAAGTTAATTTAATCCAAAATTATTATCTTAGCCCATATACCTGTTCGATTCGTACCTGTTTCTAAATTATTAATTGTGTGTTATGTCCGCGTTCCGATCTTAACTCCTCAAGTTATTTTATCATTTATTTTAGACGCTTTATTCTTATTATTTCACATTTCTTAGACTATAAATTTACCTGTGATAAATAATAAAACTAACTATTCCCTTCGTCACTCATGGAGAGAACGACCCGAGTCTAACTCGGTTATTTGTTGACTTACCGCTATACTAAGCTTCGTCAATTACTTACTTAAATTAATCAATTACAAAGATTTATGAATGGAAATTCATATGTATGGATCAAAATCAATACCAAAAATATATATAGAGGGAAAATAGTTATACTCGGAGGTGACTTTTCGGCAGATCCTTCCAGTTTTACCTAGAGCTTCCAGAGAGGAAATTGTAGGTGCTACAATCAATTCCTCACATTTGTGGTCGTGTTGTAAAGTTTTTACATTGTCCAAGAATATGAGATTGCATTCATCTATGTCCTCTTGCACAAATAGCGACATGCAAGCTTTTTCCGATTGGATAATCAAACTGGGAGATGGGAAGCTTGGTCAGGTGATTAATGGATTTAGTGATGTCGATAGTCCGCCTGATTTCTTAAATATTGATACAAGTTCACCTATCAAGAGTATAGTAGACTTCACTTATCTGAATATATTAGAGAATATAAAAAATTATTTTTTTGAGGATAGAGCACTATTAGCACCAACTCTCAAAGTAGTTGAAATGATAAATGATTTTGTCCTATCTCTTATTCCTGGTGATGGAAAGGAGTATTTGAGTTCTGATTCTTCTTGCCAATCAAATGCAGATGTAGGTGTTGATGTCGATTGGATAATAGTGGAGTTTTTGAATGAAATCAAATGTTCGGGAATCCCCAACCACAAAATAGTTTTGAAAAAGGGGTGCTGATTATGCTTTTGAGGAACATTGACCAGACATCTGGATTTTGTGTAATGGAACCAGATTAATCGTTCAAGAGCTGCGAAACAATGTTATCGGTGCAATCGTGGTGTCGGGAAATCGAGTCGGGGAAAAGGTTTACATCTCTAGAATGAATTTGGTACTATCTGATCCAGGACTACCCTTGGAGTTCCAAAGGAGACAATTCCCAATCATCTTATGTTTTGCTATGACTATCAACAAAAGTCAAGGTCAAACATTGTCATTTGTGGGATTATTTTTAACCAAGTCGGTGTTCACACATGGTCAACTTTATGTTGCTATTTCGCGAGTAAAGACAAAGACGTGATTAAAAATATTAGTTCTAGATGACAATGGAAACCCTTTCAACCAAACAAAGAATGTTGTATGCTCTGAAGTCTTCCAAAAAATTTGCTATTAAAATAAATATTGTTAGGTCTACGTTCAATTGCTCGAATATTATTTAGTCTACTTTGGCATTTTACACCTATTGTATTAAAAACATGCGAGAAATATATTTTCTTTATTCTAAAACATAAATTTCATGGAACAAATTTTAGAATCGACAAAAATTGTGTATTACCCCGTGCATGGCATGGGTAGAAATACTAGTTCAATAATACTTTTACGATATGTTTTGGGGCGTTACATATAAATTCAAATTTTTCTTCTGGCTTTCAAGACTAAGTCCCTTCCCTATTGCATGTAGCAAATGGTCAATTTAGTTACATTTTTTATATTTATATTCATCGAATCTATTTATAATAATATAGAAATTAATGTAACTAATTACAGAAAGTAGTAAGTTTGCCCTCTATTATCGAGATTGACCATTAGAGCCTGTTCTTTAGAGCTTGAATTCTTAACTTCCAGTTTCTTTCAGTCTTTCCAGTTTCTTCCTGTTCCTTCCAGTTTAGTCCAATTTCTTACCGTTCTTCTAGTTTTTTCTAGTTCTATCCAGTTTTTTCCAGTTCCTTCCAGTTTCTTCCAACTATTTTTATTTTCTTCAAACTTTTTCTACTCACAAATCACACTTAAAACGATGTATTATTATTATTGTTGTTATTATTATTATTATTATTACTCCCTCCGTCCCACTCTTTTTGTCCACTTTCATTTTTGCACACCATCCAATGCACTTCTTTAATCCATTTTATCTTGTAATTTGTATATTAAAAAATTATAAAAATTATATATTAATAATCTATATGTTAAGACAAATCAAACAAGATCACACATGACTATTTTTAGACTTACACATTGAGAGAATTTGATGAGTCAAAGTGCTTAAATGAACA
>OOIL02003089.1:85561-98042 GCA_900332095.2 Cuscuta campestris | reverse complement strand
GCTATTGATGCCACCTCAGTTCCCCGTAATTTCCGTGAAGCTGTTTAGTTTGCTTCTTGGCGTGAGGCTATGGCTACTGAGTACTTGGCTCTGGAGCGTAATCATACTTGGGATGTTGTAGATCTTCCTCCTAATCGCCGAGCCCTTGGTTTTCAGTGGGTATACAAGACCAAATTTCGGTCTGATGGTACTAAGGAGCGTGATAAGGCTCGCCTTGTTGTTTTAGGCAATCATCAGGAACTTGGTGTTGATTATACTGACACTTTTGCTCCTGTTGCCAAACTTGCTACTGTTCGTGTTTTGTTGTCTGTTGCAGTGGCTCGTGGTTGGCAGGTTGATCAGTTGGATGTTAATAATGCCTTCCTACATGGTGATTTACAGGATGAGATTTATATGAAACTACCCCCTCGCTATAGTCATCTTTTTCCAGGGAAAGTTTGTCGTCTTCGAAAGTCCTTATACGGGCTTCGTCAGTCCCCTCGTAATTGGTTCACTAAGCTCCGCATTGCTCTACGACGATATGGTTTTCGTCAAACCTACGCTGATCACACTCTTTTTGTTCTCCAACGTGGCCCTGATATGTTGGTTGTGCTTGTTTATGTTGATGATATTCTGGTGGCAAGTAACAACAGGTCCTTATGTACGTCATTCAAGAAGTATTTAGATGATTGTTTTCATCTCAAGGATCTTGGTCCAGTTTCCTATTTTCTGGGGATTGAGTGTGCTCGCTCTCCAGATGGTATAGTCCTTACTCAGCGTAAGTATGCTCTTGACATTATTGATGAGGCCAACCTGCTTGGTTGCAAGCCTGTGGACACTCCATTACCGGTTAATCATAATTTGGCTCGATCTACCAGTGCTGAGATTCGTGATCCTCTGAAGTATCGTCGTCTTGTGGGTCGCTTGTTGTACCTGACCATTACTCGTCCGGATATTTGTTATGCCGTTCACACTCTTTCTCAGTTTATGCAGGCACCCCGTCTCGATCATTGGAATGCGGCTCTTCGTGTCCTCCGTTATCTCAAGGGCCACCCTGGTCAGGGTATTTTGTTGCGCAGTGATAGCAATCTCGCCCTCACTGCTTTTTCTGATTCTGATTGGGCTAGTTGTCCCCTCACACGCAGATCTGTCACTGGTTATTTCATTTTATTGGGTGGCTCTCCAGTTTCATGGCGCACAAAGAAGCAGACTACAGTTTCTCGGTCTTCTGCAGAAGCTGAGTATCGAGCTATGGCAAATGCTTGTGCCGAAATCCGTTGGTTGCGTGGAATCCTGGCCGCCTTATACGTTCCTTGTGTAGCGACTCCTCGTTTATATTGTGACAACAAGTCTGCCTTGTTCATTGCCGCTAATCCAGTATTTCATGAGCGTTCGAAGCATATTGATATTGATTGCCATATAGTCCGGGAATGCCTTCAGCGTAATCATATTGTCACTGCTTATGTTCCTACACGTTTTCAGACAGCGGACATCTTCACAAAGGCTCTCTCCGGTCCTCTTTTTCACAGCTTGTTATCCAAGTTGGGCATTTATGATCTTCATATGGGCCCGTAGCTAGTATACTCCGTCATGTATATATACTTCCTGTGACTAATGGAAAACACAAGTTTCACCTCCAATAGTTTCTACACGGAGACTCAACCGGAACCGTCTGGATCGAAAAAAAGTACACGCCGGAGGAGCCACAAAGCCAAAAGCACGTTGACCGAGGCGGCACGGTCAATCCAAAAGTGGACGCCGGAGGAGGAGTGCATATTGGCGTCGGCTTGGGTTGACGTCTCCGAGCATCCTATCATTGGTAAAAAATTTATTTTTTCTAATATATTTATGTTTTTATTTATATATATTATATTTAATGGTGTCTAAACAAATTGTGTAATANTACTTCCTGTGACTAATGGAAAACACAAGTTTCACCTCCAATAGTTTCTACACGGAGACTCAACCGGAACCGTCTGGATCGAAAAAAAGTACACGCCGGAGGAGCCACAAAGCCAAAAGCACGTTGACCGAGGCGGCACGGTCAATCCAAAAGTGGACGCCGGAGGAGGAGTGCATATTGGCGTCGGCTTGGGTTGACGTCTCCGAGCATCCTATCATTGGTAAAAAATTTATTTTTTCTAATATATTTATGTTTTTATTTATATATATTATATTTAATGGTGTCTAAACAAATTGTGTAATACATTTTTAAAGGTACGGAGCAAACGAAGGATGCGATGTGGGATCGTATCGAGGAGAAGTTCTTCACGGCGATGAAAAAGGACGGCTCCTACCGAACCCGGGACCAACTCACTTCCAAATGGAGCCACATCAACAAAAAAGTACGAAAGTTTATGGGAGTATACGAGGAATGCTCCTGGTCCCGGAGGAGCGGCATGAACGACGCCGATGTTCTCTGGCTTGCCACGACCCGGTATCAAGACGACGGGAACCAAGGCAAGGTGCCCATCGATCTTTGGGGGATTTTGAGTCGTTCCCCAAAGTGGCAACAACTCAACAATCCCGACGGCGGATCATTGCGAAAAAGATCCGCCGTCGACGCCGAGGTTGAGATCGACGAGACTATCGGTTCTACCGATCAAATCCCTCCCTTCAATGTTGCGGATTCCGATGACGAGGACCCCATTCCACGGCCGATCGGAAGAAAGAAGGCAAAATCCATTGCCTCTGGTTCGGGAGGGTCCGCCTCTGTTTCCGCTTCTCCCCGCGACGAAATCGGCCGGGCAATGATTGAACAACTTCGGGCGTTCAATCTCCAAGAACAAGAGAGGTTGAAGCTAAAGGAGAAGGAGTTGAAGCTAAAGGAGCAGGAAGCCGAGATGAAAGTCATGCAAACCGATCCCCGGACGTTGTCGGAGTTTGGACGAATGATCTATGAGCAAAGAATGAGAGAGATCAAGGAGAAATATAATTTACTTTAGTTTTTTTTATTAATGTATCTTTTTTTAAATTATTGACGCTTTTTTTTTATTTAATGAATGTATTTTTTTATTATTCGTGTTTCAATTTAATTAAATAATAAATTAATTACATTTTATTAATTTAATTTTAAAAGATGTATATTTAAAAATGTAAAAAATGAAGGTTTGAAGCCCAGTTTTGAAGCCCCGGGGCTTCAAACCCATTTCTAGTGAATTTTGGGTGTAAGTTAAAGCTGACGTGGCAGAGAAAGAAAGTTTGAAGCCCCGGGGCTTCATAACCATTACCAGTGCTCTTATGATGCAAAGAGGAATTATATGATTTTTTACGAGAAATATAACTAACATAAACAAATAATATAAAATAATTTTAAAACATACAAAAAATATAAATACTCCCTCCGTTTGGAAATATTCATTCGATTCAATTTTTTTTCGTCCAAAAATAATCTTTCTTTTCTACCTTTTCATCCCAACTCTTGCAAAAATACCCTTCTTCTCCTCCACATTTTTTGTTGGACCATGCTACACTTACACCAAAAAATATACCCCATTTGTACACCACAGGTTTGCACAAACATTTCGATGGTTTACACCGACACAAGTGTTGGTGCGTTAATAAAAATTCACACGGACACAAATGTTGGTGCGTTTAACAAAAATTAGTTTTACACCAACACAAAGTATTGGTGCAAAACTGCGGGGTATAAATTGGGGTACAAATCTTAGGGTACACATAACATAATCCTTTTTTGTTTGTTTCTTTTTTTTCTTCTCTTTCTCCGTTCGTTTCACTGCCAGGTATGCTCTCTCTCTCCCACTTCCCCCCCCCCCTGCTTTTTCTTCTCCTCATTTTCTTCAATCCTCTTCATCTTCTTTCTCCCCTTTTTTATGAACTAGATCTAGCCATCATCTTCTCTCTCTCTCCCTCCATCCTTTTCTTCTTCTTCTTTTCTTCTTCAAAAGTCAATTAATGCCGCTGGTTGTTTTCAAATATGGAAGAACGCGCTTGGCTGATTCCTGTTGTTCTTCGATTAGAAATTTGAGCAGACGAGTGAATTGAAGTTTTCCCCTTCTTTGATCCTGCACAGAGTAGGTCTTAAGCCGCTGTTGTGGGGATTTGGAGATCCATTTGTGCATAAAGAGATTCGTGGCTGAGATTCTCCTTTGCGGGCTGATCTGACGTCTTCGATTGGAAATTTGAGTAGTACATTGAAATTGGGGTCTGGTTTGCGCACTAGAGAAAAGGAGATATCGCCTCTGCCAGCTGGTAAATGAAGGGTAGGGGTATTTTGGATAAATTCTACACATAATCAACTTCCCATAAAAATGGCCAAAATTCAAAATGGGAAGTTCTTTTTCGAACGGAAGAAGTATTATTTAAAAAATAAGAAACCAAAATAAAATTTCCCTTTGATTTAATTATAATTTGAAACAAAAAATAAGAAACCCAACTTGGGTTCACTTATCCAAACATATTGGAGAATATGAAAAATTATACGGAGTACTTTCTTTGAAGATAGGGTGGTATTAGCACCAACTCTCGAAATTATTGAAATGGTAAATGAATTTGTCATGTCCCTTATTCCTTGTGACAAAAAGGAAATACCTGAGTTTTGATTCCTCCTGCCAGGTGGATGGAGATGTAGGTGTCGATAGCAATTGGATAACAATTGAGTTTCTTAATGAGATCAAATGTTCAGGAATTCCAAACCACAGAATAGTGTTGAAAAAAGGGGTTCCAAGTGTGTAATTAAGAAACATTGATCAAACATCTAGATTATGTAATGGTACACAGTTAATTGTGGAAGAGCTGCGAAAGAAAGTCATCAGAGCAATTCTAGTCTTAGGAAGCAGAGTCGGGGATAAGGTTTACATGTCTCGGATGAATATGGTACCATTTGATTCAGGAGTTTCAAAGACAATTCCCGATTGCTTTATGTTTTGCTATGATTATTAACAAAAGTCTAGGTCAAACATTATCATTTGTGGAATTATTTTTTAGCAAGCCGGTATTCACCCATAGTAAGCTTTAGGTTGTTGTTTCACAAGTGGAAGCCAAAACAGGATTGAACTGTTAGTTTTAGAAGGGAGTAGGAGCCCTTGCAACTTTACCAAAAATGTTGTATACCATGAAGTTTTTAAAAAAATTTGGATTTAATTAAGACTTTTCATTGTTAACTTTCAACGGTTGATGTGGGACATACATTGCTAAATATTAGATATTAGTCCTTCAACTTTAGATGTCAAATTTCTATGCTATTATAGATTGTATTACAATGAAAAAAAATAGAATTGTACAAAATATCTTTTAACCTCTTGCATGTCACGGGTTAAAATACTTGTTCGTATATACATTAAAAAAGTAAAATAAGAAAATCATTGACAATAACTAATCAATGATAAATTTAACCATTTACTTTGTTATATTAAATATCTTTTCAATATCACTATATCTTTTAATCTCTATGAAAATGGAATGATCAATTCTTCTATATATAGTGAAGAGAGTTTATAATATTATTTATAATTATAATATTAGTATAATATTAGTAATTATAATTTAATCTATAACACCCCAACCCATGTAATTAACTTGAACCAACGAGTCAGGAAATCAGGTTGCTACTAAATTGGTATTCACATGAACATTATTTAAAAAAAATCTAAAATAAAACATTCATTCATATTAACTTAAAATAAGTATAAGTTATTTGGAGGAAAATAATCCAAACATTTCCAGAAGCCTTCAATCCAACATAAAAAAACTTAATACTTTGATTTATAAATAAATAAAATATTTAACATAATAAAACAAGAGCTTCAGCCATACACCAGCATCATGTCTCATTGTCCTCAAGTTGATCACCCGTCTCTTGATTCCTCCCTGCGTGCAGTCAAAGACAACAAAGAGTACACGCTCAGCTGAAAGCTTAATTAGAATATATCTAACGACAGAACTAATTCATAGACTATAATACATCGATACATAATCACACAATATCAGAAGAATTAACAATTACCATTATTCAACAATATGTTTAATCGTTCTCTTGTTCAGTTCAAATCTTGCCTATTTGATCTATAACACCTAATCCGCATAACTCGAATACATGGGTCAGCGAACCAGGATTGCTACTTAATTGGTATCCAAACTAATCATATTTTCAAAACAGTTAAAATTTCTAATTCAAAACATAATTTGAAACATTCATTTGAGTAATTAAAAACAGTGCAGAATCTTAAGTCAACATTTGAAGCCTAACTTGTGAATCAAGCGTGTAAAAGTAATAAGTTATTCAGAAATAAATAAGAACTCAAAGTCTTCAAGAATTCCCACGAACATCTCTTCATCCTCATTGCCCTTTGAGATTGGGTCCAAATTCATCTTGACCCTGATTACCTGCATGTAGCAAAACAGAACACTACATGCTCAGCATTGACGGTGAGTGATAAATATATAACATTCAATCATACATATAGATGAACTCAATAGCTCACAACATCATACGATAACATGCATGTAGATATAGCAGAATTAGCATCGCAGGCATTTTATAATAGTGTACAATATTATCAACATCAATAACACATGCTTGCCATATTAGTCACCAGACTTATGTCCTTCTCTATCTCATAACCTATTCTAGGTTAAGGCTTATTTATTCACAACTTGCCTAGGGAGTCATGACCTTCCCCTTCGTAACAAAGGTAAAGCTCAAACCAACTCGGGAGTTCCTCATTGGGTGGGTGAGATCCTTTTCCCCTTCGAAACGACAGTTTATACAACCATGTGCACATGTTTTTACTCAAATAGCCCTTGGACCGAGCAAGTACTACATGACTACTAAACTTTTTTATACATATGGCATGACTTGCCACTATTCCATTCAGGCCAATCCTAGAATCCATCTTGGTAGACTAACTCAATCATTTAATATCTTCATACATATGACACACAAGGATCAATGCATTAAAACATAATAAATCATGATTCAATCATCGGCCTACCATTGAGAGTGAACACTCAGGCTTACCATCATGCAACATACAGACTTGCAGTAAATCCTCGACATGTAAACAAATTAAAGGGTTAATAAGCAGCACCAGACGATAGTTGTCACGATACCCTGGTGCCGATGGACTGTATCTGGGTACCACCAAGCAGTGCCTAGTCACCGGATGGAATAACGACTAGAAGAGACTTTTGACCTGTGACGCTGGCTATCGGCCCTCTAGTAGGGAGTACTGACCATAACTAGTGTTCGACAGAGAATATCTCTCTATGGAGATAGTTAGGTATCGGTAGGCAGTAGTAAGGTACCGGTAGGCGGTACCTAGCTACCGCCAGGCGTGGTAACTACATAGTCATGTCCGATTTTCTTCTTTTCAACTCCAATTTGCAACAAAACATATATAGAACTCTTTGATCACATTCAGAAAGACCATATCAACATATCATTGATAAAATAGCGCCTAAACATGCTTCTAATAGGTTAAATCATCAATAACCCAAATCTCCCCAAACAAACATCAAATTCCACATAAATCAACCATATGGGATTATGAATGGGATTTTCAAACCTATACGTATAATCTAGCGTTATATGTTCATGTACTCACCTCGAATTTGACGAAACTAAATTACAAAGAATTGAACCTATGAACGGTGGAGATGGTGCGGTGAAACAGTGGCGTGGATTCTCTCTATCTTCTTCTTCCTCTTCTCGTGGTTCCTTCTATGATACTCGTTGCTGCTCCAATTGCAAAAAGAGACGAGAGAGACATGCACTACGCCAAAAATAGATGATGACAACTGCTTTTTTTAGTAGTCTAACTATGCTGGTTTCAGTAGTCTTCCGAGCAGCTGTCTGATATATTTACAGACTACTATTTAAAAACAATTGTGTAATACAGTTGACGACACCTATTTTGTGATGTTTCAGAGTACATGTTTTTGAAGTTGTCCCCGTATGAGTAAGACATCTGTTTTCTAGAGTTAAAGACAACTATGATTTTTTGTTGTCTTTCTATAATGAATACTACTATTGTTTTCAACTTCAGACTCCTATTACGTGATGTTTTCGTTCAACAATATAGACATCTAATTTCAAAAGTAGTTGAAAAAAATATCAGACTGCTGCTCGGAAGACTACTGAACAAAAATAGCAGCAGACAAGTGTTTTTTTATACTCCCAGTGGGCAAACCACCAAGCTTTGTGGGGTAAGGTCTAGGCAACCCTTACCGAGTTTTATTAAGATCTATTCGTCACCACAGAGTGAGGGGAGGACCAAACCGAGGCCTAACGCCAGCCCCTCATACGGAAGACATGCCTTCCGGGGAGTACAATAAGTAAAGAAAGGATGGGGGAAGCCTAGAATAAGGCTTGACCAAAGCCACAAGAAGGTCCTAACTACCAACATATTAATCTAGGGCTTGACCAAAGCCACAATAAGGTCTAAACATATGAAACCAAAACTACGGCATGACCAATGCCACATACGGTCAAAACAAAAAAACAAACAACCGAAACCAAAGCATTACCAATGTCACAAGATAAGTGCACCATGGTAATGTGTCATTAAAAGGTCATGAGAAAGAAGAATGACAACACAAGAGGAGTGGTAATCATCTCCAAAGGGAGGAATACAAACCCATCCGAGTCAACCACTCCTCACTTCACAAACCATACATACCAAGACTAGGAAAAGATATTATAAGCGCACCTATAATATCCAACTTCTCCTTAGCCCCAGTAGAACCAACCAGTAATGGTTTAAAAACCTCCTAACAGAAAGCAAACACTATCCCTAGCAGATAGGAAAAGGAAATTGAGCGCACTAAATATCCAAGTTCTCCATATCCCCAGAAAGATAGGACTGCATAATCAAGTCGAAGTAGAAGCAACAAAGCTAGGAATGCGTTGAATATCTTGTTGGCATAGCACTTGACCGTAGGCAGGTAAATAAAAAATATCACATAACTCCCAACATGGATGGAGTTGATTATTGCACCACTTAACTAAATAATTTGTGACCCTATTAGCCTCATGCTCACAAATATGTGCTGTATAAGTACAGCAAGATAACAGAACCAACCTGCTGAAGTTGTTCATAACAATTAGAGGAACAGCAAGGTTAAGAAGCTGCACCAGTTCCTCAAAGTGTGCCTCAAATTGAATTCTGTGTAAACCAGCATTTAAACACCAAGGAATAATAGCAATTAATATCTCAAGTGCTGCCTCAATTTTAGTGAACATGCCCCTGATGCTTTGTGCAAATAGAAAAGTCCCTGTAGAATCCCTAATCACAGCTGCTGCCCCACTTCTATGGTTTGATTGCAAATATGCCACATTAAGTTTGATAGTGTGCACGGATGGGGTCCCAAGAGACTTTTTTAAAATGGAAATGTTTGGGTAAAACACCTTTAAGTTGAAAAATAGCTTTCTAGTCAGTAAAGGAAGTGAAAAGTGAGGGCCATTTCGTACAAACCACCTCTGTTGCACCCTTCCTCACTTTGAAAATAACACAAGCCACATTAATTTGCCCCTCCCCATACTTTAATGCTGCATAGTGAACCCATAGTTCCCAAAGTATAAGCACTGGAATACAGTGCTGCAAATAAGCCCTGACCATAGGTCTCTTAGAGGGTATTTTTGGGCCCCACCAAGTGTCTAAATGTTGAGTAACAGAGGCAGCCATGTTATTCATTCCAAATATATCATAGAAATATTGTCATACATATTGAGCTATATTGCTTTGTGAAAAAACATGCTCAGTAGTTTCAAGAGAGGGAGTATCACAACATAAGCAGTTTGAAGGCAAATTATAACCAAACTTTAATAGAATGGAGTCCAGAGGTAATTTCCTGAGCAATACTCTCCAACACAAAAAGGACATCTTGAAAGGAATACGAGTATTCCAACATTTCTGAAGTTGTACGGAAGTCTGACCATTGCACCCCAGGAAATGTTTAGCAGCCTTGAGTGTAAAGAGGCCATTAGACCTACGCTTCCAAATGGCTTTATCAGGTTTGTTAGTCCCCAACCCTGACAAGTGTTATCTTGAGTTATATTTATAAAATGTAGACTACTAATTTTGCTGTATTTTAAACAACCGTTTATTTCAGTTGTATAGTGCTCAATAACATTGCGCTTTTTTGTAGTTGTCCTTGAAATATTCAAACTATCTTTTTACACACTAGTCAGATTATAAATCAGACTACTGCGCCGAAGACAACTAAGTATATTTGCATAAAACAACTGCTATTTTGTGTTGTATTTGTAAAATATAAACAACCTTATTTGTTGTATTTCAGACAACTATTTGTTTCAATTGTCTAACGTTTATTAACAATACAAGTTTGTGTAGTCGTCCTTTAAAGATTTAGAAAACTGTTTAAATATATTGTAAGGCTTTTTGAAAGACTACTATATTTCAATTTATATTTAATAATTAAAATTTATTTCAATTATAAAATATTGATCATGAAACAAAAATAAATTCCAAAATGTACAATTTATTGAATAATATCTAAATACATACAATCCAAAATCTTAATATCATCTAATAATTTAATATTTACATAATTAAAATCACATTCTAATTATCCATTGAGCATGCCTAATTTAGCTATTTGTCCCCTCAATAACATTTTTGAATTCATCTCTTGTTCTAGCAACATTTTCTTGTAAAGCATCCTCTTCAGCCCTCAATCTGCATACCATTAAATAAATAAAATGAATGTTTATTTATGACAAGAAAGAGTTCCATACAAAAAATACTTGAAACTTTTTGGAGGTATTTACTTGCTAAATACCTCCAAAGAAGAACTTAAGCATCTAGTTAACAATTGAAGTTCATAACTCAGCTTAGAAATTAATCAATAGTTGAAGATTTTTCAAAATAAACAGATGTCACCTTATGATACTTGCATTGCTCAAGTTGCATGACACTTCATGAAGTGCCCAGCAAATTCAACCTTAATCTCATTGATGTCATCCATAGTGTATTCTAGATTCCCTCTTTGCGCCCACTGAAAATACAGTATAAAGAATGAATGAATAAGAATGAAAATCTCTTGTACTTTTATTCTAATATGGTGTACAATAAGCATTTGTGTTTCATATTTTACAAACCCCAAAAACTAACTCACAATAATTATTCCGAAGTAACTAGGGGTCGGAAAGCAACCACCCTTTCAGCCCATAAACCAAGGAATACGTATTTACATCCACTCCATGTTAACACTTCAATCAATGCTTGCATTATAATAATTGCAGTAATACTAATAATATAGGTAAACATATAATCAAATAGAAATAACAATTGTACTTACTACTTTTGGAGCTTTAGCTCTGATATTAGCATGGGGTTATTCACTAAGATATATTCGAAATTGGGAGCTTGGTGATCATGAATTAAAACAGCCCCTCTTTCCTCTTGAATTTTAGGAAAGGGGTTAGATAAATCTCAAAGGAAAGTGTTTCTTTGTTTCTAGTAAGGAATTCTTTATGTTCAAAACAAGAGACATGCTCTAAAGTTGATCTAAAACTTTGCCAAATGAACAACATATCTCTATGCACTTCAAGCTTGTTTAAAACAGGGTGATCATATGTACTGTGGAGTGATGATTTGATCAAAATCAGTTCTGCACATTTATTTTCCACCATAGTTATTTAAGGCGTGATGCGCACCGATGCAGTAAAGGGCTCTAGTGCCTCGATGCGCGATGCGCACTTGATGCACGCGCATCACGAACACAATGCGCAAATTGGATATTAGTAGATATGTAGTATATCTACATTAGTCATAGTATATATAAAACTTTTAAAACTATAATGAAGTTTTAGAAATCAATCAAGAATGAAAGTCACACATCGTACCAAAGAGGCATAGACAATTTTTTTTTAAATGCATTTTATTAAATAATCAAAGAATACAAACGTCTGAACAAGCGGGAACAGGCTCCTCACTTGTATAAAAAGTAAGCAACAACCAAAGAACTATAATGTGAAGCGCTTATCGGATATTGGAACATAGACTTAAGTGCAATTACAAAGCTGGCTCAAAACATTCCACTTAGATCTAGGAATAAAATCATTCCCGGAACCTCAACCCCCGCAAGGGTAAGGCCTAAGGTCAGATAATCCGATCAAGAAAAAATGTTCTAAGCCAAGAAATGCAATCGACATAAGTCCAGACTAAAATCTAGAAAAGCCCAACTAAAGAATGAATAAAATAATATGTGCAAAAATAATCCAAGTGAGCCAAGTAGAGCCCAAAACTGGGAAAGCCCAAACCATGAAGGAAGGCATGTGTGCTAGCCCAAATCCGCATCTGAAGCCCGACCTGAGGAGGCCCAAACCATGAGAGTCCAATAAAATTAGCCCAATCATCAGGCCCAAACAGAAGCCCAATCTCTCCCAAGCCAGCCCAAGAGCCACTGGCCAGTCCAAGCCCCGTGCCCAGCGCCCGTCCAAATCAGCCCAAGCCCAGCACCAGGCCGTCCAGCCATCAGCGACCAGCCCAAGTGAATCGGTCCAATCCGCCAAGGTGAG
>OOIL02003089.1:59693-74539 GCA_900332095.2 Cuscuta campestris | reverse complement strand
TATGTATAATTGGTTCCATCAAAAAGAGGTGGCCGTGTGGTTGATTGCCCTTCACCTATTCCTGCATACAAATTTCTAGAAGAAGAACCCATGATCGCTTTACTCTCAAACGGTTAAGTTTGGACGCGAGTTAGGCTCTGATACCAATTGTTAGAATAAATGACCAACGCTAGAGGGGGGGGTGAATAGCGTTTGATCATAGAAATCGCAGGAATAAAAAAAATTAAGAACGTGAAAAATAAAGAGCGTAGAAAGCGTAAAGGGAGCACACCAAGATTTATACTGGTTCACCACAACGTGTGGCTAATCCAGTCTCCCGAGAGACTCTCTCGAGCTACACTACTTCCGTTAAGCTTACGGGTGCTTAACAAACCGTTACAACCTGAGAACTCAAGTCCCACGAGCCTCAACAACACTTGCTCGGAGATACCGCACTCCAAGACTTCAACCCGAAGGAAAATACCTTTCCTTCGTACAACCAAGGGAAACAAGCTTCCCTTAACGTGTATACAACACTTAAACACTCAAGAACAAGACTCTCTTTAAGAGTAGATGATGAGTAAACTAAGTACGCTCAAGAACAACTCAAACTTCACACAAATTGGCTCTAGAAAGCTATGGAAAATAATGTTGTTTGAATGCAATGATAATAGGAGTAATGTGAAGTGAATTGATGAGAAAAGTAGACCCAAACACCCCTTTTTATAGTGCCAAAGAAGGCTCCAACGGACCAATGCATTAAAGGGGTGATTGGCTTGATTTATGGGATTGAAAAGATTTGAGATCTGCAGAATATTGGCTTCCCATCGATGTTTAGACTCAACCATCGCTGGTAAGCCAATTTTCCTTCAGTTTTGAAGTCAACGGTCACCTACCCATCGATGGGTACAAGCTTCCCATCGCTGGGTGGGACGTTGACTTCCAAACAAGGAATGAATCAACCTTTAATGACCACCAATGGTCATGCCTTCCCATCGATGGTATACCCTTACCATCGCTGGTTTCCTATCGATGGGATAGGTTTCCCATCGCTGGGCAAGGTCGTTCTGCCTTGTGTTAATATTGCACCAAGGCTTTAATAGCGATGGGTAAAACTCCCCATCGCTGTTTGGCATGGTTCTGGAAACTGGTTTGGCTGAGGGGCCGCTTACCCATCGATGGGAAGATCTTCCCATCGCTGGGTGGGTGGTTAGTTAAGAACCCATGGTTTTTGCCTTAACCACGGCCTAGCCAGCTGATGCAAAACCTGACCGGAAAATTCAAAGTTCTCCAAAATAAAAACCAAGTGCTTAAAACACTTATTTGATGTATTTGGCTAAGAAATAAAGTAAGACACTTTAAAAACCACATCATTTGAGTGAAAACCACGGCTAGCCAAGTTTATGCCGTTTTGAATGATTTTTGTCAAACGACCAAAATCGAAAGATGGTTTTCAAGGTGTTTTTGTTGGAGAACCGTTTAAACATGCCAAAGAGTGAAAACCAATCATAAAAAGTTGAAAACCACTTGGTTGGTTTGGACGCCAAAAACCATAGCCGATAACCGAGAGCCGAAAGCCGGTTTCTGAGAACCCGAACGCTAGATGGCTTGGTTTTTGGTTTGGGCGAACACCAAGTGTTTTTAATGACTTAAACATGTTTAAAAAACATTTTTATGATTTAAGAAATGCAATGAAGGAATTTAGCCTAAAGAGCCAATGTGTAAAGATTGGGTCGGTCTTGATCACAATGAAGACCGACTCAATGACACTAAAACTAATGTCTTCGTTCTTGGTCTTCTTTTAGCTCTTGTTCTTGTCTTCCTTCTTCGCCTTGCATATTCAAAGTTTGACTTGATCACGGCGGTTTGGCATTATCAAAACCTGTCATAAAAACAAACACGGCTTTAGTAAAAAAACGTGACATGCCCGTGTTTCAACAGATTTCATGTTATTACGGAATAGGCACACAAAACGGGCTAGGCCCAATACAATGATTACAGCCCAATACAACAACATATCATACCGTCGGGTCAACACAATATAGATTACTAATCTGCGTAGCGTCAACACAATATAGATTCAAGGCATATTAACATTTCAATTCATTTTAACAAAAAAATATGTGTTCAAAAATATTGTATTTCAAAAAAACACAGACATATAAGATTATACAAAATCAGATAACTTCGTCTCAGTTTAACACGTTTATATGTTGTTTAGATGATATCTTATCAAATCATATCTCATCAAATAAGATTAAATCAAATCAAAGTAAAAGAGTTTTAAATATAATGTACCGAACCGAAAAGTGAGTTTTCAAATGGTTCTAACAAATTATATCCCGAATCAAACCAAACCGTTTTCATAATAGTACAGGATGGATTTCTAAAATATAAATAGTGAAAATGCCTAACCGTTACCACTATAATAATTAAATAATAGATTAGTTATACATTTTTTTGTTCGTTAATTGAATTTCTAACTCACATGGATCCAATTCGACAATATATCCATATTTTTGACCATATAACATCATACCAGTACTGATAACTAAACTAGTTACTTGCACTGTTCCAATTTGGCTGATCAAATCTTTAAATTCATCAGATAAGATATAATTAGATCGAATCAGACCAAAACAGATCTAAGCGGATCAAATCAAATTCAAATCCAATAAGATCAGATCAAATCTTAAAAATATCTTTTTACTTGTATAATTTGTGTCATATTTGCCTGATCTAATCCTTAAATGCATCAGATCTGATCTAATTAGATCGAATAAGACCAAAACAGATCTAATCGGATCAAATCCTATGCATTTAAAGATTAGATCAGGCAAATAGGACACAACCTATACAAACAAATAGATCTGTTTGAAGATTTGATCTGATCTTATTGGATTTGAATTTCATTGGATTCGATTAAATCTGTTTTGGTCTATTTTGATCGAATTGGTCTATATAAAAATTTATATTTTCTTTGAAGATTTGATATGATCTCATTGAATTTGAATTTGATTTGATTTGATCTAATTAGATCTGTTTTTGTCCGATTTGATCTGATCTTATTTACAATGTAGTAGATCTTTTTAAAGATTTGATCTGATCTTATTGGTTTTGGATTTGATTTGATCTGATTAGATCTGTTTTTGTCCAATTTGATCTAATTAGGTACGATCCAAAGCGTTTTAAAATTAGATCAGGCAAATAGGACACAACCTATACAACTGAATAGCTTTTCTTTGAATAATTTTGATCTGATCACATTGGATTTGAATTTGATTTGATTCAATTAGATCTATTTTGGTATGATTTGATCTAATTAGATCTAATCTAATGCATTTAAAGATTATATGAGGCAAATAGGACACAACCTACACAAGTGAATAAATTATATGAGGCAAATAGGACACAACCTACACAAGTGAATAGATCTTCTTTGAAGATTTGATCTTATCTTATTCTATTTGAATTTGATTCGACCCAGTTAGATCTATTTTTGTCTGATTCGATCTAATTAGATCTAATCTAATGCATTTAAAGATTAGATCTCGCAAATAAGACACAACCTATATTAGTGACTAGATTTCCTTCAAGTTTTGATCTCATCTTATTGGATTTGAATTTGATTCGATCCGATTGGATCTATTTTGGTCTGATTCGATCTATACCTAATTAGATATAATCTAATGCACTTAAAGATTAGATCAGACAAAAAGAACAAAACCTATACAAGTGAATAGATTTTCATATTGAATTGGAATTTGATTCGATTCAATTATATCTGTTTTAGTATGATTCAATCTAATTAGGTTCGATCTGATGCATTTAAAGATTAGATCAAATAAATAGGACACAATCTATATAGGTAAATAGATTTTATTAATTTATAATTTGTATTTTTATTTATAATACAAATTTGCAAATAAAATTATTTTAAAAGATGAAATATTTTTGACATCGTATGAGAGTGTAATTTGTTTTGAGACGAAAGGAGTATAAAATTCTAGCCTCCAAAATGAATTTTTAAGCCTTAATGAATTTTACAAATCCCTCTTCAAATATTCAAAATCCTCTTCAAAATCTTCCCAATTTTATTTCAAATTTTGAAAATCCAAACTCAAACCAAAAAGATTGTCTCATACAAAACATTCCTCCACCAAACAAAATAGTAAAATTTGTTTCAAATAAGAGTAAAAGATAGGAGTTTTCCCCAAATAAGACCCCTTAAGTTTTTTCTTGTTTTTAGGAGTAAATTTGTGTGGTCATCGGTTTATACCCTTTGTCCACCACGCGCGCATGCAGCTTCCTTTCCATGTTTAATTAGAATTCTATTTTCATATATATAATATATTGTCAACAATTAATAATTATTATATTTTTTCCTTATTTTTAGGTAATGATCGCCCAAACCAATCGCACGTCACTGATCATTCAATTCCCTGCCATCTTTATTTTATTGTCGTCATGTTTTAATGTGTATCAATGTCCGTTCCAAAAAAAATAACTTAATTATTATGTTCATTATTTACTTGTCTATCCATCATTAAGTTGATAAGGTTTAGAAATATACTCCGTAATTCACAAGGTCACTAAATTGTGTCAAGGATTGAATTAACATGCACCATTCTGCTCATTACTACACACAATATAATAATCAATATTTTAGTTTTACGTCAAGGTTCCCATGACATTGTCCGGCAATATCCTGGGATGACCCGGGGGCACTCCGGTGCCCCGTTCGTAAAATTGACGGTTCCTACCCTCCAGTAAACCCCCCACCCCGCCCCGACCCAAACACATACCTCCACCACCTTCAATTGCACCCCACAAGTTGATTTTAACTTTGGAGTCAAATTTTTGACTCCAAAGTCAAAATCAACTTGTGGGGTGCAATTGCAGGGGGTGGGAGTGTGTGTTTGGGTCGGGGCGGGGTGGGGAGGTTTACCGTGAGGGTTAGGGGGGGGGGGAGGGTAGGAACCGTCAATTTTACGAACGGGGCACCGGAGCGCTCTCGGGTCATCCCATAATATTGCCAGGCAATGTCATGGGAACCTTGCCCGTTATTTTAATGCACCCTCCGAAATAAAAAAGATTCATCCAAAAAAGCATCTCAAACTCCACGATGAACTAAAAAACACATAACAATAAAACATTACCAATCCACATTGTGGATTGAATCACAAATTTCTCAATTGCATAAATATAATAGTCGAAACATAACGTCTTCCTCCCTAGGACTTCACTTCCTTCATTGCTACCCCTTTCCAAACATTACAAAAGCACGTGATCTTTTGACTTGGTTCCCAATTAAGGCTAGTTCATCACTGAGTCATCTGTGAACCCATGGTGAATAAAATTTAGTTATACTCATTATAATGCATTTTCATACAATAACATTGATAAAATTAGACATTGTCTAACTCAAAATAGGCTCTCTTATTCCAGTCACAAATAAAATTTAGTTATACTCATTATAATGCATTTTCATATTCATAATGTTTATTTTTTCATAGAAATATTTGTATATACTATTATCACATTTTTATTGTTCAGGTCTTACAACTTATGCAAATATCATATTAAAGACCAATAAGGGCTATTAGATGTCATGAAATGGTTAGTAACACTATCTACAAAATTGAAAGGAATCAAAACCTCATAAGATCTCTAAGTGTAGGCGTGGTCATTACATTACATAAAGTCTTGCTAATAAATTTCCAAAAGAATGTCTTCCAATATTATGAGTAAACATATGTAATTCTAATGACTAATGTCTTGCAAATATTTGTCAGACTTACTATATTTAGTCTATATTCAGAGTATTATACAATCACAAACCTTTACATCATATGGTTAAAATTGTATAACTGGTAAATTATACTATAATCATAATGTCTAATTCAATAATATAAAAGTCTAAATGAACTCATAACTTAGGTATATTTAGGAGATTAAACCTTCTCATATATCTAATTGGGTAATTTACCTAAATAGGACTAAAATATAATGACTTTCTCAATATAGGATCATATGTTTTTATTTCCTAATGTAAGACCATTATTCATTATTCAACTAAATGTCCAGCATTACTTGGACATTATTTTTCTCACAAGTCATTATTAAGTTCTATTTAGGGAATAAAAAAGTTTAAGTCCTACATTGGCAAATCACTTATGTTTTAGACCTAAATAGGACTAAAATATAATGACTTTCTCATTATAGGATCATATGTTTTTATTTCCTAATGTAGGACCATTAGTCATTGTATATTACGTAGTAGTTACGGAGTATTATTCAACTAAATATCCAGTATTACTTGGACATTATTCTTTTCACTAGTAATTATTAAGTCATATTTAGGAATAAAAAAGTTTAAGTCCTGCATTAGGAAATGACTTATGTTTTAAACCTAAATAGGACTAAAACAAAATGACTTTCTCAATATATGACCATATATTTTTATTTCCTAATGTAGGATCATTAGTCATTATACGGAGTATATTAGTTACTATTCAACTAAATGTCCAACATCATTTGAACATTATTTTCTCAAACAATTTCTACGCCATTACACTCGAAGCAAAACCCACAATGATATTATACAGTTTTCAAACTGCAATGGAGTTTATACAGATGTTGACAAAAATCATGATACTCCATTCACATACATTTTAACAAACACAATACACGCATGTTCCGATCTTACAACACAAATTCACACATTTTGATTTCACTAAATTAAAAAAAAACTTACTCGCCTAAAGTGATTTCACTAGATTCATGGTCTGCGCAATCGAAACTTCATCAACAAGGTCATTATCATCACCTCCATTAGACCTGAAAGCCATTGTTTTTCCGTTAGCAGGTTTCATTCCGGAAAAAATATTCTCTGCACCTCATACAAATTTCCAATAAAACCCTATTTTGGTTATACCGATCGACAATTGAGCTGCAGTACTTCGAGACCTGCGTTAGGAAGGACTTCGTTTATTGATGGAAACCAAGACTGAAACTAATTCCTTCCTTTTTTTTAGCTGCGCGTGCGTTTCATTCGCATTAATGTATATTGGAGCAGCGCGTGTTTTTTTGGCATTAATTGGAATCAGGGGATATAAGAGTAATTTCATCTCTACAAACGTGTAGTCAAATAGGACCACTCTTATTTAGGTAAAAGCACCATGTTTTAGTCTTACTAGACTCGTATCCGTGCGATGCACGGGCAGTAAAATAACGTAATATTTGTTTTGGTTTGGAATAACATATAATGTTAAAAAGGTAGTGTACATAAAGGACCATAGTGTACATTAAGGACCGTAGTAAAAAAAATAACAATATTTATTAAAATTGCCCAAAATAAGGTAGTGTACATTAAGGACCATAGTCGACATGCCGTGTCATAAGTTTTGGAACACTTCTTTGAAGTGCATATTTATGATATGTTAGAAATTCAAATTTTGAAGTGCATATTTATGATATTTCACTTTAATAGCTAAGAATAAAAAAGAATAGAGTAGTAACACATAGATTGATAGGTAATGTTTGGAATTTGTAACTTCATAACAAAAACTAATCTTGGTCATAATCATAATAGACATACAAATAGTTACATCCTTAGCATCGTTCCAAAAAACATGTCAGATGGATTGCACATGGGGAGCTTTTTAATTTCTTCCAACATTAGAGAATCATACATTTCAAAAGCGGTAAGATTAAATATCTTAAGAAGAAATTGATAATCTTAATCAAGGACATAAAGATCATTGAAATACTTTTTGTTTGGAATTTTAACTCGTCCAGATCGTCGTAGTAAAAGTGGTGTGGGTATAGGTGGTGTCGGAATCACACAATGATCGCAAATGAAAAATAATCCCCATCCCACATCACCAATTTGTAAACATGTAAGATGAACATGTGCAACAAAGCATTTCCAACAGTCTTCCATAAAATCTGAGTCTTGAATAGTCTTGCACTTGTAACATGGGGTCAACCAACTGCCAATTCCTTTTTTAATTATGAAATACATAAACTAACTTAAAAATAAATTTTAATTTATAAAAAAAATTTACAATCCGAATCATTTAATTGGTTTAGAAAGGTTATTTTTGTAAAAACAAATTTTGTTTTGTATAAAAATCATAGACCATTGTTTTTAAATATTTTGTCTCATTCCAAATTTAAAAGCCCACACCTATGACCAGGAGAACCCAACATTTATTACAATGGAGGCCCAACGCACACAGCTTTTTTTTCTTCAGCAGAATACCGATTAAACATAAATAAACCTACCCTAACCGTGGCCATCTGTTGGCCACACAAACATGCCGCTTCTGTTCGATCTCTCTAGATCTTCCTTTTTCGTCTCTTGGAGAACGCCGGCGATGGAAGTAGATAGAGAGAGAGACAGACAAAGAGGGAGAGAGACCCTTTACACAGAGAGAGAGAGTACGTGAGAGAGAGAGAGAGAGAGAGAAAGAGAAGAGCGAGAGAGTAATCCGTGAGATGGAGGATCTCATCGCCGGGTTATCATCGCGGACTTCACTGGTATCTTTATTTCAGTATTCCTTAAGATCAAATTTTTCCTCAGTTCACACTCCCATTCATTAAGGTATGAATTTTGGTTAGATCCGTTGTTTTCTAACAGATTTCAAAATTTGAAAGACATTTTTTAAAAATTCAGAGTCATTCAATTTTAGATCTGTTTAAAACAACCATGCATGTGAATTTTTGTAATTCATTAATAATAAGTATTTGATTTATAAGTGTAAATAATCTTTTAAAATTATGGCAAACCATTTTTAAAAATTTATGAATTTTTTCCTTAATGCGTTGTTCTAAATGATGTTCATTCATCCCCAAATTTTTTCATTTGATCATAATAACATTAATTTCTAAAAACTGCTGATTTAATTTTCGAGCCTAAATGTTGATGTTTTATTGAAGGAAAAATTTTAATTTTCATTTATTACTTGTAAATGATAAGATGTCTTGTTTAATACATAAAATCCAATAATTCCTTAACATCATATTAACATATATTTCGATAAACTGCTAATTTTTTTCAGCATCAATGTTTAAATTTCTTGTTTTCCAAGTTTTGTTCGTATCAATTTGCATTTAAAAGTCCTTGTTTAACATCTATTGTTTTGACCAAATAAATGGGAGTGTAAATTAAAATCTCTGCTCGCACATATGTTCTTAAAATCTCTCTCTTAATTTATTTGTTTCATCTTTGACATTTTTTTCTGAAAAATCTCCTAGTTTGAAAATATTGTGTTTAATAAGTATATAAAAAGTATAATCATAAAGTATATGAGTTTTTCAACAAAAAAAAGTATATGAGTTTATTTTACGTACAGAGTATGTTTTATTGACTTCTGTTATAAGCTCAAATTTTGGTTCCACTCAATTATATCAATTTTTTTATTACAACGTTTCTCCATATAGTTAGTGCAAGTATCAACAATACAAAATACTTAGTATATTATTTCTTCTTTTTTGTCCCAAGATTTGAATTTTAAACTTATACAGAGTAATTATTATTTAACACTGCTTTTTCATAGAACCTTGTTGATTATTAATGTCATTAATGCAAAATGCACACTCTAGTAAAAAAGATATTTTTATCTTCTATTCAGCATTTTCTCAAAACTGAAATAGAATTGTGTAGTGTTTATTGGTGAACTACCATCCAATTTGTATTAATCCTGCAATCACATAGCAAAAAAAAGCAAAGAGTCATTTCTAGTAAAAAGAACATTTAATAATGGATAGAAGATGAAGTTGCTAACCTTGAAGTTGGAAGAAGATTGCCTAGGGTTGGATTTTGGATGTTGAAAATGTAAATTTTAGTCTATTTATATTGAGCTTTGTATCACATTTATTGTACCTGATTTGATTTGGTTGCTGCCACTCTGCCAGCTCTCATTTATTGTTGGCACTGGTTTCGGAAGATTTGCAAATCTTCACTTTGATATGTTTTGTATTTAAATGATGCTATTTGTATAGTTGTCAGCCTATTATGTCCAATTGTCCATCAGTCAATCAAAGGTCTAACATTTCATAGCACATATTTATTTAATTAACTAGTATTCTGACCCGTGCCATGCACTGGGTTGAAAGAAATTGATGTCGTTTCTGAATTATTTCAATGAAATTTATTTTTCGGAATAAAGAAAATATATTGCTCACATGATTTTTAATACTACAAATGAAAAAAGCCAAAGTAAAATAAATAATATTTGAGGAACAGAATGTAGAGTTAACAATGTTTATTTTAATACCAAATTTTCTTAAAGACTTTAGGATATACAACATGTTTGGTATGGTTGCAAGGGTTTCCATTGTCATCTAGAACTAATATTTTTAATCATGTCTTTGTCTTCACTCGTGAAACAGGAAAATATAGTTGACCATGCGTGAACACTGACTTGGTTAAAAATAACCCCACAAATGACAATGTTTGACCTTGACATTTGACATTTGTTGATAGTCATAGCAAAACATTAGGCGATCGGGAATTGTCTTCTTTGGAACTTCAAGGGTAGTTGGATCAGATGGTACCAAATTTATTCTAGGGATGTAAACTTTTTCCCTGACTCGATTTCCCGAAACCACAATTGCATGGATAACATTATTTCGCAGCTCTTGAACGATTAATCTTGTCCCATTACACAATCTAGATGTTTGGTCAATGTTCCTCAATAGCATAATCTGTACCCCTTTTTTCAAGACTGTTTTGTGGTTTGGGATTCCCGAACATTTGATTTCGTTCAAAAACTCAACTGTTATCCAACCGCCATCAACACCTACACCTACATCTGCTTCTGTTTAGCACGAAGAATCAGAACTCAAGTACTCCTTTTCATCACCTGGAATGAGAGACGGAACAAATTCATTTATCATTTCAACTACTTCGAGAGTTGGTGCCAATAGTGCTCTATCCTCAAAAAAAAAGAATAATTTTTCATATTCTCAAACATAAGTCATTTTCCAATATAAGACTTAAATTTTTTCAAATTTTTCATTTTTCATTTTTTCAAATTTTTCATTTTTTAAATGATGCTATTTGTATAGTTGTCAGCCTATTATGTCCAATTGTCCATCAGTCAATCAAAGGTCTAACATTCCATAGCACATATTTATTTAATTAATGTTGATTAGACATAAAAAAAGGCACTACTTTTGATGTTTGTGCGAGGATCCATGGTGTATAGTCTAATAATGCATTTGATTGTCTTTGATTATTACACCGTGTGTAAGTGTAATAATGGATTGGATTGTATTAGATTTTGTTTATGGAGCCACACAACATTTTTATTTACTTTATAGATAGGCGCACCACTTTAAAAAAGAGTGCCATGACAACTCTTACACTTGATTAGACCATACATTATGCAATAAATGGAGGTGGCGCAGTCCGATTTGACACAGCCCATTTGCCCAGCCCGCTATAGCCCAGCCCAAATTGGCCCAATGAAGCACTCCTACATTTTGGCGGGAACACTGTACAAAAAAGGATCCAAGCATTATATATAGTTAGATTTGTGTAATTTCAACAAAATAGTCTCAACCAAACTCAAACCAACAATAATCCAGGATTGTTCTTGCGTGCGGTCCATCTGACCTTTCCCGTTGATTACTCCATCTTTTCATTACGATTTTTGGAGCTTCCTCTTCGTATCCTTATTGTGCAGCTCTTGGTGAACTTATCTTGGGGTTTTTGGGGCTGGATCGCGATGAATCATAAGTTAACACCTACGATGCACTGTTCATCAACGAGCGAGAACTTTGATGCCGGACGAGCATGAAACCAGGGAGACTCATCTTCGACGAGCTTCAACTTTGGAATCGGCGACCAATGCTCAGATTTCAGACAGAGATGGCTTCCGATTGTAAATTACTTCATAGACTAAGTAAAGAATTCACTTTGGTAGCCCTTTTCGTTTATAATTGAATCCTAGCATTTTTCCCTCATATTTTGCTCAACTCTATTCTTCCTTACACATATATAGTATGTCTTTTATTCATTCGTATGCATCATGAGCTGCTAAATATCTAGATTTAGGTTTCACAAGACCAATCAAGTCTGATAATTTATATACTAAGTTCGATATATATCTAGATTTAGGTATTCACGTTCGGATATGATTCTAGACGTGAACCAAGTCTGATAATTTCTATACTATATTGTATTAACATGGCTTATTCAGCCATTAGGCTTCACAGACATCTTCATATAAGTATTGCTTTTAAATTTATTATGGGTTTCCATATAAGTTGCTAAAGGTCCAGGTCCTAAATGTAATTCATATAAAGTGAATGTTGATTTAGATTTCCAATCTTTGAAGCCAAGTCTGATCAGTTTGGCTGAGCAAAGATGCACTCCTGATTTTAGAGTATATTTGGACATGTTGGACTCTTCTACAACATCTCTATGATTTATCAAGAATGAAGATGTGCTGTAGCTAGGTTGGTAGCAGCAAGTAGCAGTGTGATTCTGCTTTGGATTTTGTGGTCACAGGGAAACGATGTCCAAGAGACCGCACGCCCCCTTACTGATCCTAAATGCTTGGAGCAATCCACTACAGAGTACATCACCGTAACAGGTCAGCTCCTTCCCATTCCCTAACCACATGTACGCCGAGATGACTTCATTTTTTGGGTGTTTGGATTTGATTGTGTGCTGTTAGGGTGCAACAATGACTGCGACATAGCTTGCTGCTATTGCGACATCCTGAAGAGCCCGCCCCTCTGCGTGCAATGCTGCAAAGAATGGCACTGACTCTAGTTACCAATGTTGCTAATGTACATTCATTATTGAAACAAATCCTTCCTCTCTCTCTTTTTTAACAACATTAATTTAATGAGTTTGTCGTAACGTTATTATGAAATTGTCCCATCTAAAACTGAACTGTGTTAATGAAGTTGAGTGGATACTGGAATGTTTGGATCCAATGCCCATGGATAAATTAGTAATTAGAGGATGCATTGAAGATGGAAAGGCTTTGTAGTATACTCGTATCCCACCACTTTCGCCCCTTTTCAATTAGAAATTTAGTTAGCTTCTGGGTTCCCAATTCCCTTTGTGTGTAGCGGGACAGTACTCAGCCTGTCAATGTACTTTTTCTTTCGTTTCAATGGAAGTGTTTATTTTTTCATGTCCATATAATTGTTTGAAACAATGTTTATTTGATTGTTGTACAAATATTGTCCGAGCGGGACAGTACTCAGCCTGTCAATGTACTTTTTCTTTCGTTTCAATGGAAGTGTTTATTTTTTCATGTCCATATAATTGTTTGAAACAATGTTTATTTGATTGTTGTACAAATATTGTCCGAAAGTATGAAAGTAAAGTTAGAGAGCGTATCCATTTTCATTGTAAAAAAAATTATTGTTACTCTGAACCTTTAAAATAGTTCTAGGCTTAAGAGCTAGACTACTGTTTAACACGAGTATTCTTAACTTTTAAAATTGTTCTAGGCTTAATATGCACAATTCTCTTAAAAACGGTTTTCTTTACTTATTATAGATAACCGTGAAAAAAATGGTGTGACACACACTACTAGTAATACATTACGGTTTCTCAAAACTTTAAAAATAGTTCTAAGCTTAATAGTCTAACTACTGTTTAAAAAGGGTATTCTTAATTTATTATAGACCACTTGTAATAGATTACGGTTTCTATGAATTTTAAAAATAGTTCTATGCTATATAAATATACTACTGTTACAAGGGAGTCTTCTATTCTTATAATAAACAACTATGCAAAACAAAACCATATGAAACATACAACTTATAATAGAATACTATTTCTTATAAGTTTAAAAATAGTTATAAACTGAAAAACCAGACTACTGTTTAGAAATAGTAGTCTTAACTAATTTTTGACAACTGTAGCAACAAAAACTGTATTTTTAGATGAAAGGGACTACTAATAAAACATTACCGTTTCTCACAACTTTAAAAACAGTTCTACCCTTACTTCATAGACTACTATTACAAAAGAGTCTTTTATTCTCATTAGAAACTACAGTGGAAAAAAAACCATATGAAACAGACAACTAGTGATAGATAATTATTTCTAATAAGTTTAAAAACAAATCTAGACTAAAGCACCAGACTACTGTTTAAAAAGAGTATTCTTAACGTGTTATTGACAACAATTTTAACAAAAACTGTATTTTGAATTAAGACAGACAACTAGTGATAGATTACCGTTTCTCAAAACTTTAAAAACAGTTTTTGTTGGAGTTGTGCCCTGATGGCCAACTGTTTATCGTTATTCTATCATGTTATAGGCAGATATAATATGTTTACACATCTCATGCTAATGTAAACAAATATTATATTCCTAGATTTATATTTAAAAGATGTTTATCAGATAGTGTTCTTCTGCTGATGAGACTAACATCTTGAAATAAATATTTATCTAAATGTCCATAGTCGAGTATTAACGAGAGTGGGATATCGTTAATGCATGTGAGACTAGTGTGTGTTGGATGTTTGGCTTAGTCTCATAGTCAATGACGGTGTGTTCGCATCCGCACATGGGCAGATATTATCTAGAGATAATAGGATGCCGGACTGACCCATCCTAAAGATGTTGCTTGAACTTTTAGTTCATGCTCTAAGCATCTTTAGCGCGACCACGGGTATAACTATCCTTCGACTTGAAGTATTACGTTTTCTGCATATGTGAACCCGCATACTTTGATGCATTGTCCTAAGCCATATGAAATAAGGATGGTATACAGGCTTTGTTTTGGGTATGCCGCAGCGCGTATTCAGAAACGTAGATTACGTACATAGGATTTGTCACTACTCTTTTTAAAGAGATTAATGTCTTATGGGGCCCACTGATAAGT
>OOIL02003089.1:48302-58315 GCA_900332095.2 Cuscuta campestris | reverse complement strand
AGTTTGGTTCCATTAATATCATTTTGTGTATAGAAAATATCTATAATATTTTCTAAATATTATTAGAAATATTTTCTATAGAAATATACAAGATTATTATTATCCCAAATTTTAATCTTTATATTTTATACTACTATAATCTTTACTAGCATAAAGGTTGTGGTAGACTCCGGCGTTGTTCGTGTGTCAAAGTTGGAGACCGGACGCTAGAACGGTTACGTTTGCACTTTCAACGCTCTTTCTACGACTTCTTCGTTTTTACCGCTTACGGAGAAAGGTATAAATTTCTTATTCACTATAAGTTTTAGTACGTGATTCTGGGCAAGATAATCATGTTAGGATGTTAAAATTTTTATATTCCGTTGCCTATCCTTGCATGGTTACCTTTCAGTTTTAAAGCATAGTAGCTAGACTACTGTTCGGTAGCCAAGAAAAACTCATAATAGTCTGTTTTTTTAACTACTGTGTTTCCATAAACAGTAGTTAATCAACAGTCGTCTAATACTATTTTTGGCGTAGTGATGAGAGAGAGGTCGTGCGATTATGGGCGTCGTACGTGTGTCAAAAAATATGTAGGGGTGTATTTATACTCATAGGGGGTCGTGCTTCATAATTACTTAACGTACCTTGGTAAAAATATGCTTTTTCATGCCAACTTGTTGCGAATTCAAATCCGTTTACACGGTTAGATTCTTCTCATTGAACCCTACACAATGGTATAATTTTCATAATTTATTGACAGGTATTTATAACGAACTCTGGGTCTATCTCAATAATTATTTGACTATTTTTTAACTAATTAATTCCGATAGGCCGAGTTTCGGGGCATTTCATTTCTCTCCCCCATAAAATAGTTTTGTCCTCAAAATTACCTAATTCATTAGCCGCTGAAGAGTTGAGGATACTGAGCTCGCATGGATTCCTTGGTCTCCCAGGTTGCTTCTTCCATGAAGTCATTTTTCCAAAGTAGCTTGACCAAGGGGATAGACTTGTTTCCTAGTTCCTTTACCTCACGTGCCAATATCTGAACAGAATCTTTCTTATAAAATAGATTCTCATCAAGCCTGAGAACTCCCTCAGGTAAGACAAGGGACAGATCTGAGAAATATCTTCTCAGCATGGACACGTGGAACACATCATGAATATTATTCAATTCAGGAGGTAAGTCTAGCTGCTAGGCTAATGATCCCACTCGCTCGATAACCCTATAAGGTCCAATGAATCGGGAGCTTAGCTTACTCTTGTTACTGAATCTCTAAACCTTTTTCCAAGGTCAAACCTTTAATAATAAGAGGCCTTTGACGTTGTACTTGATCTCTTGATGTTTGAGGTCTTCTGACAGTCTGGAACAATCTGCAAAGTTTCACAGATCAGTCAGACTCTCTCTTCCGTTTCTTGAACAAGATTAGGTCACACTCAATTCGGTCCAACATGTCGCGGTTTTATAACATCTTCTGTACAGTGCCTTGTACGGATCCATCTAGATGCTAGCGTGATAACTATTATTGTAAGCGATTTCCATCAGAGGCAGGTATGGCTCTCAACTATCACCAAAGTCAATGACACAAGCTCTCATCATGTCCTCTAAAATCTAAATTGTTCTCTCAGACACACCACCTTGAGATTGAAATTATGTACTGAAGTTGAGTTTGGTACCAAGAGACTTTTGTATACTCTTCCAAAATTGAGATGTGAATTGTGGGTCACGATATAAAATGATTGATAAGGGCACACCATGTAACTTGACAATATCTTTGATGTACAACTCAGCTAACTTTTGAAACAAAAAGTCTTGTCTTATCGGCAAGAAGTGGGATGACTTCGTTAATCACTCTATAATAACCCAAACAACATCGTTCTTCTTGCTAGATAATAGAAGTTCTATCACAAAATCCATGTTGATTCTCTCCTATTTCCACTCAAGAATGACTTGGGCATGTAACAATCCACTCAGCACTTGGTGCTCTGCTTTGACTTGAGAACAAGTCAAACATCTGGATGTAAACTCTGAAGTTTTTAGTTTCATGGTTGGCAACCAATAAGTCCGCTCAAGATCCTGATACATCGTGTTGCTACCTGGATGCATAATGTACACGCTTTCATGAGCTTTAGAGCAACCTTGCGACCGTGACGGGCCAAGAGAGATTAGTTCAGCTAGCAGGGAAGATCTAGGGGTTTGAAAAAAAGGATGCAATGAGGACGTTGCATTCTTAAGTGGGGTAAATGTAACACCATGTGTTAAGATGGGAATGGGAAGAGCTCAAAAGTAATGATAGTACTACTCATACAAACAAGATGCATCTTTTTTTCGAGAGCTCATCACCTAAAAACTCCAAAGTTAAGCGTGCTAGACATAGAGTAATATTAGGATGGATGACCCCCTGGAAAGTTCCTTCGGCATGCATGAGTGAGGACAAAGTGTCTGGGAAAGACTTTTGTTAGCTTGTGGGGCTAGTCTACAATCCTATGAGTAGACACTTATGGCCAAGGTAGAGGTCGGGGTGTTACATATTCTTACCTTTCTTAACCTCTAAGGCTAAAGTTCAACTATTTACACTAGTCAGGGACACAATTAAAGGTGCCAAGAGGCCTTTCTTGTAACCCAAGGGAAGGTGTCCAATGGGCGGGTTAGAGCCCCTACAACAGAGGTGCCGTGGCAGGTCACAGGCTTCTGATTGTACGTTATAACCCTAAAGACCATAGGTATACTCGACACCTACGTGACCTTAAGTTCCAAACCCTCAGTTCGATAGGTGATTTAAATATTCATAACAATCCAATTTATTTCTAAGTCTCTTAGATATACCAGGTGACCTACTCCACAATTTCTGGGTTCCAAACACAATACCACCAACAAGTCCATACTTCAAACATATTTAAGCAAACACCATAAGTGTTTATCCAAGACATGGAGTTCCAACAATCATCGACAAGAAATCAAATATTATATCTTAACAATGTATAAATAACAATCGTGCATTGAAGTTCAAGTCAACATGTCTTCCTCCTTGTCACCACCCACTATTGATGGAATTCATGATATTGGCAAATCGCCGAAAAAACAAATAGTGAGAGAGACATTGATCAACAATAACTGCAACCCTCTTTGTCGAAGACATCGGCGACAGTCGACACCCACTCCGCTAGGAAAGCCAGCAAGGCTAAGGTGCAGCAAACCTCCTTACCTAATGCCGGAAGTGGTGGAAACAGCAATGGCCGCGCAGCACGACAGCGACGACCAGCAGCTTTGATGGTGAATCCTAATAGGAAGACTCCTAATATTATTTAGTTTCCTTATTCTTGTATTACCATAATTACTTTATTCCTTTCCTACTAGGAATAGGACTCTCTCTTGTAATCCCTATATATAGGGACATATCTCTCAATATTAAACTAGTATCACACCCGTGCGTTGCACGGGTCATTTTTATGTTATTAAATTCAGATCATTTTTTAATGTTAAAAAATGAGATGCAATAGAATATAGAGATTATATTATTTGAAAGTACAGAACATCAATGTTTTACAAATTTAGAAAGACTTCTTTATAGACTACATTATTTGTAGTCTTTGTGTGAGTATTGTCTTCATTGCATATCAGAATCTTCAATCTACTACGATTAGTTACTCTTGAAACTGCAATATAGATCTGTCCATGACTAAACACAGTTTTCGCAACAATAGTCCAACATGTTTCAGAGATTGTCCCTAGCTCTTGTTAATCGTCATTGCGTATGAAGTAACCACAGGGAATTGTCTTCTTTAAAACTTGAAAGGAATTCTTGTATCGGAAGGTGTTAATGATAGTCTTGGAATAACAACTTCTTCACCCATGTGGCTTCCTGATAATATTTTTCCTTGTATTGAGTGATTAGCCAACCGGGTTACTATCAACCGTGTACCATTACATAAACCCATTGAATGGTCAATATTTCTCAACAACATAATAGGCGTGCCTACCTTCAGAGTTAATTCACGATTCGGTACACTTGAAGCACGAATTGTTTTCCATAGCCTCTTTGAGGTATATGCAAAATAAAGCCCGCATATCAACAATGTCTCTAATCTCCTTCGGAATGTTGCTTGAATCATCATTTCTCTATACGTTTCAAAAAGTGGTATTTTAAATTGCATTACAAAATTTTTTTTATAAAGAGTTAAATAAGTCAATACCTCGTCCATCATACTCTTCATGGCACCGGCTGGCATTCCAAGAAGCTCTAAACATTCCTTATCCCACAAAATAAGTGAAGCAGCATTGCTATTATCAATAACACAAATGCTCACCTTGTATCTATTTATCATACGTTAAGAATTAGTAATTTTAAAAATTATTCTTTTGGGGTATTAAATATTTGAATGCAAATTACAACCTATACACTCCCTCAGGATAATCTCTGTCGCATTTCATACACTTGAACCTCGTAGCATCTAGAGCAACCTTCCGGTTGCACTTGGGATAACCAAGATAACACCATTCATTGGTGTTTTCAATTTCAACAACATCACCAAGTATCCAATAATATCCTTTCTGCTAATAAGAAATAAATCAATAAATTTGTATTACTATTAAATATATATATTTGCGTGTAGTAATTATTTAAAATAAAGAAAATCAATCGACTATTAATATTATTAGGGTATTTATTAAATTATATCCGTACATAATTACTAATTCCAAATAAGAATGGAATCCAGTTTTTTCATAAATTAGGAAATTAGAAAACACGTCTAATTAATTTGGATATTTAAATGGAAATTTGTATTTTTTTCCTTTTTGGTCTCTCGTGACTACTTGAATTGAATTTAAATATTTAAATTATGCCATTATTTACTTTCTGCAATACTAAATTATTAATAGCTCATAAAAATTAATTTTATTCACAATTTATAAACTAACGTAATTTGCAAATAGTGAATAATTTAGGAAAGAAAATAAAATTAAAGCCTAATTCTCACTTAAACTCTTATCATTAATAAATTTATTTTTTATTACTCAGGTATTAAAACTAAATTAAAATTATTCAAAAAAAATGAACACGTATTTCCATAAAAGCCAAAATTATTTCCTAAATTATTAACTGTTTACTAATTTAATTAGTAAATCCTTTGTATACCCTTTAAATTATATATGATTCAATAATTTAAAAATACTCTTTGTGAAATACATGAAATAAGTCTATTACCATAGATGAATATGCAATATATTTAAGGTGAAAAGTAACTTAATTTTTTTCTAACATGTAAAGAAATATGTCTTACATTGCTCATGTTTTTTAGTTCATGAATGGAGACCACTTTCAAGTTGCTCGTTCTTTTATCATCTCTTGATCTTGATTGTGTTGAGACGATACTACAACTCTAGGTTAAATGATTAGCACTTAACATTAACCTGCATGATTACAATTGTTAAAAATTTAAACAACACGTTGATTATATTTTTAGAAATAAAAAATCTGCAAGAATACATATGGACTTACTTTTCTCTCCAAGCTTTAACTTCATCACACTCATCATTGAGTAAAACCTTGCTCACAGAGTAAAATGTTGTAACAGACACTTGCTCTAAATGATTTGAAAAAAAATACAATTAGAATTAAATCATTGGGTACATGTCTTTCAAAATTAATTTGAATTAATTTATGAATATATACCATTGTAGAACTTAGGTTTCACCATCTGCAACACCAAAATTGGAAGGGTCGATTCTGATGCACTCAATCCATCAATGAAAACATTGACGTGATTTCCCCATAACGTACAATTCAACCAAACGCCACTACAAAAAAAAGTTATAATTATTTTTAAATATAATATGTGTCGCAATTTTTTAGTAATTAGCTAACCATAAAATAACGTATCATGCAAATGAATTATTTAGTAATTTTTTCAAAGTATAATATTTTTTTAATTAAAATGAATTTGGTTATTAAAAAGTCACTTACTTGTGGTTCTCCAAGGTAACTTCCATCATTTACTCTGGGGCATTATTAACCATACGGGTTTCGGGCGCAGTTCGACTAACTACTTTCTCGATTATATCTGAAAATCCATAAAAATACAATTTTAAAAATTTCATAATCATAATACATAAAATGTATTTCATATGTGTAAGTATTTAAGTTATGTAAATGTAAATGATTCTTACAAACTAAAAGGACTTGGTCAGCAAACTTTGTTTTGAGTACATCTTCAAAACTCTTAAAGTAGAATCGAAAATTAGGAAACCCATTTTCTGTTAGTTTTTGAATCTTGATCTTTCCCAAAAATTGGAGCATGCAAGGGTGATAGGTAGTTTTTGTGCCTTGGAAATTGCGTAAAACCTTGAAATTGTGTTAATTACAATTAAAGTTTATGGTAACATATAATTCCTTTCTCTGGAATTTTAAGCAAATACAACTAATGTTTATTATGGTAATTACATCTTTAAATACCTTTTCTGTTACCTTTTATTATTACCATTCCTATAAATTGTTTTATTTCATACGCTTTTATATACAAAAATATAGGAGCTAAATTAAATAAAATTTCCATTCATACCTTTTTTATACACGTTTATATTAAATTACCATTAACATTCGTTACCATTTTAATTACACGGTTATATTAAATTACCATTTTTAGTTGAGCATTCGTTACCTTTTTTTATACACGGTTTTTATACCTTTTTTATACACGGTTATTTAAAATTACATGGTTATATGTTGATCACAATTACCCTAATTTTATATTCACGGTAATAATAATTGAGTAATTACTCAATTACGGTAAGTTAATTAAATTAAATTTCCATTCGTTACCTTTTTTACACACGTTTATATTAAATTAACATTCGTTACGATTTTAATTACACGGTTATATTAAATTACCATTTTTAGTTGAGCATTCGTTACCTTTTTTATACACGGTTTTTATACCTTTTTTATACACGGTTATTTTAAATTACACGGTTATATATGTTGATCACAATTACCCTATCCAGAATTTTCACGAAGAATTAATTTTTTATGGTAATGGTAATTATATTTACATACAATTATGGTTTATTACGGTAATCTATTATATTCCCTCCGTTCCTAAATAAACTTCCTCTTTCGTTTTTTCTTTGTCCCTAAATAAACTTTCCTTTTCCCTTAAAAAACCCCTTTTACCCCTTACTTTTTCATACCCTACCTATCACATCATACCTTTTTACTACTCCCTCCGTCCTATAATGATCTTCCCAGAGCACTATTCCAACTTCACGGGAATTTATATTTATTTGTGTTTTTTCATGGCCTATATGATAAAATAAAATATTCTTGTCACCACTTGTTTTGTTGAACTTTTGGTGTAGTTTTTAAATATGTATGTTTTATTTTTTATTTCTATACCAATATTTAAATAAAATAGATTGAAAAAACTTGGGATTTTTTTCGTTTTGCGAACCGGGAAGATCATTATAGGACGGAGGGAGTAATAATCTACCTATCACATCTTACTTTTACACATCACATCAAGGGTATTTTTGGAAAGTCAACACAAAAATATCCCTCCCTTAAATCCTCAAAAAGTCAAAAATGGAAGTTTATTTAGGGACGGAGGGAGTATTCTGGTAACGAAAGGAAATTGTGGTAATTACAATTAAAGGTTATGGTAACATACAGTTCCTTTCTCCGGAATTTTAAGCAAATACAACTAAAATTTATTATGGTAATTACATCTTTAAATACCTTTTCTGTTATACGTTCTCATTTTCTTTAGTTACCTTTTATTATTACCATTCGTATAAATGGTTTTATTTTATACGTTTTTATTTTGTTACCTTTTTTTTATACACGGTTTTTATACCTTTTTTATACACGGTTATTTTAAATTACACGATTATATGTTGATCACAATTACACTAATTTTATATTCACGGTAATATAAATTAAATTAAATTTCCATTCGTTACCTTTTTTACTCAATTACGGTAACTAAATTAAATTAAATTTCCATTCGTTACCTTTTTGACACACGTTTATATTAAATTATCATTCGTTACCATTTTAATTACACGGTTATATTAAATTACCATTTTTAGTTGAGCATTCGTTACCTTTTTTATACACTGTTTTTATACCCTTTTCATACCTTTTTTATACACGGTTATTCTAATGATCCATTAATTACCATTTAGTAATTACCATATGGAGTGAAGAATTACCATATTTTATACACCATGAAATGGGCGGGAAAAGAACAATGCAAATTCATGGCTTTTTAAATAATAGATAGATAAGACAAATTATTATCAAATTGTATCATGGTATCAGAGCCTAGGTTTAAACCCTAGCTCTTTTTTCGAGACTGTGCCTCACCGCCGGTCTCCTTCCTCTCGCCGGTCGACCATAAACGGCGACCATGGCTCAATCTTCAGATCCGCTTGCTTCGCTCCCTTCTGGCGTCAAGCTTCTTCTCCGCAATCTCCATAATCTTATCCCAGAGAAGCTCACCGATTCAAATTATCCTGCATGGTCTCTCAATGTCAAAACTGCCCTCGAGGCCAACCTTCTTCTTGGTTGGATTGATGGTCATGAAGCTGCGCCTCCAAAAATCCTATCCAAGGATGGCAAGGAAAATCCTAACCCAGAATTCCAAACATGGATTGTGATTGATACTTAGATCCGTGCATGCCTTCTTGCCGTCATCAATCCGTCTGTTCACAAGCATGTCCACAACTTCACCACATATGCCGATCTATGGAACGCTCTCGCTGCCCGGTATAATTCTGTTTCTACCGCTCACATCTATCAACTACGGGACAAACTTCACACACTCCGAAAAGGTACAAAAACTATCACACAGTACCTTGATGAAGTTGCCACTATCCTCACCGGTTTGGATGCTCTCAACGAGGTTATTCTTGAGAGAGATGTGGTGAATGCTGTTATCCGAGGCCTCCCTCATGAATATTCCTCCTTCAAGCAAAATATACGGATGAACAATGAGAATATAAGTCTCAATCAACTCTCTGGGTGGCTAACCTCTGAAGAAATAAATCTTGAAATCGAGCAAAAATTGAGTATTGCAGATTCCGCCTCCGGCGTTTCTCACTCTGCACTGTATACAAACAGCAGTCGAGGCCGCGGTCGAGGAGGACCAAACGGTCTACCATTTTCTGGGCGAGGATCTGGATCCGGTCGCGGCGGTCGAAGCTACGGAAGGGGGGGAGGCCGCGGACCTTCACGCGATCTTCCAGTATGTCAGATCTGTTCAAAGCGTGGCCACTCTGCTGCTACCTGCTGGTACCGCTATGATGATTCTTCTACTGAGAGCAACTCGGCTACCAATTCTCGTGCTATGCATGCAACCACAAGCAACCAAACTGGTGATTGGTACCTTGATACAGGTGGTAATACTCATGTTACGCATGATCTTTCACAGCTGCAAACTCCGACTCCCTACCATGGCACTGAAACTATTACTGTAGGTAATGGTCATACTTTACCCATCACTCACACAGGTTCAGGCTCAATTCACACCCCGAATGGTAAATTTCACCTCCACTCCCTTAACCATGTTCCCTCCCTTACTTCAAACTTACTGTCCGTTCACCGCTTTACCAAAGATAATAATTGCACTCTTGTTTTTAATGCCAACTCCTTTCAGATAGTGGACAACGATACGAATCTGGTGCGATACACGGGCCCCTGTGAGCATGGTCTCTATACCCTTCCTTCCAAGCCTATCCCTGTTGTGCGTCAAGCTGTCACTGCATCCACCTGGCATCGCCGGCTTGGACATCCGGCTCTTGCTGTTGCCAAGTCTATTTTGTCTACTTTAGGGTTTAAATTTTCTGATCACTTACATTGTGAGTCCTGTCATGTGTCTAAGTCTTGTCGTTTATCCTTTGAACTCTCTGAACATAAGGCCACAGCGCCTTTTCAACTAATTCATTCTGATGTTTGGGGACCAACCTCTGTTCCATCTATCTCTGGTTTTCGTTTCTATATCTGCTTTGTTGATGATTTTAGTAAATTTACTTGGAT
>OOIL02003089.1:8076-24684 GCA_900332095.2 Cuscuta campestris | reverse complement strand
GAGACAATGATTTTATTCGTTTGAAGGTCAATGCATCGATAGCCACATTGGTTCGAGGGATAGCCGAGGAAGACGCAGCGGGTTGAGCGTGGTGCAAGTTTGTGGGGGTGGTGGCGGAGATGTTTGGGTAGCAGAGACAGCCGAAAATGCGAAGGTGGGAGCAGTGTGGAAGAGAGTTGTAGAGAATGGAGTGAGGGGTGTGGTTCTTTAAGGTGGTGGTGGGAAGGATGTTGATGCGGTGGGCAGCCATGTAGAGGGCTTCTACCCAGAATTCAGGGGGAAGTTGGGCATGAAAGAGAAGCGAGCGGACGGTGTTATTAAAAGTCCGAATGGTGCGTTCGGCGCGTCCGTTTTGTTGACTAGTATGAGGACAAGAGAAACAGAAAAGAATGCCCAAAGAGGCAAAAATATTTTTAAGGGGTGAATTTCTATATTCAATTCCGTTGTCACATTGAACAGCTTTTATTGTTGTGTTAAAATGATTTTTTACATATGCCACAAAAGAATTTAAGTGAGTAAAAGCATCACTTTTATGTCTTAAAGGAAACACCCACAGGTAATGAGAAAAATCATCTAACAGTAACATATAGAATTTAAATCCAGTAACACTTGGCACAGGTGATTGCCATAAGTCTGTATGCAAAAGTTGAAACAGAAAATAAGAGACACGACTTGAAGAGTAAAGAGGGCGGCACACATGCTTTCTCAATTGACATGCATGACAAAGAGTTTGTTGATAATTTTTTAAATAAAGGAAAAATGTAAGGGACACCACGGAGGACCGCAGGACTTGGATCGCCGAGACGACGATGCTAGGTTTGATGATCGACGGAAGAGACATGAGCTTGGGCAGTTTCTGGATGGTCTACTTTTTAGAGGGGACCCACATTATTGGACCGATTCATCACGGTCCCCGTCAGACGATCCTTCACAGAAAAACCATGAGCATCAAATTCAACAGTGTAGTTGTTATGACGAGTGAGTTTGCGAACAGAGATTAGATTATGAGTAATATGGGGGGAAACCAGGACATTTTTTAAAAAGAGGGGAGGGGTGGTGGGGAGGGTGTGGCTACCAACCGCCGTAGTGCAAACTTTAGATCCATTACCAACAGCGATATAGTGAGGTGAATATAAAACTGGAGAAGAGACATGAGAAAGAGTACCTGGGTTGGAGGCAATGTGGTCGGAGGCACCGGTATTCATAAGCCATGTGGGTTCACAGAGGGAGAGAGTGTCAAAGTGGTGGGCTAGGGCTGTGGGTGTGGGTGGGTAGGGTGGCGGGTATGCTGCGGGTTGGGGGTTGTGTGGGGCTGCCGTGAGGCTGGGGGGTAAGGGGACGGGTAGGGTGAGATGGGCGGGTAGGGTGACGGGTTGGGGGATGGGGTAGTCGTATAATGGGCATGGGCATCGTATGGGTAGGGAATGGGATGGGCCGAGGGCCCAGCACCCTAGGGCTAGGGTTTGGGTAAGGTGAGTTCCAGGAATTTTGCCCGTCCGATGGTGGTTGTTGTCTCGAACCGCCGTTTGAGCACCCTCGACCACGACCCCGGTTGCCGTTGCCGCCCCGTTGTCCGCGTCCAAAGCCACTACGCTGCCCAGAGGAAGGACCATCACCATAGTAGCTGCCAAAAAAATATCCCCCACTGCCATAGTTGCTGCCGTGACTAGTGCCGCACCCGCTGTTGCCGTTGTGCTGTCCGCCCGCGTAGCCGCCACCGTCACGCCCCGCCAGCAGCGCCGTGCTGCTGGTGTCGCCCAGGGGGGTCTGTTGCCGGTCAAAGAGGAGGAGGGCCGACCGGACCTGGAGAAAGCTCGGCATGGGATCCTGAGATTGGAGGAACGAGGTCTGAGATTGGAGATCATCGGGGAGGCCGCGTAGCAACTGAAGAATCTGTTGGTGCTCTGAGACGGGGGCGTCAACGTCATCCAACTAACCAATCTGCAATATTTCGGAGTTCTTGACAATAAGAGGCCATGGGGGTGGATCCCTTGATGGTGGTACGAAATGAGTGCTCGGGTTGCATGGCGCGAGCATGTTTGTTGTCGTGAAACAGGTCATGAATCACCTTCCAGAGAGCAGAGGCAGTAGAAACAGAGGAAAGAACCAGATCAGAGACTTCATCAGTAATGGTGGAGAGAATCCAACCCTGGAGAATGGCGTCAAGCTGAAACCATTCATCATCATCGTCTGAGATAGGGACGATGGAGCCGTTGAGATAACCGTGGTGGTTGAACCGCCGTGCAAGGAGAAGGAACAAGCGGCTCCACTTTTTGTAGTTTGATTGAGAAAAGCTGAGTTGTATAGGGACATGGAGTTTGACGTTGGAGACAGAGAAAGCCAGATGTGGAGGTTTTTGGGTGGAAGATTGAGAGGTGACCTCACTTTCGGCCATTGTAGGGGGGAGAAGAGTAGCCGGCCGAGAGAGAAAGCGGGAGAGAGGTGGCGACGCTGGTGGTTCGGCGGAGGAGGGAGGAGGCCGAAAACCTAAAGGAAGATTTTAGGGTTTTTCGTTAGGCTACGATACCATGAAGAAAGATTATTTTCATTAATTGAATTGTGTGAAGGGTACATGTATATATACAAAAATCTCAATCCTAGTTATGGTAGGAAAGATATTCTAGGAAACCTATACAAGTATGGTAACAATAATAATACAATAATATTAAATATATTTTATATATTTAACAGAAAGCTACAAACGAGAAGAGATGATATGCAGAAGAGAAGGGGTAGAGGGCATTTAGGGAAACTCAATGACCTTTACACTTTTCCTTAATATGCATGCTCGGTCAAACCAGAAAGATAAATAATGGATAGAGGGAGTATGTTTATTTTTAATACTTTTATTTTAATTTTTTATTTAATTTAGATGAAATTTAAAATTACGATTTATTAGAAATTTATTATTAAATTCTAGGATATATCCTAGGGCGTTAAAATAATATTTGAAAAAAATATTAGCATTATTTTAATATTTTTTTAGAATGTTCTAATCTAAATGGATCTGATCTAATTGGACTTGATCTAATTGGATTTAATCTGATCTCATCTAATTTGATTTGATCTTAATTAACCTAATTTGATCTAAATAGATTTGATTTGATCTGATTTGATAAGAATAAATAATAAGCCAATAATAAAAAATTAATGGAACAGACGCTTAATCCCTAAGTCACCTTTGTTTATGGGCATACATACCTCTATCTAGTTCACCAATGGGACCTTTTTACAATCAGCTTTTCCATCCCAAAGGAAGTTTCTACATATGCTTTAAATTTCAAAGATGATACCTTTAGGGAGAATGAAGATTCTAGCCCAGAAGTTCATAAGACCAAACATCACTAAATTTATTAGCTTCACTCTTCTAGTATAGGATATGTGCTTTGTCCCCCATGAAGTTATTCTAGCAGTCATTTTATCAACTAGTCTTTTTCACTCTTATTTAATCTGCGTTGATGTGGAAATGGGAGCCCCTGGGTAAGTAAATGGAAAAGATCAAATATTCATCTTAGTCAGCTCTAGGATCTCTTGTTGAATATGGATCTCTTGTTGAATATTTTCTATTCCTCTTCCAAAAAATTCTCAGACTTCTTGGAGTTAATTTCCATACATGTAGTCTTATGGAAATGATCCAAGGCTTGCATATTACAATCCAAAAATTTAATATCAGCCTTGTTAACGACTATATATCATCTGCAAAAGTTATAACATATAATCTTCAATTTAGAGCATAAGGGGTGGTATTTAAACTCAAATCTGTCAGCATAGTATTTGAAAGTTCTACTGAGTTATTCCATCACAAAGACAAACAAAAGGGGAGAAATGGGGTCCCCTTGCCTAAGCCCTTTACCACCTTTTAAGAATCTGTGTGTTTTGCCATTAATTTCCAAGGAGAAAACAGGGGTGGTAATACAAAACTCAATCCACTTTATGAATTTCTGAGGCAATTTCAATTGGAAAAGTATTTCTAAGACTGCTCTCAACTAACTAAATCATAAGCCTTCCTTAAATCAAATTTTATCATGCATGTAGGAAAAATACTTTTTCTATTGTAGCCTCTTGCTAGTTCTTCACATAATAATACATTATGAAGAAGATATCTTCCTTTCAAAAAAATCTATTTGGTTACCATTTATAATAGATGGCAGAACCTTCTTCAATCTAGTTGTTATCATCTTGGATATTACATTATATATCATATTGTAGTATGTAATGGGGCTTGAAGTCAGCTGGAGTTTTGGGCTCTTTATTTTTTGGATGAATGTTAGACTTGTTACAGTGGTTTACTTTATGGTTGTTCCCTCATCAAAGAAATCCATAATAGAACCTGTAACCAGTTTACTTACAACATTGCATTGGTTTTGAAATAAACCCACTTGAAAATCCATCAGGCCCTGGGCTCTTATTGTTTGGAATACTCATCACCATCTTCTTTACCATATCCCGATTGAAGGGCATGATAAGATCAATTTGTTGTTCAATAGTAAAAGTAGCTAAATTTGTAATAATAACATTGTTTATTCTATCTATGCTATGTGAACTTACAATAATATTCTTAATGAATGGTTCCATAGCACTCGCCACCTCTTTAATGTTATTCTTCATTCAGCCCTCTTCATCAGCGATATTGGAGTTGTGATTTTAGATCCTTTTCTTCTTAAGCCAAGCATGAAAGAATCTAGAGTTTTGATCCCCCTCTCTTGTTCACTTTTCTTTTATTTTCTAGGTATTAAGTAATCCAAGTGCTTTAGTGCAAGAAACAAGCTTCCTTGTAACAATTTTTTCCTCTTCAAACAAGCCTTTTTATAGGGGTTATTCTTAATGTTCTCTTCAATCTTCATTAGCTTAGCCCTAAGCTCATTAAATCTCTCATACATATGTTGAAAGTTCCTTCTATGAAGGTTCTTTAGAAAACCCTTCAATGCTTGAGCCTCTGTACCAGTTGATACATATTCCTCCCATCATAGTCCTTATGTCAAACTTTTTCCACAATGGATTAAAATTGACTATCATAGCACCACATGTCACAAAACTAGAATATTTTACGTGGTTTATGCTTATTTAATCTTTTCAATATAAGGGAGATATGATTTGATATACCCTCTAAAAGTCTTGGTCTTCATTTTAATCATCCCTTCAACATATAGCCCAATCCAATTCAGAGTAGATTCTCTTCTCTATTTCTTGCTTGTTGTTCCATGTTGGATGAGTCCATGTAAATGGGAGTTCTTCCAAACCATAGTCATTCATACCCTCTTTGAAGTCTTTTTACATTCATATTCATTTACTGGCAATCCATCCATCCTATCCTCCAAGTTGCGAACTGAATTAAAATCACATATGGCATGTAACACCCTAATCCGTCAAGGTCTGCAGCCCCTTTCGGACTGAAGTATAAACTTGGTTTTCGTAAAACATTCAAAATATTTCAAACATTTATAAATTTATTTCATAATAATATGTTTGGAATAGTAACGGAGTATTTAAAGTTGTGGAAGCTCAATAAATCACAATTACAAACATAACAAATTTATGTCCTTTTCAAACAGTAATTCAAATCCACACATCCATTTCGACCATCTCGCTCCATCTGCCTCTAGGAAATCATCGCTTCATTCTTTTTGTTTACCTGCGTGTAGCAAATAAAACATACTACACGCTCAGCGTTTAAGCTGAGTAAGCAAATCTAATGCGCCGAACATCCATATAAATTGAAACTCAATTCAATAATCAATTCATTTGATATCATGCACATAATTTTTAGTTCAGACATTCAACAATCAATATTCAATATTCATCATTCAATATTCAATATTCAATATTCAATATTCAATATTCATCATTAAGCATTCTTATTCGTCATTCAACAATATCCTTAAACTATTCTTAGTCTAAGGTCACTCTCTTTAATGTTTACCAATCCTTAAACAAATTCTAGTTTAAGATATTTCTAACCAATTCTCAAAATATAATCTAGTTTAAGGTACTTCTATCCAATCCTCAAGCTAGGCCTAGTTTAAGATACATTTTTCAAAAAAAGGTTTTTCCAATCTTAAACTTACCTTCGCTTAAGGTCAACTAGAAATCGAACAGCGGAATGCTCACTGTCGGGTTGGATGGTATCCCCAAACGAGTTATCCTCAAGTTTGGTTTGCGGATCCCGTACGTACATTTTTACCCAAGCCACCGAATATTTATAGTTATACCCACAAAGCCTATTTCTAATCTATCTTAGAGGTCTTCAAGATAGTATTAGAAACCAATATCAATATGGATATATCCTAGAGTTCTTCTAGATATCCTTAACAATACAAATCATTTCATAATCATCAACATATTCATTTTAATCATTCATAATAGTCATTCATCATAATCATCAACCAACATAACATCCAATAGCAAATAGCAGCCTAGTTTCGAGTGTTAACACCCTAACTTACCGTCATGCATCATATAAGATTTTATCTGTCAAAAACATCATTTTTATTTCCAAAATTCATATTTATATTGATCATAATTGATTGGTATCAAAAATAGGATTTAATAGTTCAAAAATTAGGTTTTCTGGAAAATTAATAGGTTAGACGGTACCCTTGATGGTACCTGGTAACGTGCTGACGGCACAGGGTACCGTTGGTCATCAAATACCGCCAGAGATAAGTGGTTATCATGGAGGTGGTGGTAGCTAGCCTACAGTCCCAGCGGTACGGCCTACCGTGCCGGTGGTATGAAGGGACTGTCTGGACGATAGCTGGCTACCGTTCTGCGCATAGTTTGATCATGAGGCGGTAAAATTTTTATCTAAACATGTATAAATCAGAAATACTCTGACGCCAAATCCATTGTCGAGCAGGATATGCAAATACAATCTTAATAAAGTTCTTGAGAATGTGGAACTTGTAGATGTTGCAAAACAAGACTTGAACTTGTTTGCATTACGCAACCAGCATACACACCTCCACCTACGTGCCAGTTTGGTAGAGCATTTGTGGAGTTTCGCTTCACCAATTATGGATGATGATTAGGTTTCAATGTTTTTTTATTTTTTAAATATGAACTATGTTAGGTTTTTTTCGAAGTTTTTTAATAGTGTACCAATACTTTTATTGTGTCTTAATTATTTACTGTATTAATTTTAGTATAGTTTTAATTTAAGTTTAATAGGATGTTCAATTTAAATGATTAATAAAATAAAAATATATTAAAATAAGTATTAAAAAATAATATTAAAAATTGAAAAAGAAATGGGAAGAGAAGAGAATGTATTAAAATAGAAGGGGAAGAGAAGATGAAGGAAAACTAATCAAGTTGGGTATCCAACTCTTCGAGCATGGGTTGGGTATCCAATTCGGGTATTGGGTTGGGCAAAGAGGAAGACAAATTCGGTTGGGCCAATGGGTCTTGAATGGTTGAATTAGATTGGTTACTTTTTTTGGTACCCGTAAACATTAAAAGTGGGTCCTGGGATATGTATTTTGACCGCTTCCCTTTCACTTTAATCAGGAATCTTTATTGCTTAACATACCCCAATGTAAAATCATCATTACTTTCTCCCAGGGGAGCTATTCAAATTTTATGTTTATAAACAACCCTTTCCCAATACCACCAATTCATTTCCCTACCATTAAAGCTTTTGAAAATTGCATCTTTCTCAATATGGCTCCCAAACATGTTATCCCAAGTCTGTTTACGAACCTTGGTGAGCTCGAAAAGGACCACAACATTGTTATCCATGTATGAATTTTTTGTGTCTACCACGTTCAGCCTTTTGGAAGAAACATTGAATCGATGGAGGTTGTCACTCACGACGATGAGGTGTGTAATCTTTGTCTTAATCGTGATGATTCAAGTTATTTTTTAGATCATTAAAATTTCAATTATGCATTGGAAAACGTTATACATTGAGCCACGAACTATTTAATGCAGAGTATGAAGTTAGTTCATGTTTTGAAAATATCATGCATGTCAATTAACGACATAGGAAGAACATTTTTATATATCTATTAAAAAACATTCGTAAAACATAACCATACAATATTTTATAATAAATATTGCCTAGAGTACGCAATGTCTTTAAAAATGAATTGCTATTTACTATCTTAAGAATTTCGGATATGACTTAAATATTTTGATATAAAAGAAGAGAATGATCCTTCTATTTTTATTTAAGTACTAAAAATTCCTTTAAAAAAAAGGGAATGATCCTTTTATTAAAACAAAAGCATTCAATTTTTTTAAATTTAATATTACTTAGAGCCTATAAATATTGATTAAAACAATTAGCAAAATAGGTGTAAACTATGAGTTGTCATACATAGAGCCACGAACCAATACAACCAATTAAACATTGATTAACGCAATAACCATTTAATGTATGCAATAAATTTGATACATTGGAAAACATCTACTACATTGAGCCACGAAACATTTAATGCAAAGTATGAAGTTAATTAAAAAGAAGAAATAATTCAAAAACATGTTTTGAAAATGTACTATATGTGACCTTTTTGGGTCTTAAAAATATCGCCTAGAGTACGTAATGTCTTTAAAATGAATTATTATTTACTATCTTAAGAATCTCGGATATGATTTAAATATTTTGATTTAAAAGAAGAGAATCAAACTTCTATTTTGATTTAATTACTAAAAAAATTCTTTAAAGAAAAGGGAATGATCTTTTTATTAAAACAAAAGCACTCAAAATAAAGCAATTAGATTAAAGCAATTAGCAAAATAGTTGTAAACAACAATGTTAGAAAAACGTCCCAACGCTAGAGGGGGGGTGAATAGCGTTTGAAACGAAAATGACGCAGGAATAAAAAATTAAAAGCGTAAAGTAAAGAGCAAGGAAGAGGCAGATCGTTTTTACCCTGGTTCAGCACAACGTGTGGCTAGTCCAGCCTCCCGAGAGACTCTCTCGAGCTACACTATCATTGTTAAGCTTAACGGTGCTTAACAAACCCGTACAACTTGAGAGTTCGAGTCACACGAACCTCAACAAACCTTCGAAGGAAACAACCCTTCCTTCGAACTACTCAAGAGAAAAACTTTCTCTTATCAAGTGTCTAAAAACACTAAATCACTCAAGAACAATACTCTCTTTTAGAGTGGATAATGAGTAACTAAAAACGCTCAAGAACACAACACGAACTTCACAAAAATGGCTCTCGAAAAGCTATGAAGAATGTATGAATGTAATGCAATGAATAATAGGAGTTGTGAAGTAATGTTATGTGTAAAGCAGACCCAAACACCCCATTTTATAGTAGAAAAATAGGCTCCAACGGGTAGGAGCTAAATGGGGGTGATTGGCACAATTTGTGGGATTTGATTAAAATTGGATCTACTAAAAATTAGCCTGGCAGCGCTGTCCATGACTTGGACATCGCTGTTCTAGGCTTAGTTTTTGAATATCAAGAAGCAACGGTCAGGCCAACAGCGATGTCCAAAAGGCCAACATCGCTGTTTTGGTTGTTGACTTCCAAACATGGAAAGTTTCAGCCATAAATTCCTTCCAACGGTCAGGTGCCTACATCGATGTGCATTACTTGAACATCGCTGTTCAGGCCTGACTTTGAAGGGTGAAAAATGGCCTGACATCGCTTTTGCTGGGTCAACAGCGCTGTCCAAAAAATTTATGCCAAAGGCATTTCTTTTGGCTTAGGTTGGACATCGATGTAGAGAAGTCTACATCGTTGTTCCAGATGTTTCTAGAAATCCAACCTTGGCTCAACAGCGATGTCCATTTACCAACATCGCTATTGGAAGACTTAACACCAAACAATGGTTTTCAGCTGCCCATGCCAGACAGCGCTGTTGGTCACTCCAACATCGCTGTTGGGCTGATTTAGCCAGACCCACGGTTGGTTTAGTCATTTCGTTAGCCGATGTCAAAAATCTAAGTTCTCCAAAATAAAAACCAAGTATTGAAAAAATTTATTTAATGCATTTTGCTAATAAATCAAGTGAAACATCTTGAAAACCATGTCATTTAGATAAAAACCACGGCTAGCCAAGTTTACGTCGTTTCGCATGGTTTTTACTAAATGACTAAAAACAAAGGGTGGTTTTTGAAGCGTTTTTGTTGGAGAACTATTTAAATATGACAAGAAGTAATAACAAATCATAAAAAGTTAAAAACCACTTGGTTGGTTTGAACGCCAAAAACCAACGCCGATAACCGAATACCGAACGCCAATTTCTGAAAGCCGAACGCCGGATGGCTTGGTTTTTGGTTTGGGCGAACACCAAGTGTTTTAGACTTGTTTAAAAACTTATGAAAAACATTTTTGAATATGCAAAAAGATATTTTAATGATATAAGCCCAGGGAGCCAAGTTTAGAAGTTTGTGCCGGTCTTGATCACATTAAGGCCGACCTAACTAATTTCTAAGTCTTCGTTCTTGGTTCTTGGTTCTCATTTTCAATTCATCTTCACATCATGTTTCATTGCCTTTGATTTGCTCAATTTGTTCTTGTTTTCGTGGCGGTTTGGCATTATCAAAACCTGTCATAAAAGGAACACGGTTTAGTACGACGTAGGCGTAAACCCGTGTTCCAACAATTTCCCCCTTTTTGATAATGGAAAACAAGATGGGGATATGCATACTAATGGATATTTGAATTTCAAAAGGTGTTAAAAAGTTCCCCCTTAATTGTGCTTAAAAGCAAATAGTCGTTTTAAAATCAAACGATCCGTTTTTAGAAGCGTTCCCCCTTAGTATATGCATAGCCCTTTTCTTCCCCCTTTTGACATTAACAAAAAGATAAAAGATAACTTTTATTTATTGAATTGGGAAAGAGCGGAGTACAAGGGAAGCAATTAATTGAAAGAAAAGACATGACAAATGAATAGAAAAAAAGATAGAAATTCTAGGGGCGGCCTAGTCTTCGTCTTCCTCCTCTTCACCTTCGGTTTCCTCCTCATCATCGTCGACGTCCATTTCATCACCATCAATAGCGTCGTCGAATTCACCCTCATCCGGGGAGCTTGACGGGGCGTAGGAGCCATCTTCTTCGTCATCGTCACCGTACACTTGCCCAAGGAACGTGCCTTGGTACGGTGGGGGGACGTAGTTGACGCGTTGGAAGTATGCGTTCATGGCGTACCCTTGGTGTTGAACAGCCTCGTCGAGCCATTCAAGGTACCCGCCCATCCCGTTGACTTTGAAGTTCAGCCGGTTGAGGGAGTCGGTGATGGAGGCAAGGTTGGCCTGGGCCTGGGTTCGGCTGGGCAATCGGCAATGCAGCGTCGTGAGGCAGTGGCAGGTGCGGCGTTGTCCGACCGCTTCGTGAAGGTTTGGGCGTTGATCGTCCAAAGCTTTGTGGCCTTGGTGAGCGGGCCAACGGTGGTGGTAACCTTGAACCGTTCAAGGATGTCCATCACCAAGAAGGGGTACGGGAGGAGGTGATTGTGGGCGGTAGACGTGGCGTCCGTCATGTAAATCATGACAAACTTCGCCTTATTGATCGGCGCCGAGTCCATGATGGCGTGGAGGAGCTTGAGATCCTCGCCGGACATGATCGTGTGCCCGTGCTTTCGGGGCTTGATGATCCGGGATACGATGTAGAGAAGGAGGCGGCTCTCGGGGGTCATGGAGTGGATGGTGGGGCGGCCCGTGGGATGGCGGATGAGTTCGGTGATGCCGAGCTCGTTGAGGACTAGGCCCTCGTTGTTGAGGACCCAATCTTCTCCACCATAGGTGGAGATGTCGTCGCCTTGGTAGGGGAGGCCGGCGATGCGCCCAAGGCGTTCCACGTTGACTTCAATTGGCGTGGACTTGACGAGGCTATAGATGACGTTGTCCTCACGCCGGAGATTCGAGTAGAAAAACAGAATCAGCGCTGGGTTGATCTCCTTCCGGGCCTTGGAGACGAACGACCATAGCCCGGTTTGGTGGAGCTGCACATCGAGGAAGTCGTAGCCGAGCAACTCTAGTAGTCGCTCTGGGACAATCCGCGGGGGAGCCGCAACCCCGCTTGGAGAAGAAGGTAACAAATCGGGTGCGCTCCTCCTCGGAATTGAACCAGAGGTACGACCCGTCGCCGTAGTAGAGGCGTTCCTCGAAGGTCGTGGTAGGAGCCCGGGATTTGGCCTTGGATTTTTTGGAGGTTCCTGCCCGGTTCTTGTCCTTGCCCATTGTGATGAAGAACACACAAGAAAAATGTAGAGAAGATGAAATATGCAAGGAAGTGTATGTTGACCAGCCCCTGGGGTTTGAAGACTTTGAGTATCCCGACCATGTCTTCAAACTTAAGAAAGTGCTCTACGGTCTTAAACAAGCACCGCGTGCTTGGTACGAACGTTTGAGTAAATTTCTTTTGGATAGTGGCTTCCAAAGGGGAAAGGTTGACACTACACTTTTTATCAAAAGTAAAAACAACAACATTCTTTTGGTTCAAGTTTATGTAGACGATATTATATTCGGTGCTACTAATGAGTCTTTGTGCAAGGAATTTTCCAAGTTAATGACTAGCGAGTTTGAAATGTCAATGATGAGTGAGCTCACGTTCTTTTTGGGACTTCAGGTGAAGCAAATGAGAGATGGCACATTCATTTGCAAAACTAAGTACTGCAAAGAACTCCTAAAACGGTTCGAAATGGAAAACGCCAAAGCCATGACGACCCCGATGAGCACATCCGACCATCCCGACAAAGACGAGAAAGGTAAGGAAGTATAGGTAAAAAAGTATCGAGGTATGATCGGATCCCTTCTTTATCTTACCGCTAGTAGGCCGGATATCATGTTTAGCGTATGCCTTTGCGCAAGGTATCAATCGTATCCGAAGGAATCGCACTTAACGGCGGTAAAACGAATCATGAAATACCTTGTCGGCACGATTAATGTTGGACTGTGGTATCCCAAAGGTTATTCTTGTCATCTCGTTGGTTACTCCGACTCATACTTTGCCGGTTGCAAATTGGACCGTAAAAGTACGAGTGGGACTTGCCACTTACTTGGTAGTTCTCTAGTCTCATGGTTTAGTAAGAAACAAGTCAGTGTTGTGTTATCCACAACCGAAGCAGAATACGTAGCAGCCGGTAGTTGTTGTTCTCAAATCCTTTGGATGAAGCAACAACTCGTGGACTATGGCCTTAGTATCAATCGCGTTCCTCTTCGTTGTGATAATACTAGCACCATAAGATTGACGAAGAACCCCGTTCTTCACTCAAGGACGAAACACATTGACATTAGGCATCATTTCATCAGAGATCATGTTCTCAAAGGTGATGTCGAAATTGAGTTCGTTGAAACACACAACTAATAAGCCGACATTTTCACAAAACCTTTAGAGAAAGAGTCGTTCTTCCGCATTCAAAGTGTACTCGGAATCCTTGTTTCCACGATGATCTAAGTTGTGCATTTTAACTTGTTAAACGTTTACTAACTTAAGCGTCGGAGAACTTTTTCTTTTTTGCAGGTACCCTGTTCATAAAATCAAGGGGAACCATGCAAACATCGCTGTTAGGAGGACAACATCGATGTTCATACAGTGATATCAAGGTGACCAACAGCGCTGTTGAGGGAAACAGTGTCAACCTCACATGAACCAACAGCGATGTATGATAACCCAACATCGCTGGAGTCCTCTTACTCTATGTTTTTCAGAAACTTTTTTAACACCGTTGTAGCATTTTCAACATCGTTGTTACTTTAAATACCATTTTTCCAATCAAAATCAGAAAGTTCTTCAACAGCGTTGTACGTTTGTGCAACATCGTTGTCCATTTTTACAAATTTTTTCCTTATCGTAAAATAGCGATGTAGGTAAACCCAACAGCGCTGTTCTAATGGGTTCATTCCCTCACACATTTCTAGAATGTTTTGGAACATCGATGTAGGGTACTTAACATCGCTGTTCTTTTGACACCTGCTTTTTAAACTTAACGCATAACAGCGATGTAGAAAGGCACAACATCGATGTCTCAACAGCGATGTAGCCTATTGAACATCGTTGTTCACCTTGAATTTTTCAAAAAAACTATCCGTTGGACACTGAATTTGAAAGGAAACCATGCAAGGATCAGGGCCGGCCCATGACCTATGCAGCCTGTGCAATTGCACAGGGCCCAATAAATTTGAGGGCCCAATTTTTTTTGGATAGTAACACACCCTAGTGACCCCTAGTACCAGCAATCTTCCATACTTTCTCTTTTTTTTTTTTAATTTTCTCTTCCGATGTCTTCTTTAAATCCTTATTTACTATGTACATTGTTTAGTCTATTATCATTTTGTTTAGTTGCTATTTTTTAGCCCAATGAAAAAATAGTACCATAAATTATTTATTAATTACATTACGAAGTAGAAATCAATAAGAACATTATTTTTCATTTTAACTATTTTTCAAAGAATTAATCATTAACTTAATCTATGTAGAATCAAAAGATATAAAGAAACGTTCAAAAAAATATATAAAGAAATATTTTTATGTAAACTTTTACTCCATAATCAGAGTTTTTTTAGTTTACATTTTCATTGTAAAAAGTACTCTATATATAATTAATATTTGTTTCATAAAAGATTATTCATATAGTTCAAGTTTTTTTAAATAGTCAAATTAGACAAATTTTAATCATCATTAATATAAATATTGTACTTCATATTGAATATAAGTATGAACGCAAGTTATTAGATTTATCTTGTGTCAAATTTTTAAAAATTTATTTTCATTGTATTAGTATGTCTTACAAATTTAATATAATTTGTTTAATTAAATTCAAAAAGGTTTAGATGAACAAATAGTCTCAAGAATTTAAAATTTACAAATATGAAGTCACATGGAGCCATAAGTTTTAATTTGCACGGGGCCTTCATTTACTTCGGACCGACCCTGGCAAGGATAGGCAGCGGAATATAAAAATTTTAACATCCTAACATGATTATCTTGCCCAGAATCACGTACTAAAACATATAGTGAGTAAGAAATTTATACCTTTCTCCGTAAGCGGTAAAAACGAAGAAGTCGTAGGAAGAGCGTTGAAAGTGCAAACGTAACCGTTCAAGCGTCCGGTCTCCAACTTTGACACACGAACAATGCCAGAGTCTACCACAATCTTTATGCTAGTAAAGATTATAGTAGTATAAAATATAAAGATTAAAATTTGGGATAATAATAATCTTGTATATTTCTATAGAAAATATTTCTAATAATATTTAGAAAACATTATAGATATTTTCAATACAAAAATGATATTAATGGAACCAAATATAAAATTTCTCTCACTAGAAATTTATGGCCGAAAACCACACCCCAATTTGATAATTTACACTCTCCCTTTATAATTGTCATGTTTTCAACAAATGATTTGTCAATTTTGTCATTAAGCTAAAAGGTAAAGTAATGAACAATTAATCAAGGATTATGGACAAAGTGAGATCCCAATTAGCCATATATTTTGATTTGAGAAAGTGAGAAGGATTTTCAAAATTCTTCTCCACTTAAATGTTCAAAGTGTATTTTATTTGACACCAAAAATTAATATAAAATTAATTTTAAATCAAATAAAATACCAATATCATTTTTAAACAAGTATAAAATATACTTCAAATAGTTTATGTCAAAATAATTATTTTCATAATTAAAATGACAAACTAAACTAATATATTCAACATATTATATATATATATATATATTTATATTTATATATTTATATATTAATAAATATTTATTTTTATTAAGTAAAGAAAATATATATATATATATATATATATATATATTTCGGTGTTATCATATATATAATAAATAAATAAATATATATATATATATATATATATATATATATATATATATATATATATATATATATATATATATATAAACCGTATATATAATACTCCCTCCGTCCGGAAATGTTCTTCCCGTGTTGACTTGGCACGCTTATTAAGGAATAGTAAAAAAATGCAAAATTTTCAAAAATGTACATACTATAAACTTTTAAATCTCCTTTTATTATTAAAAAAGTACTAAGAAAGTATATTTGTGATAAAATAGAAGGGTATTATTGATATTTAGCCTTAAAAAGTATACTAAAAAAGGAAATGGGAAGAATATTTCCGGACGGACCAAAAAGAAAAATGGGAAGAATATTTCCGGACGGAGGAAGTATGTATTATACTCCAAAATATTTTATTTTACTATTTTACAAATATACAAATTACTTATTATCCCATAGTTTAATCCTACTCTTTAAATTGTCCAAAGTGTGTGACCCGTATAGGCACTTATAAAGCTGGCCACAGTATTGGCTCTGCACCAATACTATAAGCAATAAGCGGTATCTAGCAACACATTATTGCCCCCAGATTATAAGTTAAGACGTTTGCACCGTCAAAACCTTTCCACGACTCAGACTCCGTGTAACTGTATCCCTTTGTCTCAATGTCTAGACTTAATGCAAGGGATTAATAAAATCTAGCTTGTAGCCATTAAGTCATTCACTAATTTATCAAGTCTGACTCATAGGAACAGACGTCATAAAAACATCTCAGCATGGCCATGCAATTTCCTCAATCATAATTTATCAGTGGGCCCCATAAGACATTAATCTCTTTTAAAAAGAGTAGTGACAAATCCTATGTACGTAATCTACGTTTCTGAATACGCG